>CM041781.1:31458413-31491488 GCA_023374045.1 Limonium bicolor | reverse complement strand
ATGTCGAAGAACGATGGAGGAAAATACATCTCCAGCTGGCACATTGTCACAATAAGATCCTTTTGTAATTTAGACAGAGTGTCCACATCAAGAACCTTAGACGAAATGGATTTGAGGAAGACACTGACGTTTGTGATTGTGTGTCTGACAGCATCCGGCAAGATCCCACGTAGTGCAATTGGCAAAAATTCTTGAAGTAGGACATGATAATCGTGAGATTTCATTCCTACTAATTTGAAATCTGTCATGGACACTAGGTTTCTTATGTTTGAGGAGTAACCTGATGGTACCTTGATGTTGTAAAGGGTACTGCATAGACTATGTTTCTCTTCTTTAGACAGAGTGTGACAGGCAGGAGGCAAGAATGTGCGTTTTCCACGTTCTTGCGGGCCAAGCTCTGTGCGTATGCCCAACTCAATTAAATCTTTTCTTCCTTTCAAATGATCCTTTGTCTTTCCTTTTATGTTCAAAAGAGTGCTAGTGACACTTTCACCCACGTTCTTCTCGACATGCATCCCATCGATACAATGTCTAACCTCCAGATGCTGCCAGTACTCTAGTTCCCAAAATATTGATTTCTTTTTCCAGACACTTTTTTCACCACTTTTGGTTGGCGGCCCGAAGTTGTTCACAATATTATCCAACTTTTTGTAAATCTCTGTACCTGTCAAAGGCTGGCGCGCCATGCTGTGATCAGTTTTCCCATCGAACTCTTTCGCCATCTTTCGATACTTATGTCCTTTTGGAAGCATTTTTCGGTGGCCCATATACACGGTTTTCCCACTATGTTTCAAGCGAATGCTACAAGTGTTTTCACCACAAATCGGACACGCCAACGCCCCCTTGATTGAATAGCCTGAAAGATTACCATAGGCGGGGAAATCATTGATTGTGCAGTACAACATGGCACGCAAATTGAAGTCCTCTTTACTGAATGAGTCGTAAACCGTAGCCCCTTCATTCCACAAGAGTTGTAGATCCTCTATCAAAGGTTGTAGGAATACGTCAATTTTGTTGCCCGGTTGCTTTGGACCAGATATTAACAAAGACAACAAGATGTGTCTTGGTTTCATGCATAACCATGGCGGTAGATTGTAAATAACTAAAAGCACAGGCCAGGTACTGTGTATGCTACTCAAAGTACCGTAAGGGTTCATCCCATCCGTGCACAAGCCTAGCCTTAGGTTTCTCGGTTCGTTACCAAACTCAGGAAATTTTACGTCTATGTTTCTCCACTGTGGTGCATCAGCGGGATGTCTTAATCTGCCATCCTTTTTCCTGTGAACTGAATGCCACCGAAGATTCTCTGCGTCTTTCTCAATGGAGAACAAACGTCTGAACCTTGGAATGATGGGCAGGTACCACAGTACCTTAGCTGGTGAACCTTTCTTACTACCGCTGATGTGAGTTTGTTGTTTCTTATACCGTGACGCTCCACATGCTGAACAGCTTTCAGCAAATTCATCCGATTTCCAAAACAGCATGCAACCATTTGGACAAGCATGAATTTTCTGGTACCCCATACCCATTGGGCACATCATTTTTTTGGCTGAGTACGTAGTCGTTGGTAAAACGTTGTCCACCGGAAGAACGTATTTCAATAGTTCCAGGAGGTCAGTGAAACTTACGTCGCTCCAGCCATGTTTCGCTTTCAAGTTGAATAGCTTGAGGACGACACTCAACTTGCTTAACTTTGTAGGGTCACACCCGGGGTACAACGGTGTTTTGGATGAATCCAACAAATTTTCATGCTTGTCTGGCGTGTTAGAGTAATGTCGTTCCACATCTTCGAGCATAGTCTCAATGTCATCATCCCAGAAATCTGGCTCAACGTTCCCTGTAACGTCTTCTGGGTCACCAGCAACTGTATCATCTCCAAGTTCTGTTTCTGTGTTTGCCTGACCATTATCCCCTTCGTCAGGCTTAATAACATCGAACGCACTCTGACCATGCCATCGGATTATGTCTTGGAAATCTTTTGTAAAACCGCGGCGGATCAGATGTTCCTTAATTGTTTCAACGCCGCGATATCTCAGATTGTTTTGGCAGTCGATACACGGACAAAATATGTATCCCTTGTCTGTAGGTTTCAGATTGTTCGCCAACACCGTGCATAACTTATCAACTCCTTCTAAAAACTTGTCGTCCAAATTTCCGCTGTAAATCCACGAACGTTCCATCTCCTTCTAGCTATTTATATGAAGGCAGCCATTTCATACCGTCACCCGTGGCAGAGTCTTTACACTTTTGTATCTTATCAACCTAAATCCATCCATGAGTATTAAATCCCACCGGTGAACGTGTTTTTAATATGTAATTTATTGAAAATTTCGGCAGCATCTCCCTACAGTTCTTCAAATGCACGATATTATGATATTAATCAATAATATATGCATTCGAAGAACAATAAAGAGATACTGCTGAAATAATCAATAAAGTACAATTAAAAACACATTCACACCCTAGGTGTGAGATTTAACAATCATGGACAGTCCCGACAGGGACTGCCGAAGATATACCTCTATTAGGTATATCTTGGGCGGATAACTATGTTTGGTAGTTTGTCAAATATTATATGTATATATGTAAATCTTACCTCTGGTAGACGATTAGCCGATGCTAAGACGGTTGAGGTCGGAAGCCAAAATAAAGTCGTAGTCCTGATGCATAAATGAAAAACGACAACATTAGAATTCATCAAAAAATCAAGGTTAAATGCTAGCTAAACCGCGGAAAAAAATCGACAGCATCTCCCCTATATTTCTAACGTCTCCAAATCAGTTTTATCAAAGTCAAATTTGCACGCACCATCTAGAACTAGTAACATACATAAACTTATCTTCTTCTACTATAAATGAAGTTTATTTATGACCTTCTCTGCAGTACTTCAGATTGAAGGACTGAAACTAGTCATTCTAGAACCATTAAAATACCGAAACTCATCTTATTCTTTCTGGTGGTTATAACAATAGCATTGTTGATTCCTGTCACAGATTGTGAATCAAACAGAGAGCATCTGGCATAGCAGATTGAGCAGTTGAAAATGAGCTATTTTCAGGAATCGGTAATATACTTGAACTTACTTTCTTTCCTGTGGCAGTTTTAAGTAGTAGCATTTTTAAAACTACACTATTATTTATTAATTGTAATACTAAATGCTAAGAATAAATAAATACAGCAGTTTACAGTTTGCTTTGCAAAATTACCGTTACTAAGCACCGAAGTGGGCAAGTAGTGTAGAAATCAGCCCACGAACTAGGTTGCAATTAACTGTGAATCTGGGCACAAATATATGAACAAAGTTAGAACTTGCAATCGAAATGCATGTATATGAACAAAGTTAGAAAAAAACGACAATCAATCGATCGCATACCCAATACGCGATAGAGAGGTCGACGGTGAGACCAGTGGTAGATGGGTGGTGACCGGCGGCGATGGGAGTGACAAAGGTGGTGGGAGCGATGGTGGCGATGGCCGTTAGCAAGGTGACGGGAGAGAGGAGGCGATTTCAGTGAGGAAGATAGCGCGAAAGAGAAGAAGAGTTACTGTAAGTACAGTGTGCAGAGTAAACGGGCAAATGTTGTAGTTAAAAGGACTTTAGATTACGGTTTACATGAAAACCGTAATGTAAAGTCACACTTTACATGACGGTTCCTAAAGAACCGTAATCTAAAGTGTAACGAAATTAATAAAATAGCGCGAAAATTATTTGGCCTATGCTGGGTTTCGAACTCAAGATCGATGGTGTTGACTCATGTACCCACGGCCATTGAGCCATGAGTCTTATTCGATCAAACAAATGTAACACATTAATATAAAGTTATTTTTAATCTAAAATAAGCTGGTAAGACGACGTCGTTCACTGTAATTTAGATTACGCGCGGCGTCGAAAAAATCAAATAATGCGGGAAATATTTGGCGTCAGGTCAAGACGACGTCGTTGACCATCAGTGGGCGGGGACTTTAGATGACGGTTATTAGTAAAACCGTAATCTAAAGTCCGTTGACCGTAAAGCGCGCGTCAACACGGGACTTTAGATTACGGTTTCACAAATAACCGTCATCTAAAGTCCGTCCTAAAAAAGGCGCGCCTACCTCCGATCGATTATTGCTTACGGTTAATTTAATAAACGTCATTAATTAACTCCGGCCTTCATATTATTTACGGTTTCTGTTAAAGCCGTGATTAAACCACCGTCATTAAAGGCTTCCGTTCCACCAGTGCCCCTACTTTGCGACCCGCTGGATGTACCAGGCCTCTCAGTCTGCGGTGTGATCCGGAAGTGCTGAACCTGTCCCAACATCTGATCGAAAGAATGCTGAAACTGGGACAACTCATCAGGCGACATCTGAGCGAGCCATCCGTCTGGGTGTGGGGCCAGGAAGTATGGATCCATCAGCTGCGCAATAGTAGTGAGCGTCACCTGTGGATGTAATAGTATGAAAAGTATATAGATTAGTTTCTAATTATTGATTGCTATAAAGTACGAATAAATTAATATAACAACTTACAGTAGGATCAGCAGGCGGGGTAGCAGCACCACCAGGAGGGATGATCCTCGGGTGGGTCCGAGCAAGGTACCACTCCAGGTAATCTGCCTCCACATCATCACCAGCAGAAGCGCGTCGTGAGTTAAGAAACTCAGTGGCATACATGTTAGATTGACTGCTCCATAGCACTGGTGATGCAACATGCTCAACAGTGTAGTCTCTACCGGTCCTCTTCCCTATAGCCTGATGTGGCCATAGAGGGGGAGTGGAGGGAATAACCTGGACCAAGCCGAACTGCCTCAGACACCGGTTCGGATGGTAAGGCTCTACAATATCCATCATGTGTAGATGCCCAAACCATCGGGACCGACCCTGCTCAACACGCCATGCATCCACTCCGAATGGTGTCCACACAACCTTATCATTTAGATTTTATCTCTATTTGTCAACTAATTCTAACAAGTTAATAATAAACTAATTTTAATTCTTAAGTAATGGTACTGAGTACCCTACCTGGTCAGATGTAAGAGCATCCAAACGTCGGCGGTACTCCACCAGTCTGCTGTTGTTTGAACTATGTCGACCCTCAATCTTCACGAACCTCGTAGCAGATGGGACAGGTGAGGCGGTATTCACCATCAGACGAAGGCAAATACCTGGGAAGTACTCATAGATCCAGCATTGTACCATTTAAAAATATCATAATACTATTTTTGACAATTGTAATGCGGGAAGAAAATTATCAGGATAATTTATAGTACTATTTATACCTGCAATAGGGTAAGACACCCAGCGATGGTCCTCGCCTCAGCACGAGAAGATACACCAAGGTGTCTGTAGAGGTAGGCCAGTGTAGTAGCACCCCACGCATAGTCTGAGATAGAGTCAATGTCCTGTAGGGGCCAGCAGGTGTATGGGCGTATCCTATCATTCCCCTTGTCGGGGAACAATGTGCAAGCGATCAAGTAGTAGAGATAGCCACGAGCCTCGCTAGCGTAAGTGGCATCTACGTGGCCACACCAATCCCTAATCTTATTGTAGGGGACGCCACCCTTGTTATACCACCTCTGCTCCTTCACCATACCGACGGAAGGAAGGCCTACAACCTCAGCAAGTGCAGCTAGCGCACAATCCAATGTCAGCTCTGGTGGCGCTGCACCTCCACGTAACTCCTCGGGGCCTCAAAAGCAACTGCTCTCCCCTGAATCAAAAGGCCCGTGATGTGATAGACGTCATGTAAAGTGATCGTCATCTCAAAAGGTAGGTGGAAGGTGTTGGTGTCCGGCTGCCACCTCTTCACGAAAGCAGATATCAGCGCCATATCAAAATATCCATGGGAGCAGTCGTGAAGATGCGCTAGCCCACTATCTCTCACTACCTCCTTAGCCCTCTCATGGTTAAAGAGGTCAATATGCCACTTCTCCAGTAAAGGGCCTCTAGTGATAAATGACAAACAACCACGCTCCTAGAGATATATCGATTTTATAAGTCCAGAAACTACAGTTAACATAAAAAAAATATTTAAAACAAATGTTAGAGATACATACCACTCCTCGCCACACATCCAACGCCACATGTCCACCAAAGCTGTGTAGCAGACTAGCATCAGAAGGACCACCAGGAATCGGAACGGACTCCGGAGTGATGAACCAATCGGTGGGTATCTGACCCCCAGCTGATGTCGCACCCCCACCGGCAGCAAGGACTAACTGATCTCCGGCCGTCTGCTGGTCCACATCATCATCATCATCGTCATCGTCAGAATCATCGCTATCGTCATGATCAGATGCGAATCGCCTCCTCGGTGACGATGGCTGCTGATCAGCAGGGAATAGACCAGAAGTGCCAACAGCAGGAGATGAGGCAGCAAGTGACTGTGATGCCGATGGTCGGTCTGCAACGCGCTTGGACCGCCTCTCCATTTCCATTTGCTCCCAAGCAGATCGTGTGACCTTCTTCCTCTTAGGAACGCTAGAGGAACAATCTACTGTCGCTTTTTGTTTGTCTTGCGGTTCATTTGTAAAACAAATAGAGTCAGTAACCAAAAAATATATATATATGGTCCGTAATGGACCTATGTTCTTAACGTCCGTAACAGACACCAAGAATATAGTCCGTAACGGACTATTAGGTAAACGGTCCGAAACGGACGGGAAAGATTAGTCCGTAAAACGGACAATTCGTAGGAGTCCGTTTTTCGGACCACTTTTAAGAAGTCCGTAAAACGGACTAAATGCTTCAGTCCGTAAAACGGATTACATGCTTCAGTCCGTAAAACGGACTAAATTCTTCAGTCCGTAAAACGGACCAGTTTGTTACGGTCCGTTTTAAACGGTCCGTTACGGACTGTTTAAAACGGACCGTAACAAACTGGTCCGTTTTACGGACTGAAGAATTCATTTTTTTTCTTTTTTTGAATTTAAGCTTGATTTGAGTTAAATTTGATCTAAATCATCTTCAAAACTATACCTAATCATACAATAGCATAATACAATGAAATACGAGGGTAAACAGTTACCTTAAGTGCTTCAAACGGAAGTTGGACAAACGAGAGGTTAGAGAGGATTTTGGAATCTGATTTTTTTTGCGCGAAATAGAAATGAGAGGAGAGAGATTGAGAGTTGGGATATATAGTCATTTTTTTTCTTTTTTTTTTGGCGACTGCGTATTCTAAAATATTAACTGTATTTGATGACTGCAAATTTTAAAAAAAATGACTGCAATTTTATTAAAATGACTGCAAAAACTAGAATACTGACTGCAAAACCCAGCCGAGTTTATGAAATGTCACTAAAAAAAGAAAAGTCACAAAATGTCACTTTATTTTTGTAAAAGTCTATGAAATTTCACTAACCGGATAGACAAGATAAAATACCCCTACTAGTTAACAAAATATTTTTAAAGTTCACAATATACCCTTAAGAATTACAAAATTCACAAAAAATTCAAAAGACAATAAAAATATAAAATCATATATCAAAATTTAAAATAAAAAAATTGAAAAAAGATAAAAATATCATAAAATATTAAAACAAATAAATATTTCATTTTTTAAACTTTTTCAGTACCATAAAAAGAATATTGTGTTCTAAACAAATACTTTATACCAATTTTTCTACCAATTTATATCAACTATGTACCATAATTTATACCAAATAAGTACATATACCATACATTTTTTTATTATTATTTTCTATCAATTTAAATTATTTTCTTTAAAGTAAATTATTTTATATTTTTAATTTATAGTTTGAAAATTTAGTTTTTAAAATTTATGTTCTATTTTGCAGATAACTTTAAATGTTATGATCATTGAGTTATCTACAAAATAGAACATAAATTTTGAAAACTAAAATTTCAAAATATAAGTTGAAAAATATAAAATGATTTACATTGAAGAAATAATTTAAATTATAGAAATATAATTATAAAATATATATACTTATTTGGTATAAATGGTATAAATTATTTATTTAGAACACGATATTTTTTTTATGGTACTCAATAATTTTTTTTAAAAAAAAATATTTATTTGTTTTAATATTTTATGATATTTTAATTTTTTTCAATTTTTAATTTTTTATATATTTTTATTATATTTTGAATTTTTTGAAAAATTTTAACACTTAAAGACATATTGTAAGTTTAGAAAATATTTTATTAACTATTAGAAGTATTTTTAAGAGTAAATTACTCAGAACCCCCTTGAGAATTTGGGATATTACAGTTAACCCCCTTGTATTTATCATAATTATTGGTAACCACCTCAAGATTAAGGTATCTTTGACTACGAGGCCCCGAACTATAATTATGTTATCATAAAGTTAACTAAGTGTTGATCTATCAACTTAATCACAATAATAATGCAATGATGGACAACAAAACTACTTACTCAACATCATCTAACTCTCTCTCAACCCACTTTAGATGCATTTTCGAGGCAGGGTTGACATTTTTAGGAAAATAATAATGCTGATTAAGTAGTGTTTTTTATCCAGCCTAACATTATTAATGTGATTGAGCTGATAGTCAACAAATAGATAACTTCCTGATAACAGAGTTATAGTTCAGGGGCTCGTAGTCAAAGATATCTTAACCTCGAGGTGGTTACCAGTAATTATGATAAACACAAGCGAGTTAACTGTAATATCCTAAATCCTCAAGGGGTTATGAGTAATTTACTCTATTTTTTTCTTTTTTCCATCAGATCAACTACGATGGTATTTTATGGACTTTTACAAAAATATAGTGACTTTTGTGACTTTCCGTTTTTTTAATGGCATTGTATGAATTAACCAAAAATATAGTGACATTTCATGAAATTTCCTTAAAAACAAACAATGTGTATGTTGAAATGATTGTGAGAAGGATTTTTAAACGCTGGTTACAAACAAGCCATTAATCTGAAGAATCTTCACCAACTATCAGATGCAAGACCATTATGCCTTCTTTAGATCACCATACCACACATGACAGGCTACAAGGGTTGTTTTCCCACTGCCATTCCATCACAATTTCATCTTTACAAGACGAGAAAACTCAAAACCTGAAAGCTACAGGGGAGTGGGGATACATATACGACTCTCAAAATCGGAAACAGATCTTCCCGGAAGGAAGAAGACTTTGCACAGTTTTCCTAGAAGAATTTACATACTAGCTAAGAGCTGGGGAAAGCTAAAAGATCTATCAACATCAGCTGCTATCTCGAATAGAATCAAGACCACACCTGTTACCATCACTTAAATGAGAGCCTGAGAGCTTATGCAGTGAACGGTACTGCAACCGCACACTTTCTCCAGTCCCAATGATCTGAAGCTGATACCTATGAAGTATAATGAAAAGCAGCATTGTAGGTTCAGAAAGAGAAGGCCTCTCTTCGTGTCTACGATAATATATGATAGCCGAAATGTTTTCAACGAAGAACAGCAAGTGGACACATATCCTGGTTTTAATATCGTCCGCATGCCGACTTACCAGCCATTAAGACACTGAGATGTGATGATAGCTTCTTTCCCAACAAACTTATCCGGTGTTCTCCTATTTCCCTGCAAAATTTGTAAGGCTTTAACATGAAGGCTTGCTCAAGTTTAAAAAATTTCATTTATGTAGCTCTACCCCCAATATTATCAGAGATAAGAAGAACTTACCTTAATTATAACTTTTTCATGCACTGAAAATGGATACTGCACCCCTCTATGTAGTGCGCCATCTGCAGTGATGTCTCCATTTTCCTGATGAATGAGTGTTCGGAGCGCATTTCACTCCGTGAATATATAGAAGTCCAACTCGCTCAAGAATTAAGTAATATGAAACAATTAACTAGATCAGGCAGGTGTCTTAACTTAAGTCTGGTAGTTTTTTCTAATGCGATTCAGCTGAAAGTGAGACAATCAGAGATTGAACTTTGTTAACCCAAAGAAATCCAGAGAACGCAAAGATGGCAGATTGACCCAGACCTCACTGTGAGGAATAGAAACTACGTAAAATGCTTAGAACAGGCGACTTTCCCAACCCAATCATTGTCCAATTGGAGAGATACATAGGAACTACCTGATCTTAGAGGATATGCTCGAGTACATCAAACCTCTGACATTCAACACAGGATATTACATTTGAGGACCGCAAGTGGGTTTATTTTCCATCAGCAATGTCCAGAATACGAGCTTAGGACAAAGTCACAAATTTTCAAACTTTAGGAGAACAATGACAATGCAAGGGGTATGTAAAAAAAATATATCCACTTTTTTCTAGGAAGTTGAAACCAAATGGAACACAACAGCCTTAAACATGTTTTTCTTTTTCCACAGGTCATAAATTCGCCCCTTTAGATGCATTTGATAAAATTCACAGCCAAAGAAGCACAATCTTAATATGGTTTGGAACTGAAAAAACTGAAGTTTTCAGTCAAATTTCTAGAATGCAAACACCTTTTGAAACCAGAAACTTTCCAACCACCTGACCATATGTAGAACCAAAATACTATTGACACCACAGCAGTAGAATTTTGAGAAATAAACTCCTACAACTTCCAGAAAAAGTGCAGACAAAAATATTGGCATCGCATATTAGTGGCATAAATTTTACCCACAAATTTCAGGAATAAGGTTTCCTCAAAACTCATTTCATCTTTGCCTCAAAGCCCCAGAAGAAAAATAAGAAGAGATAAGAGATAAGGAAAAATAACAAAAGGAATGATTTTCCAAAAATGACACTATATAGGTAGAACATACCCTGCTCACTCTTTTAGCAGAATCTGCTAAATCCCCAGTTTCTCTGCGCCGCTTACGCAGAGCTGTGTAGTGGAATAATCTTCTCTCATCCTCAGTCTTCACAGCAGCAGCTGCAGCCCTCAGAGCTGAATCAAGGGTTCAGTGTGACATGTACGAGGTACAAAATTAAGAAATAAATTAAGAAAGATACCAGAAATTATGATAATCTATTTATGCAACTTGTTTGCAAAGAAAACATAAAACAAAAGGTTCCAGCACATAAAGAGAAATTGAGGAAGATGAAAGACTAGATGATATGTTTTTCCATAGAGGAACTACTGCATCTTCTCATGAAAGAATGATAACATGTATGCTTGAAATTATCAGCAGCAAATATCTTGCACAACAAAACAGTACATTCAAGTAGAAATAGTTATCAAACAAATCCAATATGCAAGAATTTGACCCCTTGGGACCTCAGAAAACAGTACAAAGAAGAAAGGATGATAAATCAAAATCATATACCATGATTAGGAATCAATGGCCTGCTCTGTATTTCTGAATCGCAAAGGGTACATCTTGACTGTCAAGGATGTAACAATCACAGTTATGATGCTTCCTTTAATGAATTATAAACAAATAGAACAAGCACATACAGCACACTATCAAAATATGTGTAAATTGACATGATTCTATTCCTTTCTCTAAGTCAACAATCATGAGCTTGTGAAGCAACTTTTGCAGACCATTTACCCATCGCCCCCTGTGTGATAAATTAAAAAGCCTAAATACTGGCAGATAGTGTCAGCAGGAAAGTTACATCTACAAACACCATGGTGAAGTTTACTAAAAAAGTGCACGACTAAATCTACAAAACACCAGAGCAGTTCTCAGGGCCGCATTCAAACATATTTCAGCCAAGGCGCACATGATAGTAAATTTTCAATGACGAACATAATGGTACCGCAATTGAGACCAATATGACATTATTAAAGAAAATCATTTTCTCCTCTTTTTAATGTGAAAAAACAATGTAGTCAGTCACTGCAAACCTCATAACATAATAACATTTGAAGAAAAACAGCAATATCTTACTGCTTGAGCAATCTTCTTGAGCATGAGACCACCAAATGAGTGCCCGCACGAAACTACCATTGCATCTTCGAGAAATGCACCACTATGCATCAAGAACTGCAAATCAGTATTATGCCATAACGAGCTAAGACCAAAAAAATGAAAAGCATTATAACTAAGTTATCCCAATGTCTTAAAATGGATATTACGGTCTCCTAAAATGAAAGGAAGACCACACTTGCATCTAAAATTTCTATTCCTCAAAAACATTCCTGAAAACACCCTCTAAGATCACACACACCCAAGAAAAATTAAAAGGCAATGTAAAAACAAACCATCCAACTTGAAACAAATAGGAATACGAAAGGCAAAAGAACAACTTACGATAAGTGATCTGAAAGTAAGCTTCTTAAAGATGGTCCCTTATTTGTATCAGTTTCGATCTGCAAGTTTGACATGGATTCAATGGACAATCATGGGAGATGATACAAAAGTACAAAAGAAGCGCAAGATCATTCTTAGCAATGACGAGAAGTACAAAAAATTAACAAGCAGAAAAAGAAACAGAGAAAATTTCAAGAAAGTGATACATACTGACAAGAAGTGAGCTGTCAGCATGGTGTTGACTTAGAAAAGAGAGGAAATGACAGCCAAATACTGAAGAGGGAAAACAACACACACAGCCCCATTGGTGACCGAGGTGAATTTCATAATATGTAACTGAAAATGCAAACAAATAAATTTGTTTGGCCTCACTGATTCCAGATTAACATCCGGCCCATCAGAAAGTGATAAGTGCAAGTCGGAATAAATCAAAAGTTGCAATTCAGGCTATCCAATGCAATGTTCATAGAGAATAGTCATCAAAGCCGGTGTTTCAACATAGAAATGCTACGGGAATAGACTTACATGGCAATTTTCAAAGTGGCTGCAATACATATCTTCTTCAGCAGATAGGTCATCCATAAATTGGCTAACGGTAATAGGCACATAGCTTTGAGGTATGACATGACCAGCTGCACTAATGGGAGAACAATCAAGAATTGCATTAGTTTGAGGCATGAGCCTAAATGCCAGCGATGTCCTGCAGGAAAACAAAATCAAGTACAGTAAGAGATATGGCCTGCCTTAATTATAGAAGCTTGAGGTCTAAAAACATTTCATATCTATTTCCCAGAAGATTATAAAATACCTTCCACTAGCAGTGGCACCAGCAGAGAGATCAAAAGATGACCGATATGAGGCAGCAGGACGAAGGCCGGCAGTAGCATGACTGAGAGCCTTGCCAGTTAACAACATAAAACATCCAGGACCCAACCCGCTATCTGCTATGTACCAGCGGCCATTTGGGTCACAAACCTATAGACAGAGCATTTATTTCAGAGAAGCATTTCAAGTCAACTGATCAAAAATAGTGGTACAATTTGATCTGGCAGACTGAGGTTGATTTCAAAGTTCATTCAAATAACGTTTACATTGATTCTTACTCATCCTCACAAACCATGCTGAGAAAAACTGGAATCACTTGAATAGAAATGATATTATATTCAGCTACATACCTGAATACCAGGGCTGTCAGAGGAGATTAAAGTAAGCAATCCCTTTTCAACTTCACCATTAATAGATGGTTTCCCATCACCTACAGCACCTTTTCCACTCTGGGGGGCTACATGATCAAAATAACTTGCAACAAGCACTGAAGATGAGGCTTCATTAGCAGGTAATGGGGTATCATCAAGCAAATGATTGAAGACACTGTTTGACAGGTTCAGAGGTGAAGAAAGAAACAATGAGAAAAATAATAACATTAGAGAATATGATGACAGAGGAAAGAACATTCTCTTACTAGCTACACAAACGAAGATGCCTTGCAATTGCACAAAGAGCAGCTCGAGCGGCTTTTCCCATACACTTGAAAATTTCACCCATGCATGGAGGGGATAGATTACTATCTTCCAAGGCCCTTCATAAAAAACTGGTTGAATGTCAGCATGCAAGACAGAAATTCATTCATGACTCAGAAACAGACGAACATACAGTACCCATAAAAAACCCCAACTTCATAAAGACATCGACTAGGCTGCACATCAGGAATTCATGTCAATAAACCCTTTGTAGAGTATAAAACGAAAAAAACTGACGGGAATGTTTTAAGCAAGCCAATATACAAGTATACTGTATCAACCAGCGTCACAAAGACACATTTTTAAAATGAGAAAGCTGAACAGAATAATAGGGTGCACCAGGTAATAGATGGGAAATAATACCAACATAACAAACTTCCTAAATTTTGGCATCCACCCAACTACCATCGTTAAGTGTTTCTTACCAGTCTACCAGCTTGAACTACTAACATATATAAAATATAATATGGAATGCATTGCAACATGGGGATTGCATCTCCTCATTTCAAACTTCACATAACAGATAGAAAAATACCTACAGAGCTTATTTCAACCAACAGAATCCACAAAAGGGTTTACTTAGACAAAGAGAAAGCAGTAAAAAGAAAAGAAAACAGAGGATAAATGACAAGAGCTGACAAGGAAAGCCAAGCCCTCGTGGCTTGGTCGGTAGAGGAGTGGTATCCTAGGATCTTTCAAAACCTACCCCACCTATCAAAAAAAAAAGAGCTGACAAGGAAAGGAAAATTAACAAGTAGCTAGATAACCAACATTCCCCAATTATAGGAGATATTAGTGGGGTATCTTCGTTTGTCTGGGATTCCACTTAACCAGGTGCAAGGCATGAACCAAGACCTTTCACTATTACTCGCGCCTAAATCCCCCTGTACGAATTCTTCACCAAAGATATTAAATGCGTGTTCCACGGTGGAGAATAGCCTTTGTTATTCACGATACACATATTACTAATCCAAAAGCATATACAAATCCGGTTACCTCTTTATCAGTCGCGACTCTAATGTTAAAGCAGCAGCAAACAGATAAAGTATACTAAGAATTAGCCACCAAAATGTCATAAGCTGAAGATTGGGTATCAGACGTTACTATGAGATTAGAATAAAGAATCAGAATCATATGAAAGGTATATTAATAGCTAAGAAGAGGAAATACCTCCCAGCCCTGTACATATAAACGCCCCGGCTACCAGCACTACCCGCTCTATTCCAATTCGCGACAATACCACCTGTACCTCCCTGAGCGCGGCTCCTAAAGTAGAACCGCGTAGACTCCAAACCACACAGCATAGTCGCGGCGTCATCGGCGCCCAACTCCAGCACCGCCGCGTTGTGCCTCATCAGTGACCCGGACAACGCCTCAACAGCCTTCAGATATGGCCCAGACGGTGCCCCCTCGTACGGTGATATATCCGATAACCGAATCCTCGCCAGAAATGCCTCCGCTGCGCCGCTTCCGGTGCCAGGATGAACGGCGGTTAAAGGCACCGCCCTTGGCTGCCCCGAATGATCCGCCGCCGTGGAGTTGCTACGCGGATGGCAACGCTGGTGAGACGGTAAAGAGGAGGGAGAAGATATGGGGCCTAAAGAAAGCGGCGAAGGCTGCTGCGGGTTACAAACCGTTGTAGTCGCAGAAGCATTGCTAGCGTTGTTGTTTGCGCCGGAGCTGTTGTTGTTCTCGGTGTTGCAGCTGTTGTGAGATTGGGCCATGATATTACAATCAGAGCCCTTCTTTGGAAGCTAAACTTTTTTAGTCTGCCCGAAAAGCCGCCCCCATCAGACTACAAACCCGCATAGAGAGAAAGAAGGAATTAAACTGGGGATCGAGGATCGAGGATTGAGGATTGAGAATTGAGGATTGAATTGGTTTGATGCAGTGAGAAGCAGTGGGGAGAAGTGGAAGATTTCTTGCCCTAAGCTCCAGGAAAATTGGCAAATATCTGGCAGCAATTATGATTATTTTCGTGAGAAGCAGTCGGTCGGTACAGCGTTGCTCGGCAGAATTTAGAGCTGATCAGACCCAATCCACCGGTGACCCGATCCGGCCCGACCCGGTTTAGAAAAAATAAAAAAAATTGGATTCGAACAATATTCGGATGGGGTTGATCAAAAAAACTAGACTGAATCAAAAATTAGGTGGGACTCCAATAAAATTTTGAGTCTAAAATAAAGCCCGATCCGGCTCAAATTTAAATATATATTACTATTTAATAATATATAATATAATATATAGTTAATAATTTTATATAATATATATATAAGTGTTTATTCAGAATTTTATTAATTAATTAATATTTTATGTTGAATTTTTATTTATTTATATTTTTATTTAGAATTATATTATTTATTTAAATTTTTATTAATTATTTATAATAAAAAAATGAAAACCCCGGGTCAGGCGGGTTAGGTAGCGGCAGAGCTGGGAAAAAACTAGCCCGGTCTCGGCCTGGCCCGGCCCAAAAATAAAAAATCAGGCCTAGACATTAGAAATAGGTTTGATGGACCTAAAATTCTTTCCAGGTCCGGCCACCTATTTGATCAGCTCTACTTGGCACAAAAAATGGTTTTGCGGCATGCTCTGTCGTCGATGTCCAATAGCATGAACATCAACGGTTATTAGAGATTTTTAGCATTAAAAGAGAATCAATTAATCTGACCCATCATCCATTTACTAGATATATTATTTTAGGGAAAATTCACAATATGGCACGATTTGAGTTTATAATTCATGATATACCCCTTTTTGAAAAGTTGTCCCTAAAATGCCACGATTTGAGTTTTAAATTCACAAAATGCCACTGTTTGGTAATTGACGTTAATTTCACCGTTAACCCTCTGGACAATGACCAAAATATCCCTGGCGAGAAGTTTGAATTTTTTTAAAAAAATATATTTGTTTAATTGCGTTGGTTCAACTGTGCAACGACTATTTTTTTGAATTTTTTTTTAAAGTACACAAAATACCCTTGTTTGGTTTTATAGTTTACAATACGCAACTATTTAAGCTTAGTAGTTTACAATATGGCACTGCTTGAGTTTTTATGTAACACCCCTACCGTTAATCCCGTCATTAACACATAATCACCTCATTAATCAATACAATCGCAGCGGATAATCTAATACAACTGGCGGATGAAACAATGTCGTTAGCCACCCACGTGGCTAACAAGGCCTAACTCAATACAGCATCGGTCTGATGGACCGGAATAACCGAGTACTTTAACAAATACAATTCATTCCATTTCTAACCGAGTCATATAATACAATCCTCATTTCCATTCTCAGCTATACCAAGTCTACTACATAACGAATGCCGATAACACCTTCGGTCTTACTCCTCGTTCAAATACATAAGTAAATTAAAAATCTAACTACCCATGCTTAACCACCATCCCTGTCCTACTCTCGAACGGTATCATCATCGGTGTACCTGAAAAATAATGGGTGGCCCCAAAGGGGCTCAGCACCTTTGCTAGTATGGAAGTCGTGCAACCCGCTACTACCGGGCCACACTCAACTAATTCTCATCTTAACATGCGGTTGATTTTATTTAAATCAAAACATGAAGTACAATAAACATACAACATGCTCGCATTCATACAAGTATTCAAACTAAGAATACAAACAACAAGGTTAACACATTCGTTGTTAGCCTATATTACTTTTGTTCTTTAGGCCTTGAGGGTTTCTACCTCAATAAGCCTCATTCTTAATATTCAATGTCTTATCCATTCTCCTTGGATACTTTACTTGTTCTCTTAGTTCAATAGACACTACCGGTCTCATTCTTACTTTCTCAATCACTCTTCTCTTGAATAATACTTAAGCCAATACACATGGCCTCTGGGCAGAGTCATACACAAGACTCACCACCGGGCTTTCAAGCCTAGTCTTACTTCCCCGGTTTCGACCCTACTCTGGGTCTAGCATGGTGGGAAGGTTCAACTAGCTACCGGGACTACTCTCTTAGTTCCTTACTTACACAAACGTCTGTATCTCTACCGGACTTCTCATATTCTCAAATACTCCTCTCTCGGAGTTGTAACATATTTATGTATATTAGTCTAAAAGCATCACCCTCGATGTCATCTAATGACTTAGGGAATTTTCTCAAGCTCTTGTATTCTTGGATTTAAAGGTTGCCCCAACATTTCGAATAATTATACATTCGGGTTATTTTCTCATACCGGGTCGAATCCTCTTATAGGAGGTCGACTATCTTTTAAAGGGGGTTTGGTGGTCCCTTATATTTCTTTTTACTTTTTCATGAGTTCATAGCTTTGAACTATCATTATTCCCTTAATCGAGGTTCTTTAAGTTTCCACTATTAATCAGTTCGTGGATTGTTTCGGTACAGTTCTCTAACCGCTAACAAGAGTTTACTAATCTCGTACATCTCTCTCACGTTCTAGTGAGTTCATAAGGTTGCATTATCGTTATTCTCTAATTGATAGTTCTCATGTGTGTTTTCTACGTTCACATTATTTGTGGAACGACTCTTTCTATGGGTCACTAACCAAACAACACTCATTTACGAGTTGGTCTACCACACTACGTTAGACCTCACAATCAAACATGGATAGTTAGCACATATAACAAGCATCGAGGTAACAATGCAATAAACATTTTTCATGCATTTATCTTTTTAGGCCGGCACACAAGCAAACAACACATAAGCCGAGAGGACTCGGCAGGACACAAGTTGCAAGAAATCCATACCTGTCACCAAGGATTTACTCTAACGTGTCATCTCATGCTCCTCAGTTAGTTCTCGAGTCTCTGATAACATTTCGAATGTTTCTATTAACATTAAGGTAATACGGTATGTAAAGGACTAATACTCCCGTAGTTAACCCCGTTATCCCGTTAATCTTAATTCTGCTCAGGTGTTCTTAAGTTCACAACTTCCTCATTCACTTCTCATACTTGTTTATACTCCTAATGACCTTTACATGTCATTAAACAAGTCCTAATCATCACCTAATATCATTAACATCCAATTCCCCATCATTAGATTGCTTAAAAACGTTTTCTGGGACATTTTTGGGGTGGTCCGGGTTTGTGTCCGGGGTTGTAAACTCGGACCAACCCTTTAATATACATTTTGCCGTATTTTTACACTGGTCCGGGTTTGTGTACGGGGTTACAAACCCGGACCAAACCCTGAAATGACTTTCTGGCATGTTTTTGAGGTGGTTCGGGTTTGTGTACCTATTTACAAACCCGGACCAAGTCTGGAACTATTAAAATTGACAATTTTTGAACTTTAATCCCACCTTAATTCTTACCCAATCTTTTCCTAATCATTCCACATGTTTCCAAACATGTTATAACACCTTAAACACTCATTAAACCTCCTTAAATCATTGCTCAACCTTATCACTCCATTCTTGCTTAATTCTACAAATTTGCAATTCCCATTTTTGCACTTATGCACACTAGTGCATTTCTAACCTTTCTCATGGCAGTTTACAACTTGCCCTCAAGTATTTTGACCATTCTAAATCCTTCCAAGTCATTTGAAATCTCATTACTCAAGCTCACTCACCATTCACAAGGTTAACACTCTAGTTCATCTCCAACAAGTCCAAGACACTTATACACTATTTTTGCTACAGATTTTCACACTATTCTTCAAGATTCTTCAACTATCATTTTAAGGTGACTAACCAACTCAACTCAAACCCTATAAACACCTAGGTTCTCCAATTCATAAGGTCACCTAAAACACTCCATTTCTACAGAAATTTCGTCATAACTTCATTACTAATCTAGCATACCTAAATGCACCATTTTTCATTTCCTAATCCATTCACTAGCCACATCCTTAAAGGATCCTACCAGCACACAATAGTTCATTCAATTCTCATCCACAACTCACCAAACACAATATAATGCATAATCATAAAATGCATGGCTCCTAGGCCCTTAAATCACAATTCAATCACAATTCTCTCCTCTAACTACCAAACACATTCTTAACTCAATTTAGGTTCATTCTTTTAAATTCCCATCCCATAATTATAAAACATAAGGGATATACATTAGGGTAGATTTCTTACCTTAAGCTCATAAGTTCCTCTTTTCTTTTCCAATCTTCTCTTCTTCTCTTTCTTGATTAAAATCGGCCAAGTTGGGTAAACCACTTGCCAACTTCTAAATCAATACCCAGGTGGGGAATTAGGCACTAAACAATACACCTAGACTTATTAATCAAGCTAGGATACAAGGGAAGGTGCTTAAAGCACAAAGATGAAAAATTACCTTGAAACCCTAAAATGGGCTTTTGGTCATGAATCAAAGAGGAGCTCCAACCACCATTTTGAGGCTTGAATAAATGCTCAACAAAGAAGGGAACAAGCCTCATGAGAAGCCAAAAATCGGCACATTAAGGAATGGAGGAAATATGAGTTTTTCTTGGATCTTTTTACCTTAAATGAAAGAGGAGGCCATCTAGTTCCAGAAAATGCAATTTTCTCTTCAAATGGGGCTATACCCATGGAGATGAACTTCAAGCTTTTGGAATTTTAAAAAGAGGGAAATGTAGCTCTTGATGAGGGGAGCAAGAATATGTAATTTATTTTCCATTTGGAGCCTTAATGTGGCTTGGGCAAGCAAAAGAATGGAGGGAAGCCATGGGAGCTGCTTGGAATCGTAAGGTAGAAGAATAAGAAGAAGAAGAGAGGAATCAGCAGAGAGAAGAAAGAGAGGGAGGCAGTACGTGAGTGGGGAAGGAAATGAGAGGAGAGAGAGGGAAAAAAGGGGTATTTGTTTACCTTTTTCACTTTTTGCTTTATTTCTTTTCTTTTCTAGCTTATTAGATAGTTTATTAGTTAGAAGAGGGGGAGTGCTGGCACACTCTAAAAATCGTCCCCACTAATTAATTGAGTTGGGGGCGTTTTCATCTTTTTGCAAGAAACGCTCGTTAATTTTCCCCGGTTTTGGCACTATTCACTAACCGGGCCCGTTTTCTGGATTTTTCTCGTTTATTTAATTTTAATGGTTCTTAAGCTTCCATTAATGTTTAATTATAGTTATATGGTCAACTATAATTTTTACGGGCCCGTTTGACCACTTAAAGTCACGTTTTCGGGTTTTCTCGAAAACGTGCTTTAAAGCCTCGTTTGCGTTTTTAACCCGCTATATGGATCTGTTTCCTTCGGGAATTGTTCCCACATATTAATTAGGCGTAATTAAGCCCTAGGAATCCATCTAGGACCCTAACCGAGGTCACATACCTCCTATGGTTGCGTAACACTCATTTTTACGTTTGACGCTTTTTAAGCGTTTTCTCTTTTCTTTTGGTTTTATTTTCTTCACCAATATTCTTTAGGCACTATTATGCCTCTAAAATTCGTATTAGAATAATTTAATCACCATTTTTAAGTTTGGGGTATTTCATTTTATGTCACAAAATGCCTCTGTTTTTTATAGATGTGATAGTTTTTGTTGTAGTTACCACTTTTTTGATGTCTAGCGGTTAGATGTGAAAATAATGCGCAAACAGAAGTGTAAACAGCTACAATCACATAATTGGGCTCCACATTTGCAATGAATTGTTTGAAACTTTTCATTGATTGTAGTTGTAATCATGGTCATAGCTTTAGTATGGTGTTTGTGCTCCATTTACATGATAAGAAGGTCTTTATAAAGGCAAAAAAAAGAGTTATTGGACTCAAACTAGCCGTTTGAACTCAAAACTAGCCGTTACAGAAAAAACAGGGGCATTTTATGAACATAAAAACTCAAACAGTGACATATTGTAAACTACTAAGCTTAAATAGTGGCATATTGTAAACTATAAAACCAAACAGAGGTATTTTGTGTACTTTTTTAAAAATTTCAAAAAAATAGTTGTTGCAGTCGAACCAGCGCAATTAAACAAAAATTAAAAAAAATATTCAAACTTTCTGTCAGGGGCATTTTGGTCATTGTCCAGAGAGGGTTAACGGTGAAATTAACATCCATTACCGAACGGGGGCATTTTGTAAATTTAAAACTCAAATCGTGGTATTTTAGGGACAACTTTCCAAAAAGGGGTATATCGTGAATTACAAACTCAAATCGTGGAGAATCATGAGAACCATTGTGACGAGGCTTCTATAATTATGTGAACCATTGTCACGAGGCTACCACAATTCATGTAAACCATTGCCACCAGGAAAGAATATTCGTTAGAAAAATATGCAGGAATATGCAGAAATTGGAAAATATGACATGAATGGAGTGCCCTTGTGAGCTTCGCACGCATAACATGTATCTTCGTATATTTCACTATATTTACTTTGTTGATGAAAGAAACCCAAATAAAACCATAATGTTTCCATGAACAAAAGGAACCATGATGAAGCATAAGTCCGACAAAATTGTTGATCAAACATTAACATAAATCCAACTACTTTCTAACAAATACTATTGAAGTCTGTTACACCTAGCAAATATTTTGAGCAAACATTAACATAAATCCAACTACTATCAACAAATACTGCTGAAGTCTATTACACCGAGCAAATATTTTGATCAAACGTAAACATAAATCCGACTAATAGCTAACAAATACTACTGAAGTCTACTACACCCAACAAAGGTAAAATTATGCCATACTGGTGTGGGTATAAATCTTTGATGAAGAGTGTGATTAACACCTCATCAATCCCTTGGCGTAGTGGCCCATTGCTTCTCCTCTGACATTCCTTGATGGAATTAACGTCAATCTCAAATGCGGTTTCTGGGATAGTAATCCCGACTAAGCTCAATTGCCTTGGTCTTGAGCTATAGAAAAATTAGTCAAGTAAGTGCACATGATACTCTAAATGACAATACTTATTAAGGAAAGTGAAAAGATAACTCACCAGAGCGGGGTCCGAACGTGGAACAAACATGTTGTTATACTTTTCCAAGTTTAGAATATTTGGATGGCTATGTTTAGTGTACTAATCCAGGTAATCTTATTCACATGCATACAACAAAGCCCTAGTAGCAGTGTAGTCTAGGTTTGGCTATCGGTCGGGTGTGTTGTCCCACACACTGTACGTCACACGGTACACACAATGTATGGTGGAAATTTTCCCTTTCACTCGGACCTTGGATTGGGTCTAATAGGGGGAGGAGGCTTATCCTCGATGAATCCAAACTGACACAGACAATATCAGGCATATATGGCTTATTCAGCCCCATAAACTGTAAAGTTCCCTGTACCACATACATCCACCATGAACGTTCACCATTTATCAACGATACGACAACCAATCAACCTACATTTCATAGTGAAAAGTCAGCAATAGTGATATTATTGACAAACAATATTAAATGTCTTAATAACATTTACTACTTGCATTTCTCACGCCTAAAGCATCAAGATGCTTCCGGTAGTTCTCGAGCAAGTCATAATCATGTTGCTGAGCTATAGATCTTACACACCTCATAGCCCAAGGTCTCGTCGTCGTCACGCCAGTCTGAACTTAATGTTGGCCTTAGAGTCAGGAAATATGCTTATATCCAACACTACACGAATAAAAAAAATGATATTTCTAACAAAATAACAAATAATATTTTAGCGGTCAAACATAGTTGAACATCACATACCTTAATTAGCATAATACAACCAGCAATCCCATTTGAGTTTGCATGAGATGCTATTCTAAGTTGACAATACATCCAGGCAAGAGTACCCGCTCCTCATGCATATGTGTTTAGCCTCAATCCACGCCTCATAGGAGTGACTAACCAAAAAGACGATGGACTAAGACGTCCATGCCCCATCAAATATGGTGGTGGCAATGACATAATAAAGCCAACTAGTCACTTGTGTCATGGGATCATTATCTCCACTTGTGTCGTGTTCAATCAAATTCCTTAACATTACAACACCACTATGCCACAGTCGATTTGTTATTATTTCAAATTCTTTCTCAAAAGAAAGGTCATAACTCTCTTCAGTTCATTAGTGGAAGGGTACCCCTAAACCGCACGACCAACGATTGGGATTTGAAGTATCATCCACACAACATGCAAGGTAATTGTTATCTCTCTACATGGCATAAGAAAGGAATTTGTATCAGGAAGCCACCTCTTACGAAAGCAAAGATCAATGGCATGTTATTTTATGGCCTGTTATACCCAAATTTTTGACACCTTAGGAAAGGACCCAATGCACAAATGCGAAAGCAAGGGAAAAACGGCCAAAAGGCACAAAGTCAGGATTTTCTAAGGACACTCTTAAGATTTTATATTTTCATATTACTTGTTCATTATCTCAAAATAATTTCAAACTCTAGTCATTATGAAAAACATTTCATAATTTTTAGGAAAAATTACATCCCCCACCCATGACGTTTGGTGAAATTACACACCCCACCCACGAGGTTTCAAAAATTACTTTGCCCACCCATGTGGTTTCCTTTATTTTACATCCGGTAACTTTTCTAATACTTTATCAACTTAAAAGATGCTTAAATGTTGTCCAAAATTGATAAAACTTTACATGGATGATGCTAAGGTGTTATATTTTTGTCCAATACCAAATCCAAAGTTTTAAAAGCTCATATATGACATGTGGGACCCAATGAAAACACGTTGACATGTCACATGTTTCATTGGGTCCCACGGATCACATATGAGCTTAAAAAACTCTAGATTTCACGCTAGACCAAAATATAACATCTTAGCATCGTTCATGTAAAGTTTCATCAATTTTGGACAACATTTAAGCATCTTTTAAGTTGATCAAATATTTGAAAAGTTGTCGGATGTAAAATAGAGGAAACCACATGGGTGGGCAAAGTAATTTTTGAAACCTCGTGGGTGGGGTTGTAATTTCACCAAACGTCATGGGTGGGGGATGTAATTTTTCCTAATTTTTATTATGGAAATATAGCTTTTAATTCAAATTATAAGCTAATTTCCTTAATAATTAACATATCAAATTATCTCAAAATAGAAATAAAAGGCCTCCAAAGATTAGATAAAAATGGCCACATGGTTAACACGACTACACACAGTCATAAACCTGACAAATTTCATTTGGAGCCTTAACCCAAAATTTTAAAAAGAAATTCAAACATTCTTGTAATTTTCTCTCTCCTTTGGGAAAATACCCAAATCAGGTCAAAAAGTCATGAAGTTTTAACACATGATAGAAGATGATATTTAGAGAATAACCCTGTTGGAATTTCGAATTTTTGAACTTTTAAGAAATTAGTTATGAATTATGATAGGTGCCAGATTGTAACTTTTTTATCAAATCGGTTATTTAACAAAATAACCTGATTCCAACTCTATAAATTCCTAAAAACCATCCTTTACCTATGTTTAAAATTTCAAAAATTTCTCAGCTTGTATCCAATTTAATTAATTCAGATTCTCTTTAGGAATTAAAAGGTTTTCGATAAAAAAATTCTTTTATCTTTTGGTCAGCCTTTTACTATAAAAGGACCTTCCCCAAACGACCTAAACATCAACTAGAAGCCTCCCAAGGTCAGTAGAAAGCTTTCGCAGCCTACCCCTATGTCCCAACACCTACATACCAGAATTCTGCCGAAATCCTCAAAAACATAATCTTTGTTTCCCCTTTGAAGTCCCAATCATAGATCAAACGTTAAATACCCTTACAAACGTGAAGAACAACATCTTGGAGGCGTAATCAGAAGTTGGAGGTCATTGATTGTAACAATGTCGCAAATGGCAACAAAAACGGATGTCAAACGAGTCTTAAAACTGAGAAATAAGGTTTGTCCGAACTTGTGTCCGGACTTTGATGTTCGGACACGAGTTGGCAGTTTAAAGCACACCAGGAAGTCCGATGTGTCCGAACTTGTGTCTGGACTTCGATGTTCAGACACAAGTCGAGATTTAAACCATTTGAGAAATTCAAAAAGTCTGAACTTGTGTCCGGACATTGAAGTTTGGACACAAGTCGAGAGTTGAAACGTATTAAGTCTGAACATGTGTCCGAACATCTAAGTTCGGACACAAGTTCCGATAAAATCCAAGTACGTGGTCCGAACATTGGTCCGGCCATGTAAGTTCGGACCAATGCCAAAACTTACCAAGACTTCTAGGTTTATACCTATGAAGAGTACTTGGTCGATAAGTCAGTTGATGGATGCCTATATTAAGAATGTGGAAAGATACCACGGTGTGCTGGAGACTATTATTTCTGATAGAGATTCGAGGTTCTTGGCTCAATTCCGGCAGCAGTTTCAGAAGGCTATGGGTACCAAATTGATATTGAGTACAACTTTTCATCCAGCTACAGATGGGTAGACAGAGAGAACCATCTAGACTTTGGAGGATATGCTCCATGCGTGCATAATGGATTTCCAAGGTTCTTGGGCTGATATGTTACACTTAGTGGAGTTCTCATATAATAATAACTATCATGCTAGTATCAAGATGGCTCCTTATGAAGCCTTGTATGGGAGGAAGTGTAGAACCCCGTTGTGCTAGAATGACATCAGTGAGACAGTGGTGTTGGGACCCTAGTTGATAGAAGAAACTATGGAGCAGGTTCGAGTTATTCAGAGTCAAATGAAAGCAGCTCAGGACAGACATAAGTTCCATGATGATCTGAAGCGAAGGTCGGTAGAATTCGAGGTGGGAGATAAAGTATTCCTAACGGTGTCTCCTGTCAGAGGGGTAACCAGATTCAGGAAGAAAGGGAAGTTAAGTCCCAAGTTCGTAGGACCTTATGAAATTCTAGAGAGAATTGCGAAGGTGGCTTATAGATTGGCGCTTCCTTGTGAAGTGGAGAAAGTGCACAATGTTTTCCATGTGTCTCAGCTGAAGAGATACATCCCTGATCCTTCGCATGTATTACAGCCTGAGGTGTTGGAATTAGAGTAGAATCTGTCCTAAGAAGAGTACCCTATCAAAGTCCTTGACACAAAGACTAGAGAGACCCGATCGAAGTCCGCTCGGATGGTTAAGATCTTGTAGTCCAATCATGGAACAGAAGAGGCAACGTGGGAGGTTGAGAAAGAGATGTAAGTACCCACAACTCTTCGAGCAAGTAATAGTTTAAGAGTTGAGTCAACATTCAATTTGATATAGATTACAGCATGAACACCCTAGGAGTCAGGAATGGATACAACATTACTAGAAGGTTGAAAGCTTGACAATAGTGGTTGGGTTTCAGCTTCAAGGACGAAGCTTTCTTTCAAGGGGGATGTGATGAAATACCCGCATATTTTGAGTTAGAGAATCTACATTAAGAATCATGACAATTGAGTAATTGTAGATTGGGTCATTATTGGGGTATTGGCATTAATACGAGGTTAGATAATTAGTAACGAGACAGGGAAGCTAAATAATATTTTACTTTCTCCTTTTTACATTAATCATTTTGAGATATATTCCTCCCTTTTTATAAATTAACTATTACTATGTTCTTATTCTTCTAAGATAATTACGTTCATTCCTATCCTCTTCTAATTATTAATCATTTTACTTCTTATCTTCCTTTGATTAATCAATATCTAGCAAGTTATCTTTTCCCCTAAAACTAATATTTATTATCTCCTCCTTTCTATTGAATAAATTATTCTATTTATATTCCCTTCCCCATCTTCTTCATCGGCTGCACGACGCACTACACTCATCTTCTCCTAATATCAAACTTCTCCTTCTTCCTCTATTTCTGCAAGTTCTTCTTCCCTGGTGCCAAATTAGAGTCGCAGGAAGGGTAAGAGGTTACTACCTAGCTAAGGGTAAGGTAATATTTATTTTAGTCATGAATTGTTGAATTTATGATTGATGGCTATTGTAATTTTAGACCCCGATTCGCTGATGGCGATATCTATGAATCTGCTGAGCCATTCTCGTAGTGAAGCGTGCGACCAGGTAAATTTTATGCTCATAACCGATTTCTACGTGGTTTTGTGATGGTGATTTGAAACCCTAATTAGGGATTTATAAATTGGGAATTTATCCCCCGTGTTACTGTGAACTGATGGTTACGATTTTACAATCTAAGGTTTTACTACTGTTTAGGAGACTTTCACTGGAATGATTGCATTATTGGTACCGAATGGTGCTCTGTGTAATTGTTGATACCTTTGGTACTCTGTAAAATTGATGGTACTTTGTACCCCGTGTATATTTTTATTTGCGTTGCGAACAATGAAACGCAGTTAAGCTCTATGATTACTCCTTTAGGTCAAAGTACCTTATGCGGGGTGTGCACACTTAAGGACTTAGGGTGAGTGTAACACCCCTCACATTAAACGCGTAATAATCACTCTCGTAGCATAATTAAAGACGTCTCACAGCGGAAGTTAAACACTAAAATTCTCACTCGGGTGTCACATGTCATTACTCGCCCATGCGAGTAAAGAAACAGGAAGGAAATATAAACCACATCGACAATAATTAACCGTAGTGATGAACGAGATATATACTACATCATCTAAGTTTAAACTAATACATAAGGTAAGTGAGCATCTAAGTGTAATCCCAATATTTAAATCGTACTTAATATAAACTAATTCTGATAGTGCAGTGAATAAATAAATAACGTCGTTGACTACCCCGAAGTCCCGCACTCCGGCTTCATAGCTCATTAAGTCCTGAAATGTGGTGCCAAAAGGCTCAGCCAACTGCTGGTATGCTAAATGTGATCCTAGACCCTTTAGGCCACTTAGGTCGTTTTAGCCATCTTGATTGACATGGGGTTCGTTTCAGGCTGTACTGTTTACATGCTTATAACATAACTGTAAATACGGAATTAAAGCACACAACAGGTATTCAAAACATTCACATATCAAGACATGCTATTACGACATTTATAATTGAACAATTAAATTCGAATCGACGGTGAGGTAAGAGTTAGCTGAAGTCCAGTTAGTCTCACTTGTTTATTTCCATCACATGAAGCCCCGCTTCCAACAATCTCACATAAACATACGGGTGTCATGTTAAGGACAATTCCCCGTTTAACCTCACACATTAATATTTTGGACAGTAGTCCGGTGCCATCTACAGTGGGTAGATGGACTCACTTATTGTAACACCCCAACCGTTAACCCTATGCTTACCGTCTAATCGTCCTGTTAATTCAATGAGTTCGCAGCGGAAGAATACTACTTACTTACTTCGGCGGGTGAAACAATGCCGCTAACCGCCCATACGGCTAGCAAGGCTACTAATACTTACAGTGACGGTCTGATGGCCAATAGATACCGAGCTACTAAAACAAACTTACCAATTACAAATACGTTCACTACCAAAGGATTACCGAGTATTCGAAGTGCATTCATTACAACCTTCCAAGTTTCCCAAAAGAATGAGTATCTACCAACTACTCATCTATACCAATCAATCCCTTCACAATATCCCAAAAAGGTGTACCCCATGGTACACCGGCTATTCAAAAATCTAAGCCATGTACTACTCAGTACACCGATCTCAAATTCATTGTTTACATACAAAAAGAAGACAAGAAATTAAACTAGTCTTCATCCGCTTCACCCTTCTCTTGCACCTGCATTTATATTAAAATGGTGCCCCAAGGGGCTCAGCAAAATGCGCATAAACTCCGCATATACCGATTGCTAGCAAGGGTACGCCGACTAATTGGCGACCGCTAAACATGCTTGTTCATTACTCATACATACATGCTTTACATACAATCATACATACATTACAATACATCATTCACTTCAAGGCACAATACAATAGAGTTCACAATACTTACCTTCACAAGGTTAGCCAAATTGTGCATCCGGGTTAATCGGAATGCATTATACTCTTTTACTCATTACTTACTTCTTTACTTACAATACTTACTTCCTTTTTACTTTACTTACTCATTCTTACTTACTTACTTATACTCAAGTCAAGTCGTCGGGACCTCCGGCCTTGGGGACTACTCCGTCCCACATCCGGGATTTACTTGACTCACTAATCCGGGATGCTACCCACTTAAGGGATTTGGGCCGCGGACCAGTTTAAGAGTCAGGAATTGGAGCCAACCTCTCGTGACTCCGCATCCTCACGCGTGGCCGAAACTATATCGGACTTCTACTCATTCCAATTAATTTCCATTTTAAGTTAGGATGGTTAGATTGTTAGGAACAAGTTAGAAGTCCAAACACAATGATAACGGTCACGGTACAATAAACATACATACATACATTCATATCATCCGTACATTTCATGAAGTATACAAACTAAGAATTAAAGAGAGTATACAACACATACAACATTACATAATCACAAGTAAGCATATTAACTCCGATTCGTGCATTTATCTTTATTGGTGATCAATTAGCACACAACACACAAATCAGAGTAGCCATGATAGCATTCGGGGCATGAGGAATTCATACCGTTCACCGTTGTACGTACTTCCAAACGTTCCTTCCGGTGTCACAAATCGAGTCCTAATATGTGCATACAATTGAATGATTAATTTAACTATCATTACTTAACTCCTACTTACTATGTCCTTACATTTCTTACACTTATACTTTACTTACTTATTTTCCCTTTACTTAAGTTTCCATCTCCTTACTTAAGGTTTGCATGCTTACACACATATACATATACATATATGTATGGGTATACATATACATATATAAATCAATATTATTTATATAAAATATTTTTTTTTTTTTTTTTTTTGTCAGGACCGGACTTGCGACCGACCTTGCAAGTCCGGTCCATTCCAGTAGTAGCTACGGTACCGAAAATTGGCACCCGACCGAACTTGAAGTCCGGTCGCAAGTTCGGTCGTTTCCAGTAGCTCAGGTTGCGGAAATTCTTTGGCCGACCGAACTTGCAAGTCCGGTCGCAAGTTCGGTCGATTCCAGTAGCTATCCTCGGGAAATTTTTCTGGGCCGACCGGACTTGCATGTCCGGTCGCAAGTCCGGTCGATTCCAGTAGGTTACAGGATGGAAAATTTCTGGTCCGACGAACTTGCATGTCCGGTCGCAAGTCCGGTCGATTCCAGTAAGTTACAGACGGGGAAAATTTCTGGTCTGACCGAACTTGCATGTCCGGTCGCAAGTCCGGTCGATTCCAGTAGCTCACCGTCTTTGTAAGTCTGGGCTCGACCGAACTTGCAAGTCCGGTCGCAAGTTCGGTCCGGCCCAGTATTTGCATTTAAAATTGTTCAGTCCTCTCTTTAACCCAATACTTCCCATTGTTCCTACACCTAATCCTACATGTTTTAACACCATTTAAACCTCCTAATACACCTTAGTTCATTAATTAATTCCTTACCCAATTTTATACTCATCATCATATAATTTTCCAATTTCACTCAACACTCAACTAGTTTTTCTCTAGTTACACTATGCTACAGATTTTAAACACTCACTTCTCCTCTACATCTCCCTCTTCTAATGACAATTCTAACACTCTTACTATATCTAGAATCCATTATCTAGCTCTCTCAACTTACCCTCTAACTATCCAAATCGAAATCTGTTACAACTCACATTAGTCACCTAGTTTTAATTCTCTAAGTGTTCTAATCCTAGGCAAATTTTGCCATAGTCTCCCTTGTATTTTATACACTCACCACACATTCTAGTTCACATTTCAACACTTGTTTCACCTGTTACAATAACCAAAACTATACAAGCTCCCATATACAAATATCAACACCAAACAACACTAAAATTCCCTGCACTCAACACTCAATTCCCAATCTGTTTTTATAACAGTTTTTACAATGTTTCAAAGGTTTCAAAATGCTTAGTTTCTCTTACCATTATACTACTAATACATTACTATTTTATAATACCAATTTTCATTCTAGAAAATCTGTTACATACACAATACAAGACTACACAAGGTGAGCATTCCTTACCTTGTTTTTCCTTCTAGGTTCTTTCTCTTCTTCCTTCTTCTCTCTTTCGGTTTTGCAAACTCTACAAATCTAACATAATCACCCATACATAAATACACACTCAATACTAAAACTACCCTTAGCATTATTTAAGCCTTAAGTGTAGGTTCTAGGGTTTAGAACTTCATTACCTTCCAAGGTTTCAAATGTTGTTTGGAGTGGCTCAACAAACAAAATTCCAACTCCACCAAGATGCCAAAATCGGCTAGAACAACAAGGAACAACAAGGGTTTAGTTATGAATCTCGTTTTGCTCTTAAGGCTAGAAAAACAATGGAGTTTTCGAAATATTTTTACCTTAGAAGAACAAGGAGAAGGAGAGCCTTCTAATGGTGGTGTTGAAACTTCAAATGGGATATACCCCAAAATCGAAACTGCTCCTCTTTGGATTTTGGAAAGATGGAAGTGTAGCTCTTGAAGAGAGGAACACAATGGTGGTGTTTTTATAATTTTTGGAGAAGTGTGGAGGGAGTTACAAAGGAGAGAAGTGGTAGTTTTGTGAGAGCTTCTCAAAATGCCATGGAAATCGCTTGAGGAAGAAGGAGAAGAAAAGAGAGGTGCTGGTGTGGGTGTTCTCACGTGAGAGAGGGAGTGAATGGAGGAGAGAGGGAAATATTTGCTTTTTGATTCTTAATGGTTTTGTCCTCTAGTGTATTAGACCCAATAAAAGAAAATAAGGGAGTGAGGGTGAGGGCCTTAAAATCGGCTAGCACACAGACCCACTTGTGGGTTTTGAAATTTATTTGCAATATTGGACACACTAGTTTGGTCTATTTATATTTCTACCCCACAACTTCCCGTTTTTGACAGTTTTTTACTAGTCTCTCGTTTTATTGATTTTATTGGTCCTACAGCTTCACTAATATTTATTAATGAAATTTAGTTGACCAAAACTGTTACGAGTCTATTTGACCCGCTTAAAGAACGCGTTTTCCCGGTTACCTCGAAAAACGCGCTTTAAGGTTCGTTAGTGATTTTAATCCATTTTAAGGATCCGTTTTCTTCGGGATTTGTTCCCTAATAATTATTTATACTTAATTAAGCTTCTAAATTACTTATTAGCCTAATTAATCACTATTTTTAAATACGGGGTATTTCACTATCTACAGTGGTAGATGTCCATTAGGCCGAAGCCATGGTATGGTGCCAACGGTAGCACATTCCGACTAACGATCGTATCCGGCTCGTTAGATAAACAAGAGTAGACCCTAAACGGGTGTTAGAACTCTAGTGATCACTATGCGCAACCTGCTGGGACGTATGCAGACCAGGATTTATTAAACATTGTTTCATTAATTAATTATCACACTCTCATAAGTTAGCGTATTTTAATTAGTCTCCTGGAGATTCAATCTCGTTATTGGAGAAAACACATTTTTATTGGATGCCCTATTGGGTCTTACACGCAACCTAGAAGTGTGCTAGGTGATGTTCATAAGTCGAGTCATCGCTCTAGAGACGGTTAATACCGAGTCTCTAAACTAAGTTCCTCACTTAGTACTGTTAGGAGTATTTCACTCTCATAAGATGAT
>CM041781.1:31436431-31457913 GCA_023374045.1 Limonium bicolor | reverse complement strand
ATTTTCTCTCTCCTTTGGGAAAATACCCAAATCAGGTCAAAAAGTCATGAAGTTTTAACACATGATAGAAGATGATATTTAGAGAATAACCCTGTTGGAATTTCGAATTTTTGAACTTTTAAGAAATTAGTTATGAATTATGATAGGTGCCAGATTGTAACTTTTTTATCAAATCGGTTATTTAACAAAATAACCTGATTCCAACTCTATAAATTCCTAAAAACCATCCTTTACCTATGTTTAAAATTTCAAAAATTTCTCAGCTTGTAGCCAATTTAATTAATTCAGATTCTCTTTAGGAATTAAAAGGTTTTCGATAAAAAAATTCTTTTATCTTTTGGTCAGCCTTTTACTATAAAAGGACCTTCCCCAAACGACCTAAACATCAACTAGAAGCCTCCCAAGGTCAGTAGAAAGCTTTCGCAGCCTACCCCTATGTCCCAACACCTACATACCAGAATTCTGCCGAAATCCTCAAAAACATAATCTTTGTTTCCCCTTTGAAGTCCCAATCATAGATCAAACGTTAAATACCCTTACAAACGTGAAGAACAACATCTTGGAGGCGTAATCAGAAGTTGGAGGTCATTGATTGTAACAATGTCGCAAATGGCAACAAAAACGGATGTCAAACGAGTCTTAAAACTGAGAAATAAGGTTTGTCCGAACTTGTGTCCGGACTTTGATGTTCGGACACGAGTTGGCAGTTTAAAGCACACCAGGAAGTCCGATGTGTCCGAACTTGTGTCTGGACTTCGATGTTCAGACACAAGTCGAGATTTAAACCATTTGAGAAATTCAAAAAGTCTGAACTTGTGTCCGGACATTGAAGTTTGGACACAAGTCGAGAGTTGAAACGTATTAAGTCTGAACATGTGTCCGAACATCTAAGTTCGGACACAAGTTCCGATAAAATCCAAGTACGTGGTCCGAACATTGGTCCGGCCATGTAAGTTCGGACCAATGCCAAAACTTACCAAGACTTCTAGGTTTATACCTATGAAGAGTACTTGGTCGATAAGTCAGTTGATGGATGCCTATATTAAGAATGTGGAAAGATACCACGGTGTGCTGGAGACTATTATTTCTGATAGAGATTCGAGGTTCTTGGCTCAATTCCGGCAGCAGTTTCAGAAGGCTATGGGTACCAAATTGATATTGAGTACAACTTTTCATCCAGCTACAGATGGGTAGACAGAGAGAACCATCTAGACTTTGGAGGATATGCTCCATGCGTGCATAATGGATTTCCAAGGTTCTTGGGCTGATATGTTACACTTAGTGGAGTTCTCATATAATAATAACTATCATGCTAGTATCAAGATGGCTCCTTATGAAGCCTTGTATGGGAGGAAGTGTAGAACCCCGTTGTGCTAGAATGACATCAGTGAGACAGTGGTGTTGGGACCCTAGTTGATAGAAGAAACTATGGAGCAGGTTCGAGTTATTCAGAGTCAAATGAAAGCAGCTCAGGACAGACATAAGTTCCATGATGATCTGAAGCGAAGGTCGGTAGAATTCGAGGTGGGAGATAAAGTATTCCTAACGGTGTCTCCTGTCAGAGGGGTAACCAGATTCAGGAAGAAAGGGAAGTTAAGTCCCAAGTTCGTAGGACCTTATGAAATTCTAGAGAGAATTGCGAAGGTGGCTTATAGATTGGCGCTTCCTTGTGAAGTGGAGAAAGTGCACAATGTTTTCCATGTGTCTCAGCTGAAGAGATACATCCCTGATCCTTCGCATGTATTACAGCCTGAGGTGTTGGAATTAGAGTAGAATCTGTCCTAAGAAGAGTACCCTATCAAAGTCCTTGACACAAAGACTAGAGAGACCCGATCGAAGTCCGCTCGGATGGTTAAGATCTTGTAGTCCAATCATGGAACAGAAGAGGCAACGTGGGAGGTTGAGAAAGAGATGTAAGTACCCACAACTCTTCGAGCAAGTAATAGTTTAAGAGTTGAGTCAACATTCAATTTGATATAGATTACAGCATGAACACCCTAGGAGTCAGGAATGGATACAACATTACTAGAAGGTTGAAAGCTTGACAATAGTGGTTGGGTTTCAGCTTCAAGGACGAAGCTTTCTTTCAAGGGGGATGTGATGAAATACCCGCATATTTTGAGTTAGAGAATCTACATTAAATAATCATTACAATTGAGTTTAATTGTATATTGGGTCATTATTGGGGTATTGGCATTAATACGAGGTTAGATAATTAGTAACGAGCCAGGGAAGCTAAAATAATTATTTTACTTTCTCCTTCTACATTAATCATTTTGAGATATATTCCTTCCCTTTTTATAAATTAACTATTACTAATGTTCTTATCTTCTTCTAAGATAATTACGTTCATTCCTATCCTCTTCTAATTAATTAATCATTTTACTTCTTATCTTCTCTTTGATTAATCAATATCTAGCAATTTATCTTTTCCCCTAAAACTAATTATTTTATTATCTCCTCCTTTCTATTGAATAAATTATTCTATTTATATTCCCTTCCCCATCTTCTTCATCGGCTGCACGACGCACTACACTCATCTTCTCCTAATATCAAACTTCTCCTTCTTCCTCTATTTTCTGCAAGCTTCTTCTTCCCTGGTGCCAAATTAGAGTCGCAGGAAGGGTAAGAGGTTACTACCTAGCTAAGGGTAAGGTAATATTTATTTTAGTCATGAATTGTTGAATTTATGATTGATGGCTATTGTAATTTTAGACCCCGAATTCGCTGATGGGCGATATCTATGAATCTGCTGAGCCATTCTCGTAGTGAAGCGTGCGACCAGGTAAATTTTATGCTCATAACCGATTTCTTACGTGGTTTGTGATGGTGATTTGAAACCCTAATTAGGGATTTATAAATTGGGAATTTATTCCCCCGTGTTACTGTGAACTGATGGTTACGATTTTACAATCTAAGGTTTTACTACTGTTTTAGGAGACTTTCACTGGAATGATTGCATTATTGGTACCGAATGGTGCTCTGTGTAAATTGTTGATACCTTTGGTACTCTGTATAAATTGATGGTACTTTGTACCCCGTGTATATTTTTATTTGCGTTGCGAACAATGAAACGCAGTTAAGCTCTATGATCTACTCCTTTAGGTCAAAGTACCTTATGCGGGGTGTGCACACTTAAGGACTTAGGGTGAGTGTAACACCCCTCACATTAAACGCGTAATAATCACTCTCGTAGCATAATTAAAGACGTCTCACAGCGGAAGTTAAACACTAATAATTCTCACTCGGGTGTCACATGTCATTACTCGCCCATGCGAGTAAAGAAACAGGAAAAGGAAATATAACAACACATCGACAATAATTAACCGCAGTGATGAACGAGATATATACTACATCATCCTAAGTTTAAACTAATACATAAGGTAAGTGAGCATCTAAGGTAATCCCAATATTTACATCGTACTTAATATAAACTAATTCTGATAGTGCAGTGAATAAATAAATAACGTCGTTGACTACCCCGAAGTCCCGCACTCCGGCTTCATAGCTCAATTAAGTCCTGAAATGTGGTGCCATAAAGGCTCAGCCAACTGCTGGTATGCTAAATGTGATCCTAGACCCTTTAGGCCACTTAGGTCGTTTTAGCCATCTTGATTGACATGGGGTTCGTTTCAGGCTGTACTGTTTACATGCTTATAACATAACTGTAAATACGGAATTAAAGCACACAACAGGTATTCAAACATTCACATATCAAGACATGCTATTACGACATTTATAATTGAACAATTAAATTCGAATCGACGGTGAGGTAAGAGTTAGCTGAAGTCCAGTTAGTCTCACTTGTTTATTTCCATCACATGAAGCCCCGCTTCCAACAATCTCACATAAACATACGGGTGTCATGTTAAGGACAATTCCCCGTTTAACCTCACACATTAATATTTTGGACAGTAGTCCGGTGCCATCTACAGTGGGTAGATGGACTCACTTATCTACAGTGGTAGATGTCCATTAGGCCGAAGCCATGGTATGGTGCCAACGGTAGCACATTCCGACTAACGATCGTATCCGGCTCGTTAGATAAACAAGAGTAGACCCTAAACGGGTGTTAGAACTCTAGTGATCACTATGCGCAACCTGCTGGGACGTATGCAGACCAGGATTTATTAAACATTGTTTCATTAATTAATTATCACACTCTCATAAGTTAGCGTATTTTAATTAGTCTCCTGGAGATTCAATCTCGTTATTGGAGAAAACACATTTTTATTGGATGCCCTATTGGGTCTTACACGCAACCTAGAAGTGTGCTAGGTGATGTTCATAAGTCGAGTCATCGCTCTAGAGACGGTTAATACCGAGTCTCTAAACTAAGTTCCTCACTTAGTACTGTTAGGAGTATTTCACTCTCATAAGATGATAATTGGAGTCTCTCTCCTAATAGTTCATAACAGTTAGGTGATAATTGATATCACAAGTCCGAACGACGTACGCGCACAGTTAATAAACGCTTTGACGATTGGAAAACATAAACATATACAAACACATGCATAACATTATTTATCTGACATGCAAGCACACAGTTACGTCCGGAACCCAAGGAAACCCTCGGAGTTTTCAGACCACACATTCACATACCGTACACCGTAATAATCGCTAGCGTGAAGATTCACACTTGCCCGGTACTCCTCGTAGCTTGCCCTCTAGCGCATGTCCTCTAATGCACTCGAGTCTGGAATACGAGACTACATATTAGCTCTCTGTATACGGACTAATTTGGTATCCCGACTAGTCACTATAATTCCCTAAATAATTACCATGTGATTGTTCAACGTTCATCATTCGGGTTTCAAACCGTTCGGGATTAGTTAAAACATCCTCTAATTATATTATAATTAACATGTAGTATTTATTTACTACTTAGGATTTAATCCAAATAACCTATCTCATGTATTCATAGGTTTATTATTTACATATACACACTTCCATATAGTTTGTTACTATATGTTAATTATATCCTTGACTTATAAACCTTTATTTCTCATTTACGTTATGAGTTGGTCAACTTGACCTTTTTGGTCAATTGAGTTGACTTGGTCAATTGTGTTGACTTGGTTAGTTTATCCTTGTACACAAGTTTATATAATTCACTTTATAACACTTGTGATATATAGTTCACTCATTATTTAATATGTTACACCTTAACATTAGGACTTTATAACTAATGTTTTATAATTCATCTCCTCATCTTACAACATCCCTTACTTAATATTATATGGTTCCCAACCATATTATGCAATCCCTCTCACTTCATATATTCTTATGAGTTATACAACTCTAATCTCTTACTCCATTAACCAAAGTCTCAAACTCTTGATTATATATTCATATATATATATATATATACTTCTTTCGAATTAAATGTCATATTATGTGACTTTTATCTACTCGACCTTGGCGTGTCTATATAGGCATGCTTGTTCTTATAATTGTTATTGTTATTAATGTCATTATATCAATCCTCCAGTTATGAGTATATCCATCTATATAAGTATGTTCCCACCAATTTAATGTTACACTAATATTTTCATTCATATCCTCATAACTTCCTATGTACATATACTTATTTATACACCTATATATATATATATGGTCATAACAATAATTTATTAACTAAAGGGTGGTTTTATTTTAATTTTTTTACACTAATTAGTTAGTGCATTTAATTAATTTAGATTATATAATAGAGTATTGAACATAAATGTAAAAATAGAGATTAATTCCTTTAACTTGGCTTGCCATGATATATTACCAAAGAAAATCTTATTTTAGTAGATTGAAATTCACATGCAGTACTAAATCATGCCTTCTCATTCAGCGTACAAAATCCTTATACCAAAAAGAAATTAAATACTAGTCAAATATGTTGTACATATAAGACAACCGAACGAATCAAATTGATATGAAACACATGTCTCGAAATGACAATGCTCATTAACCATCGATGTCAGATATCGATCAATTCATCCACTCAAACAGACGCCGAGACGACCCAAGAGAAAATTACCAAACAAAGGAGGCACAAGATCACCGAAACAACTATGTAAAAGAGGAATGTCGATCTTCGGGATGGACTCTTGCCACCGACCAATTAACAGTCAAGAAAGGGTTTCGTTTTACAGAGACGAACTATACAAGGAGAAATAATATCAAAGTCTTAATTTTAAGATCCGCAACATACACAACGTTTAAATTGGCTTCTTCCACCGAATGAATCAGAGCAGAAGACCAGAATATATTAAATGTAAACAGGTGTTGTAACTGAAAAGATCTTGTATATTTGTCGTGAAATTTGTCTAGGAAGGACGTCTGGATGGAGATGATTAAAATCAGAGAGGAAGAATCTGAGAAAACTCTTTCATTCTTGTCGTGCGGTAATGACACAGAGATACACTTACAAGAGGAGTAGCAACCTATATATATACAAACTAAACTTACTAAACGCAATGTTTTGATCCGAGAAAGTGAGGAAAATAATAAAGAGAGAATGTGCTCTAACTAAAACTAAATAAGCTGAGATATGAGATAAGTTAATGGTGACTAAATAATCAGACACTAAAACTGTAACAACAATTGGATTTGGTTCAAGCTCCAGAGAACATAAATAGATTTAGTAGGCCTAAACCTCCCTCAAGCAAGCAATAAAAAATATGTTGCTGTTATAAATAGTAGAGCATACATAACAGCTGTTGATGTTTCTTGTTTGTGGTAATTTGTACCGTTTAGAATTAGTTGAAATTATAGTTTTGTGTTCAACAACTGCTCACTCATCAGTGTAGAGGATGTGTTGTGATGATGTGATACTACTATATATACGTTACTCTCTCATGTAGAAGAGAAACCCAGCTGGAAAGGGGTTGTATTAATTTCTTGCCATTTTAGAGACTAATTAAGCAGTTGACATTAACATGTACAATTAATTCTGGCTCAGCCACGCACATCAGCAAATTGCACTGCAAAAAATGATGTAACAACCTGGTGGACTCCCAACAAAGGTTATATGCTTAATTCACTGTGTGACCCCAGAGAAACTACGAGATGATGAAGAGTTTGAAGACATAATGGAAGATATGAGACGAGACATTCTGCTATAGAGCATCAGGCCTAGCCTTCCAGTAGAAGATCAAAAAAAAAATATTCTCCCCATCGAACTAATACTCTTACTTAATCACTCCATATTTATTTTCAATCCTTAAAACTACATTTTGGGTCATTTTCCCAGGTACTTTGGTCAGTGTTATGACTCCACGTCCTGGCCCAAATGGAGAACAATTTCCTGGTGTTGGAAATAGCAGCAGCATGTCGTTACTTAATATGTTTATCGTTGTTTCACTAGGTGTAACAGAAGCAAATTAATCATAGAGTAATTTTGCGGTAACTATCAACAGCTTGACTGTAAGAGGAATACCATTACTATTTTAACTCCAAGCTTACACTACAGCAAGGCCTTTGAAATCTGATAATAGCAGAGGCTACACACTACTTTAAATGCCTATCGACTGCTTCAAAAATGCAATAAAGAAGCAAAATACTGGTATCGTTATACTTGCCAAAGAGAAGAAGGTAGATTTAGGCATATTACCAGTTTCATAATGAATTGGTTCCTTCCCCCAATCTGATGTGCCAGATGTTTCACGACTCCAGAATATGAATGTTTTCATTCCCTCAATCTGGTGAATAAGATGGTTCATGGTTCTATAAATGAACGGTTTTCAAACCTTCCATCTGAAGTACAGCAGAGAATGCCAAAACTTCAATTATGGTAAGCGATAGAAGAAGGAGATGAGTTCAAGTATGTTACCGATTGGAAATGAATTATTTCTGCTCCTGTAACACCCCTACAACGCACTTAACAACTAACAGGAAACGCAGCGGAAATAAACAACTAAACAATAACTAAACGTTTCGGTGCTACAACGCCGTCAACCACCCACGTGGTTAACAAGGCAGAATAAATACAAGTGTACCGGTCTGACGATCAGACTCCCGAGCATAGAACTAAAACCATAAATACATCATATACAATACCGAGTGTTTAATTACATCCCTTCACTGTAAACTGCCAATATACCGTCACAGTAGTATCAACGGAACCAAGACATAACGCCACGGGAGCACAGGCGCATCTCGGGCTCAACATCCAAAATAATCAAAAGTATTTCTACCACCTAAGATCTAAAGCCACTCCGCTTCTTCGATCCTCATCCTGCAAATAAACAGAGCCCCCAGAGGGGGTCAGCAACCTTTTGCTGGTATGGTTAACGCGCAGCCCATCGGCTACCGGGATACACGCAACCAATTGTCATGATAACATGACATTCATTTTAACACAACATATATGGCATAGCAAGAAATATGCATAGCTCAACAACACACATAACTTCACAAGAACGGTACACTTTAGGAACTGTCCCAACATAGTCAGATCACAAGGGAGCCTAGAGAATGTTGTCATACTCATGTTAAGCTCTTTACATAAACTCATCACCGTTCTGTTAATCGAACGAGTAACTTAACTCACAGGTGAATCGGATATTGTGACCCGAACACACTACACAAACACATGTTCCCACTAAACCGATCATAAGTCAGAATAGGTAAGCTTTGGAGGAAGCTAACGGGAGATCGAACGCCAAATGAAGGAGAACAATCTTAACAACATAAGAGTCGAATCTGATACAGATATCTACTCTTAAACTTACACGCGTGACCGGACAACCGGATTCCTCACTCCCCAGTTAGCACTTGTTAGAAGTTCAACAGTGGAACTTAACAAACAATTCACAACAAGTGGTAAGTCATGTTAGACACATACAAGGGAAATGAGTCACGTCATAACATCACAATAACGTAAACAACTGTAAACTCGTTACATGATTTAATCTTACAAGGTCATAAACATACAGAAAACAAACAACACACAAGCCGGTGTAAACCGGTAGGCAATAGACTGCAAGAAAACCATACCTTGGTCATTGCTTCGATTTGTTTCCACCGTAGGCCACTCCTATACATGATTAATAACGTCGGTTAATTAATTTACTTAACTTCAAGTTTACTAAGTATTTTACATGATTATATGACATGTTTAAATGCCCAACTTATCCTTGGTTACCTTCATTATACCCCATAGGGTTAACTACTTAAGTCACATACTTTTATGCTTTTTTTTTCCAAAGTTTTGGTCTGTCCGACCCACCGTCCGACCCACCAACTGGGTCGGACCCTTCCTGTAACTTTCGGGTTTGAAAAACTCTACTTCGTCCGACCCATGTCCGACTCAACCAACTGGGTCGGACCATTCCAGAAACTTTACCGTCTTTTAATCTCACCCGTCCGACCCATGTCCGACCCAAGTCCTCTGGGTCGGACCGTTCCAGAACCATTTACTGGCGTTTAACAGAGGCCGTCCGACCCAAACTTGGGTCGGACCTCTGGGTCGGACGCCACCAGAACATGTCCAAAAATTGTTAAATCTTCACCAAACTTCTCCTAAAGCCTCCTAATGTGTCCTAACATCATTTGGTACACTTACACCCTTATACAACATCCATGAAACTCATTTTCTATCTCCTTAAACACTTACTCATTTCTTCCCAAAATTCCTAACACTTATAATGTTTTCTCCTTAGGTTTCTAAGTGGTGTTTCTTACCTAAGATGACCACTATGCCAAAATACTTCCTCACCACAACAACATCATCTCCCAAGCATCTTTTCTCACAAACCAACTCCTTATGTCATTCTTGAAATCCTTTTTCAAGTTTACACTTTCTCCTTGTTTACCAAGGTTTGCATAAATCTCAACACGCGTCTAAATGACTTTGGTGTATCCTAAAAACACTCGTTTGCATTCTAAAATCTCCAAGAAATGCCTAAGTTCCTTTTGCACTCTAAAACACATTAATATACTTTTCTTTCCCTAGTAAATCACCTAGTCACTTCTAACACTTCCTAGTTCACCAAAGATCCTATAAACACCTAGAACTTCTTGCACATTACTTAAATTTTGACATGGATTCTCCTAGAACATTACTAAGCCAAAACACATTGTTTTCACCATTAAACAATCAAGAACACTAAAATCCATCAAGAACATTCTTGTACACAAAACTTCACTCATTTAACACTACATCACAATATAGTGCATAATTTAAATTGCATGGCTCTTAGGCCCTTAAATGCATAAATCAAAAACACTGAATTTCCCACATTATATTTGCCTTTGACCTGCAAATACACTCAACAACACATATGCCCCTTTACTAGTCTCCTTGAGAACATTTTACTAAGTCATTCACCATTGGCTCCTTAGATCATTTTAATAAGCAACATAAGCTCATTTCTCCTAAGACTTTAAACCACATTAGGTTAGCACATTTACCTCTTTTCCTCACAACTTCTTTCTTGTTTCCTAGACTAAATCGGCAAGGCTTTTAGTTGCTTGTGAACTTCTAAACATTATACAAATGATAAAATGAGTATACAAGCTTTATGCTTCATCTCATTGCAAACCCTAGATTATACATTGTTTTTAAAACATTAAGATAGTTGTTTTACCTTGGATACAAAAGAGACTTTGGATATGTAGCAAGAGAGGACTCCTCCTAGTCCATGGAAGGTTGGAATGAAGCTAGAACAAAGCAAGGTAAGGGCACCATTAGTGGTGATTTTCGGACAACATAAAAACATGAAGGAAGTGTTATTTTTCTTTGAGTTTCCTTACCTAGAAGCAAAGGAGAACAACAATATGTGAAAAGATGAGCTCAAGCTCCTCCCATGGAGATTCTTCTTGGCACCAAAATGGAGCTCTTGAGATTTTGAAAGGATAGAATTGAAGAGCTTGATGAGAGGAAGAGAATGGTGGTCTTAGAATTTGATTTGGCAAAATGAGCTAGGAGATATAAGTGGTCAAAGATGATATTGTGTGTGGTACTATTGCAAACCGTGAATGGAGAGCAAGAAGAAGATAGAAGAGAGGTTAAAGACGTGGGAAATGAAGAGGGAAATGAGAGAATGAAGATAAGTTTACTTTTAAGAGATATTTATATGTTAAAGTAAATAGTAACCTAAGTAGTCATCTTTTATTTGTTTAACAAACTAACAAGAGTGGTGACTCACCACTAAGAAAACCGGCCCCTTAATATACCTAGGGGTATTTTAGTCCTTGTTGATCAATTAAATTACTTATATTGACATATGTTACAAACTAGCTTATAATAGTTACTATTCACTAAAACAAGGCACATAGATGTGAAATTTTTGATTTCCCATCGATTTAGACTTCCTAATGTGATACTAAGTAGTACACATATTAATTAAAGAGTAATGATGGACATTTAGCCACTCAAAACTCATTTACAAGACAATTTTTCAAAAATGTGCTTTAAGACTCCTTAAAGCACATTTTGTGTTTTAACTTGTTTTCAAGCTTGGTTTTCTTTGGTAATGATTTAATATGTTCATTAATATATAAATAAAGTCTTGGTAAGCTTATTAGGTCTTAACCAAACTTATCCCAAGCTTAGAGCACATTTTAGCCCATATTGACCTTAAGGTATTTATTTGTGTTTCCTATGGTTTAAATTGTTTACTAATGTTTCTAAGACACTTTTTAGTCTTAATAAACCATAGTTCAATATTTAAACAACATACCTAGGTTTGGGGTATTTCAATCTACCCCCCTTAAAAGAACTTTGTCCCCAAAGTTCACACTTCCCACATATCTCAAATGTTAGAACACGGGGAATACTTATAAAACAATACTTCCATAACAACATTAACAACATACTTACATAACATCGGACACAAGGTCCAAACAACATAACATCATTCAGACACAACGGTCTGTAACATAACATAGACAATGTATATAAATACATGTCACACACACATAACCGAAATGGCTCTACCCCCTTTAAAAGGGGTACGCCCCGTACCCTATACACATAATCACTAAGAAGTAAACAATGACGGGTACTTCGCCTTCATCTTATCTTCCAGCTCCCAAGTGGCCTCCTCAACGTCCTGGTTAGACCAGATGACCTTCACCAGTCTCACAGACTTATGGCGAGTGTCTCGAGTCTTAGTATCCAGAATCCGTACGGGAGTCTCCACTGATCGCATGGTCGGCTCTAAGGTTAGCCTTTCAGGCTGAAGTACATGAGACGGATGAGACATATACTTCTTCAACTGGGACACATGAAATACATCATGTACCTTGCCCAGCTCGGCGGGTAAATCAAGTCTATAAGCTACCGGGCCGATCCGCTCCGTCACAACATAAGGCCCCACATATTTCGGGCTCAATTTGCCCTTCTGGCCAAAACGAAACACTCCCTTCATGGGGGATACTCTAAGAAATACCTGATCGCCCATGGCGAACTCCAGGTCACGTCTGCGCACATCTGCGTACGACTTCTGTCTATCCTGAGCTGCTTTCATGTTAGCCTAGATCTGGCGAACTTCTACCGGAACTTGTTCCAGATACTCTGGTCCTATAATGACCGTCTCACCCGACTCATCCCAGCATAATGGCGTACGGCATGGTCTACCGTACAAAGCCTGGAAGGGAGACATCTTGATCGAAGCATGGTAACTGTTGTTGTAGCTAAACTCAATCAGATGTAACTTATCAATCCAGCGGGTCTAAAAGTCAAGTGCACATGCACGTAACATATCCTCAAGTGTCTGGATAGTGCGCTCACTCTGACCATCTGTCTGTGGGTGAAACGCTGTACTCAGTACCCAGTGCTTCCCGGGTGGATTTCCAGTACCTGGATAGGAATCTGGTATCTCTGTCAGACACAATTATTTTCGGTACCCCATGATGTCTTACAATCTCTCTGTCGAAGAGCTCTGCAAGCTTAGCCACTTTCCAGGTGTCCTTCATCGGTATGAATCGAGCCACCTTGGTCAGTCGGTCAACAACAACCCAAATCATATTCAGACCTCCCCTTGTAGGCGGGAGCCCTACTACGAAGTCCATAGAAATGTCATGGAACTTCCACTCAGGCACTAGCATTGGCTGTACCATACCACCAGGCCGTCGGTGCTCAAACTTGACCTTCTGACAAGTGAGACACCTCAATACATAATCATTCACATCCTTTTTCATTCCAGCCCACCAGAAATAACGTTTCATACCCTTGTACATCTTTGAAGCTCCGGGGTGAATCGAAGTCGTAGAACAGTGGGATTCACTCAGTATGCGCTCCTTCAGCTCAACGCTACTCCTCGGTATACACAGTCGGCCATTAAGCCTAATCAGGTCATCGCCGTGGAGTCGGAAGTCGTACTTCTGACCCTCGAACGTGCCATCAATAAGCTTCTGCCTGATCTCCAACATATACTGATCCGTCATCTGAGCACTCCGCACCTCTTCAACCAAGCTAGTATGAGAGACTAGCGAATAGAGAGAGTGTGCTCGGCGACTCAATGCGTCAGCTACCACATTCGCCTTACCCTCCTTATATTGTAAATTGATGTCGTAGTCGTTTAAGAACTCGACCCATCTTCGTTGTCTCATGTTCAACTCCTTCTGAGTGAACAAGTACTTTAAAACTCTTGTGGTCGGAATAGATCGTCACGCTTACCCCATACAAATGATGTCGCCATATCTTCAATGCGAAGACAATGGCACCCAATTCTAAGTCGTGGGTAGGGTAGTTCTCTTCATGCTTCTTCAGCTGTCGGGAGGCGTATGCCACGACCTTCCCGTGTTGCATCAACACCCAACCCATACCTCTGCCTGATGCGTCGCAATAGACCTCAAAACCATTTGGACCGTCTGGTATAGTCAGGACTGGTGTAGATGTCAGAGCATCCTTGAGCCTCTGAAAAGAACTCTCGCTGAAATACCCCTAAGTAATTAAATATTGCGTAAGTATATAATTAATTAAATTAACGCCAAGCGTGCCTTAAAAATAAGTTGAACACAACAAAGTTTTCAGAGAGCCAAATGTATGTGCATTGTTTTGTGAATAATAACCAATAGTGCAAAAGAAATATATGACAACATTAGCCACTTAATCAAACCTATGGTCAATATATTTCCTTGACCTGGCTAATATGTATTCCGCCAGTTTAAGACTGGTAACCGGACACGTTAACGTTCTCGATTATAATTATGTGTGACTCACTACGCTTACCTTATTGAAGTAAGTTCATAACACCTTAATACATTAAGGTATAAACAATCAAGTAAGTAATAACCGGCGAACAGTTTACTATTACCGTACTTATGTACATACGGAAATATATGTGAATGTACATAACGTTACAAGAGTATAACGTTGTACATATAACCAAAACGCGACAAATAAAAATAGTCGTATATGTTTATGTATACATACAACTAATAACGCTACATATTAATAGCAGTCACTTATATACATTAAATTGGCTTGAAAGGCTGGAAAAAAAAAAGAGCAACATGCTCTAGCCGGGATTCGAACCCGAGACCTCTCGTACATATTCCGAAACCTTAACCGCTTGAGCTGTATTCAAATTCAGTAGTACCTACCAACTAATTATATCTAGTAATCTCTCTACGGAAGTTACAGAAAAGAAAAGATAGGAAAGACACGTATAGCACCCGACATCCTCCTCTGCATTCGACATTTCAAAGTCTGTATTACTCCAAACTTCCATACGAACTGCACTTTTCTTTTTCAATCGCCCATAAGCCATGAGACAGTGCAGATTATTCCTTTCAATCGCCCATCATTTCCTCTGGGAACTTGTAGTCACGAACCGTACGCCTTTGACGCCAAGAACACCCCGTGCATCAGTTTGCCTGCTGGAGATTTACACGCATTCACACGGGAGCCATCAGCAGGAACCGTGAACTAATAAAACTACCAGTCCTTGTTCTTTGAATAAGTGTCTCAGTCTAACCAATCCAAAAACTGAGCCCACTCCATGCAAGAGCTCGCCTGGAACCACACGATTTGGTTCTGAGCACAGGTGGGGAGATTATCAGTTGCTCACCCATCGTCCTTCATTTCTGTCTTTGTACTGAAGATCTTCTTCATTTCTTAACTCACTCCTCCCTCAGTCTTTGCATAATGCTGTCTGGAACTGTAAACAGTGAAGTGTTTCATTCCTACTCGAGTCCAACTCAAGGTAATACTCCAAACCAGCCTTTCTCATTTCTGTCTTTTGTCCCTGCTCAGTGCTGATCGAGACTGCATAACCCAATTCCTCAGGTCTCTGTAATTGTCGTGCAAGAGCACTGTATGCTAACCAAGGTAGAACTCTGGAGGTCCTGAGATAATTTCCCCCAAGAACTCCTAGTAGGTAAGTCACGAACCATGAGAATAAAAAGAAAGGAAAGGAAAAACAAACCGGTTGTGCAGTTCTCTGGATTCTTGAACTTCTGTTACAAACTTGACCTCCATGACTGAAGTTTTTCTGTCTTTCTGGCCTGCATGACATGATGTCCTTCTCCCAAAGATAAGCAGTCAAGCAATCCCTCCTCAACACAACAGCACCTTCGGGTTGAACTGCAGTGGAAGGTAAAACTTATTTAACCTGTTACAGGATCAGAAGAGTGCTGTCGATTCTCAAACTCTGTAAAACAGTGTTCTGATTACTAGATGCCTGGATATATTACAGCTTTAGTGTTGAGTTTGGTCTGGGAGTTAAAAACTATGCTAAGACTTTAACTAAACTGATGCATCGGTTGTTAGGAAGAATAACAGAAGGACCTGTAGCAGGTCCATCCTTTTTCTCAGTTAAACCCAGTTCTGTATCACGAAGTCCTTTGGGTAGTCTTGAATTCTAATACATTGTAATCCTGTAATACACCTAACTATGTCTCTACACGTGAGGATGAGGAAGGAAAGAAGTAAAAACAGACCCTAACTAAAGAAAGGAAAACAAAGCGGAAAAACAGATGTAGCAGTTCTGACTTTTATCTCTGGGTAGTTTTCAACTGTGAGACCCGTGTGCTATGTGTTCACTTTGCATAGGGAGTGTGAGGATATGAAGGGCTAGGTTAGAAACTTAAAACCCAATCAGAAACAAGACTATCTGGATAAGTAATGAAGGGGAGCTGAAAAGAAATCAAGAACTGAGGGTTCTCAGGAAAACAGAAGGAGTTTGACAGTTGTGATGTTTTAGTTGGTTGGAGGTTTCTGTATTCCTGTACAACTGGCTTGTGATGTGGGTTAATGAGTCTAAAACACCCTAACACACACAAGTGAGGTTAAGAACATCTTGAGAAACTAAAAACTCAACCTGATGCATAGCCATGAAACAAGAAGAAGGGAAAAATAAACACTAGTTGTGTTCTGAAATTTCTGTTCCAGTATTAACACTTCTGTAACACTAGTAAACCTACTTGGTAGATCTACTTTGAATCTGTTAGAACTTAAAAAGAAAAGACTATCACATCCTAAACTACCTAAACTGGTATTGAGAGAAAACTGAAAGGCAACACTTGAGTAAAAACAGAAAGGAAAATAGAAGAGGACGGAAAAAAATGTAACAAATTTCAGTTTGTGCAATTTTCTTCTACTTCGGTGCACAAAATCCCTCAGTGGTTGTCGGGACTGCCTAGATGGTCTAGGATTAAGACAAAACTGTGCCTTGTGATGAAAAGAGAGTCACGAATTGACAGGAAAAGAAGGGAGTGAGTTATCAGACGTTGGGAGGTTTCAGATTTTCCTTTCAGTTTTCAGTTCCTAAGTTCTAAGTAGCAGATTTCTTGTTCAGGAATGTAGCCATATCACCTGGAATTGGTCTAAGAGCTTAGCACTTAATTAGGGGGCTAAATAGACTAAGAAATAGAAACTTAAGTGAGTGAACACAGAAAGACAAACAGAAGGATAATGAGACTCCGGGTTTGGTTTCAGTTTTATCTCAGTTTTAGTTTTTCTCACCAGATAAGTGACTGGCTATTCCTGTATCTGTAACAAATTGTCTTGGATCTGTTTAGGATTTGAACTATACTAGGACTCCTCACTAAAGGCATAACAGACTAGGGAAGTAGGAACTAAGATAGGAATCTGAAAAGGGAAATGGGACAGGTCTGTAGCACATCTCGGTTTCATAAATATTGGGGATTAGCTGCAGGTTCAAGGGCTGCTAAGTCCGCTTCTGTGACAAATTGTTCGAGTTTTGTCTGGAATTAAAGGCTTAATGGAATATCTACATAACTGGGTAAGTAGTAGGAGAAGTATAATCAGCTAAAGAAGGAAAAAAAAACCCGACAGAAAAGAAACAAGGTCACAAACCAGTTTTGTTTTAATTTCAGTTGGGATTTTCAGGTTCAGGTTTCTAGTCAGATCAGGTTCTGACCAAACTCTGTATCTGTAACAAAGTGGCCTTGGGTGTAGTTGAGTTAAAATATGTGGCACACCAATTACAGGGTCAACAGTCAGGAAGTAGGGATTTCAAACACATAAATAAACAGAAAGAATCATATAGCAGATGCAGGCTGTCTGTTTCCTTTCTTTCATTTCTATTTTCTTGAGTTCTGTGTTGATCTGTCCCACTAGAGATAACAGTATGTGTCGGGGTTTTAAGCAGAAAACAAATTTATTGAATCATGTAGCTAAGACATAAATCACTTGAGAAGATTAACCAGTCACACACTGAACCAAGCAACAGAAGGAGTAATATCAAGTTCTTTTTCAGTTTAATCCTTTCTTCGTTTCAGATTCTTCCTAGTCGAGTATAGCTATTTATGTGTCTGTAACAGATGAAATTAAACTGTAAAAACATCATGAACTAGGGAGCGATATAGAGTGGGGGAGAGAGTGAGGCAGAAGCCAAATCGAGGGAGAAGAAACAAGAACAGAAAAGGAACAACTTACCTAACTATACATCAGTTTCCAGATTACTTCTGGAATGAATGACCTTCTGTATAAACCTGTTACAGAGGATATTAAGGGCAGAATTTGAGTTACGAATAAACCTAAAAATACTTCTAAGTGAGTGAACTAGCTTGGTACATTTGGAGGTTGGTTTAGAGCTCAACTGGATGACTAAACCGAAACAGAAAAAAAAAGAGAGATGCAACAACATGATTTCAGGATTTTTCAGCAGTATATTCTTTGGAGTAGTTGAGATACAGAGGAGGCTAAATAGTAACGCAGCTCTAAGTTTAAAATCTATAATAATTATGGTGGGATAGTGATTTTGTGATGAGAAAAGAAGTGCAAACTGATATGTATATGTTACCAGTAACAAGTGTAGTACGTTGCCAAACTTTGACTATATGTTACTACAAGTTCTATGTACAACATTAAATGTACTATGTATATGCAACCGATAATAAACAAGAGTGAAAGGACCTTGGGTTATATTTACCACCAAGGTTTTGGGTTTGTTATAAAATTAAATACCTACTATGTTATAGGTTATGTGGTAGTTTTGTGAGTAATGAAAGTATATCATAAAGGAACTCAAATGTGGCACATGTGTATATTATTTTCGATACATTCCTAAGTTCCCAAGCCACATGTAATAATGTCTAGTGACACATAAATATCGTACCGTTTATAACATTATAGAACAAATGTAACACAAATAATATTATGTGGCTAAGGATGTAGTTATTCAAACTGTTATGCTAAATGCATACATACAAAGATAAAACACGTACCAAGAAATAAAGTTATACACTATAGTTATAATGACATAAAATACTAAGGATAGATAAGACTTTGGTTTGATAAATAAACCCTAGTGAAGTATCGTAAGTGTATAACGTAAGTTTTCATGCTTTAATGTAAACCGAAAATTAACTCTCACAACGAGTAAGGGATCATCAAATATTAATAACGATACTTTAACCAGTAACAAATGCTAAGTCTGGGGACATAGTACTGGAATTTCAAAACGTTATTCGGAAATACCGAATTGTGCTGTCATGTGGATTGACGCTTAGTGTTCCTTGTATTACTAGATCGCATTTCCGACGTACGCGCTCGAAAGCTCTAGTGGCCTGCACTGCACGAATCTAGACGACGGTTGTACGGTATGTAAAGGGATTTGATCCGAGTTGTCCTGAGGAATTCCTCGGGCTCGATTTGTTTGATAAATAAACTTGTGTGAATGTATGTATGTGATGTATGTATATGATGTATGTGTATGATGTGTAGTTATGTTCATTGCATTATTCATTTATGCACGAACGTCCTACGGGACTAATATTACGTCGACTATAGATCGACTTGTATAAAACTACATATGCGAAATGTGTGTTGTGACCACTGTTGTCTGACCTAATGTGCTAAGTATTACAAGTATGTATTTATAACCTAAGTAAAATACTTAGGAACGGGACACGACATTGTCGGTCTCTAGAGCTTTGACTCAAACGTGAATGTTACCTAGAATAATTCTAGGCATGCGTAAGACCCCTAGGGCAGCCAACAAATTAAGTGATGTACTCCATAACAAAACTGTAACTGACTACCTAACTGACAAAGCTAACAGTGGAGTGTGATTGAATGTGTGATGATGTACCTTAATCCAGACAGTCACTGGCTGTGGTCGCGCGTAGAGATCTCTTGGGTTATCCCGTTTCGGGTTTTCCCTAGTTAAATCCTGATCGAGCCTAGATAGATCGTCAGGCGGAGTGTGCTACGTTGGCACCAGGCCCTTGGCCACCTAAATGGACGCCTCTACAAAGGCAAAGTGAATAGCCCAGAGTCTTCGGATGATCAGGGCAGTGAGCACCTTGGTGTACGTGGGGACTACCGTCCAAGTGAATATAATTCGGTTTGTCCTAACTGAACTCCCAACAGTGCTAACCAAAACTAATAATATGTGAGGGCCCGGGGGGCCGGATGTTGTACTGTGCTAACTAAATTAATAATATGTGAAGGCCGGAGGGCCGAGTGATGTACTATGTGATGATGTTAACATACGTTGAATGAGTTCTCAATGCCATTGTATTGTATGATGTATGACAGTAATGTGTATATCCATATATGACTGTTTGGATTGGTGGAATGATTATATAGTCATGCATGTTGTTACAGTATTTATCATATCTGTAAAATGACAAAGCATGAAATCAATCTAATACCAAGATGGTTAAAAATGACAAGCGACCAATAGGGTCCAGATCCGGCATACTCAGCGTCTACCGCTGATACTACACTAATTGCGCAGGTTGCTGAACACGTGAAGCCGAAGTGCGGGATTGGGTAGTTAGGACATTGTTGAGTTTGGATTTACCGTTCATACCTTGTTATGTATTAAAGGATTCCATTAGAAAGGGGTTGTGAGATTTGGATTATGTTTAGATGCTCACAGTAGTTGTGCTGTTGATACTTAGATAGAAATGTAGGTGGTATCTCGTTGTCACTGCGGATTATATTGTATGTTTAAATTGTTAAGATGTTGTACTGCTACATCACTCGTATGGGCGAGTGGTGGCAAGTAACACCCATGTGAGTTCTAATACTGTAATTCCTTCCGCTGTGAGACGTCTTTATTTCCTGTTCACGTGAGTGACTATTACGTAATTGTTATGAGGGGTGTTACAAAAGTGGTATCAGAGCGGAGTACCGCTCTGATGACGAGATACTAGGTTAAGACAGTGAGCTTAGGATTTGAGAAACTTGGGAAACTTTTGTGAGGTACGAAACGTCTATGTCTTAATGAAATTATGTGTTGGCAGAGCCTTTGGCTTGCAAGTGTTAGCCCATAGGGCACATAAATGAGTTGATTGTATTATGGTGCGTTGTTGAAAAGACGAACGGTAATACCGACATCTAGTGGTGGTGTGAGCCAGGAAGCTGACCAAGGGCATAAAGGCCCGGGAATATTACCCCTATTAAGGTCCAGCTGAGAGCTCAACCAGGAGGAGACACAAACATCGTGAGTACATTGGCGACAGTCCACCTTCATGTGGAAGTCCAATACGAACTACCACCGACAGTACCCCTCCCGCCACAACCCAATGAGTATAATACAACCAAGAAATATATCCCCGAATATAGGGAAGAGGCTACCAAGCCCAACAGGCCGTTTAAAACTCTCGCAGCGAATGAATAAATCCTGCTCCTATAACATTTATACAACCTCAATGTCATACCTCCATTGACGACCAAGCGCCGTATCAATAGGCACTGCCAGAGGCGAGCGCCACTACTACTATAACATCGTGGAAAGGGTCACCCAAGAACATCAGGGCAAGCGGACCGGGAACACCAGGAACTCCGCGAGACCGACGCCCGTAATGGGACCTTAACACCAAACTGCAAAAAGAAATTATCTCAAGAACGTGGAGGAACTTTGTGAGAATACCGTCCTGTTTATGTTCAAACTACAATCCTAAACTTGTGTACACACATACCGTGACACTAGGACCCTGTCGTGGCGGTACCTGTAGGGAGACAAAGTCCAAACGAATTATTCTAATGACAATATGGTCAGGATTATAAATCTAATGTGATGAAGGACTTGATTACTCTAATGACAATATGGTCAGGAAAA
>CM041781.1:31409717-31435931 GCA_023374045.1 Limonium bicolor | reverse complement strand
TGTGATTTAAGACTTCTTAAAGCACATTTTGTGTTTCAACTTGTTTTCAAGCTTGGTTTTCTTTGCTAATTGAATTAAAATGTCCATTAGCATACTACTAAAGTCTTATAATGGTATTTGGGTGCTAATTAAAGTCATTCCAAGCTTAGAGCAAGTTTTTGCTCAAATTGCCCTTAAGGCACTTTTTTGTGTTTCCTTGGTTTAAATTGTCTACCAATCTTTCTAAGACATATTCTAGCCTTACTACATCATAATTTGATGTTTACTTAGCATACTTAGGTTTGGGGTATTTCAAGCAATGTGAATTAGTATTCCCGTATGTAAATGTGTAACCTAATGCCCGAGTAATTCAGGAGTGTTACCATGCTGCATCTCGAGTCGAGATCATGCCAGCTAAGAGACGAGGAGCAAGCGCTGAAGCGCAAGGTGAGCAGCAAGGGTAACACCTCCGATGACCAAAACCAAACCAAACCATGGAAAAAGAAGAAAGGGAAGTACTCCCACCTGAAGAACACCTCTGGAGATGGCAGTGCCCATACTGAGAAGGGCAAGGCAGCTGAACTGTTACAGCTTGCCTACACTGCACCAGTGGCAGCGAAGCCATTGAGGTCTCAGCCCTACAAGGGTAAGAACCCAAAATCGAATTAGTACACTTGTGAATTAGTATGTATATGGAGTAATGTAAGTAAACCAAACCTCACTAATGAAACACCCCTAAACAAATTAAACGCATAAAATCATAATCCGGCCGCGTTTCATAAGTCCAACATATAATAATGTACGAACAATTTAATTTGGTATATACATGTAACGCTATGTATTAATGCGGTCACGTACTTATATATGTACTTATATGAAAATACATGTACGCAATGTTACAATTTTACGACATCGCAAATATTAACTAATAACGTCGCGTAGGTGTTTATAACTATACCGCGACAAAATGAAAGGGGGGCGCATATAATATACATGTACGTATAAATGACTAGCAACGTATAAAGTAATAACGTGACATATTATGTAGTCGCTTAAGTACAAAAAAAAACATGTGTATAGCTTAAAAAAAGAGAGCAAATACGCTCCCGCTGAGGTTTGAACTCCGTACCTCTCGTATACCTCCTGAACGCTTTAACCGGATGAGCTGTGCTCGAATTCAGTAATATACACTAACGAATTAAAACTAGTAGTACCAAGGTCTCTAGAATAATGAAAAAAAACGAGCACGTTCTTCCTCTCTGGTTTCTGTAATCACCTCTAAATCACGAAAAAGAAACACCCACCACAGATGACCACATGTTCCTTGGTTCTGTCTGAGAGTAAAGAATAAAAGCCAAACCGGTGCAACCCTGTTCTTCCTCGATATTACTTTTGTTCAAAAAAAATTCAACAGCATGGGTGCTCACTGTCGGTTGCAAAGTTTGAGGAATTTGACAGAGAGCAACGGCACCTAACTCCCACAACCCCTGCCTGGCAAACAGTGATTAATGCCCTACTTAAATCCCTGTAACTAATGTACTAATCCAGCCCATAACCTCCTGCTCCTCACCGTACAATTTGTGGAAGTTCAGAGACACAGGAACTGCCTGCTCCTCTACTTCCTGCGTGTTCTCCAAATTCCCAGGTTGTTCCTGGTTGAAGTCACTCAACAGATACGCCACTAACCTGTGCCATCTAGACTTCAGTAAACAGCATATCAGAACCTTTTTTTTTCCAAACTTTCACACGATGCTCCATTGGAACTTACCACCACTAACAATTCATTTGTCCCCCGTGCAGTACCTCTACATCTAATTAATACTCCATCTCAGTCGGTTGTTCTCCTCCTTCCCTTGCATGCGGTGCCAGTAACAACCCAGGAGGCCCTGCTGTTTCTATGAGGGAAGGTAAGCCCAAGTCTTCGTGGCATTCCTGAATCAGTCATGTCTTGTGATTTCAGTTCGAAAAGAAAACTGTCACATTACTCTTGCATTTTCCTTTGTTGATCAGTGAACTCCAAACTTCTTGGTCTCTCTCTGTCTGCCTGATCGACCTGGAGCTCAACTCTTGAAAAGGCTGGATCAACTCAGTCCACGAAACTAACAGGTGAAGCTTAAATAAATACACTCCCTCTATTTGGTTTTACCTGAAAGTCCATGCATCAGTTTCTCTAACGTTCTCCTGTTTCCTGCCCTGATCAAACCGCCACTCCCTCAGTGTAACAGAGCTTCCTTGCAAGCTGCGACCCTCTTCCAAAAAAAAATAGAAGAAAGAAAGACTGATAAGACCAGTCTCAGGTAACTCATAACACACCCAACTCTATTCCCTTTATCTCTGTTTCATAGTCCCGCATGACATGCTGCTTTTCTCCCAAAATGATCAGGCAAGAAATCCCTCAACAACACAGCAGCACTTGTGAGCCTGAACTGCAGATTCAAGGTAAACTCTTTAACCTGTTACAGATCACAAGAGTGCTATCGAGTTTCGAATTCTGCAACATAGTGTTCTAGTTGCTAGATGCCTAGAAGTAATACAATCCTAGTTTTGGGTTATTTTGGGGTGTAACTTAACTATTGCATCAGTAGGAAAGAAGAAAACAGGAGACAAAAAAAAATGCACCAGTCATATTCTTTTTGTTTCAGTTCTGAGATTCTTGTGGTTGCTGTATGCAAGACTTCTCAGGGGTGTGACTGCTATTGTTGGGGTTTAAAATGTTAATAGAACCCGTAACTAAGTGAGCTATCAATGGGGGGAAGAAGCTAGGAATGAAAAAAAACAAGGGCGTGAGCAAACCATAAATGAAACAGAATAGGAAAATGGTGTAACAGTTTATAATCACAGTTTCTACAGATTTCCGTGTTTCAGTATATTAACTACATCAGTGAGTGTAGTGGGATTGTCTAGATAGCTCTTGGGTTAAAACATAGCTAGACTATTGGGGGGAGTGAAAACCTGACTAATGAATAATAAGAGAAACAACAGTGGGAAGAAAACCAGTTCCAGATTTCAGTTTTTCTTCTTCAGTTCATGTCTCGGGTCTTTCCAATTAGCATTGGGTGTCTGTAACATTAACGAGGTTGTTTAAGTTTAAAACTCTTAACTAAAGTATTACTAAGTCACCTCACTAAATGGGTTAACATTTTGAGAGGAAAAAAAAGGAAAGTCAAACTCGGAGACAAAGGAAAGAGAAAGAAGAAGGCATATCAGTTTTTCTATTTTCGGTTTTGCTGCAACAATGCTTTCTCTGTATAATGGTTTTCAGTAGCCTTACCTGGGCTTTCTTGGGTTGTCTTAGTGATTAGAACTGTGTCAAACATATAGGTAAGTAACTAAGCAAGTTGGGGAAAACTAGGAAATGGTTTTGGATAACAGAAAACCCACCAACAGATGAGAAGTCACATCAGAGCTTACTTTCTGTTTCAGTTTGTCGAGTTCAGTCATAGATTTCTGTCATTTGGGATCTGCTTTGGGGATTAAAGCTATATTAAGACATTCAACTAAGTGGCTAGATTATCGTGTGAGAGGGAAAACCAAAAAGAAAGAAAACCCTGATCTGTAACAGGAGGTAATTAAAGGAATGATAACAGAAATCGATACTGCAGGTTGGTGTTTTGGGTTCTGAAGATTGTTTTCTGTGTAACTTGATACAAGAGCTGTAAAGGGGCTATATTGAGAGTTCTAGAACTTAAAAATCATGCCAATTCTTCTAACTAAGTGTGAGAGCATTTTAGGGAAATAGAAAGTCCAGAATCAGGAGCAAAGGAAAGAAATGGAAGTGAGGATATCAGAATTGATGTTTCAGTTTTGGTAGATGTTGCCCCTGTATAACAGTCACCGCAGGTCCTTGTGGATTAAACTGATTTACCAATGAAGTTAAGATTCAGCTAATACACTTAATGAGGGTAGTAAGCACTTGGGAAGGTAGGGAAACAACATACTGCTGTGTAAAGAGAAACTGAGAGAGAATGCTTGAGTGGTGTTCAGCTTTCCCATGTTATGGTGTTTATGTTTCTTCCCTATTCTGTATTTCCGTGTGCCCAATTTCCCACGGTGCTGAGAGGGTGAGGATGGTTTAAGAATAAACCCAAATCATTACTAGTAGCTGCAGTAGTTAGGCTAGTAAAAACATTTCGAGAGTTTAAACATCAGATTGCTGCATTAGAAGTGCATGTCTCAGGTTTAACAAAAAAAAATATATCAGTTTTGTATAACTTTTACAGAGAGATTGGATGGAGTGTGCTGAATTGTAAATGACTATAAAGCACCTCTAATGTACCCTGCTAAGGTTATAAGTACCTAGGGAAATTAGGAGTCATAATCAAACAGGAATGCACCGGTTTTGTTTCAGTTTTTTCTGAAATCCTTGCCTCTGTGTAACCGAAATTCAGGTAGCATAGGAGTGTTGTATTAACCTGATATTAAACCCAACACCTAGCTAATCAACCGAAGTAATTCTATACAAGAAAATTGAGTGGATTAGAAACTGGTAAATGAACTACAAGGGGAGTAAGGGATGAGTATTACACTGACTACAGTTTCAGATTTTGGGTAGTTGCTGTTTCTGTGCATTTGAGTACAGCAGTTGGGTGAGTGTTTTACTAGGGTGGTGGTTTTGAGTTTAAAACATTATTAACACCTATACCTAGTAGGGTAATACTGAGGGAAGGAGTGAAACATTCGTTGAACTAAAGAACAACAAGAGACAAGAAGAAACATTTAGATTGTGGTTTCAGTTTTTCATTGACACTATAGTTTCTGTATAACTGTGTTACAAGGGTATTATAAGTGTGATTCCAGTTAAATAATGAACCCAAATAATAGCTAATCAATATAAGTACGTTAGTGAAACATATGGAGAAGGTTAAACATCAATTACTACATTAAAAGTGAAGTTAGATAAGGTGTTACATGGGAAATGTGTTTCTGATTTGGAAACTTTTGGACTTGTGTATAAATGGGTTTTAGGGGTATTCTATGGTCTATATTATCATTATGCAAGGGTTAAAACATTGCTCACCTATTTATCTAAGGAGGGAATACACATTAGACAAGTTATATCTATCTTATATAAACTTGTGACATAATTAGCGCTTAACACGCTCTAAAACATTAACCAAGGAAAAAGGACTTAGTTAACGGGTGAAACAAAAATGTGAATGTCCTAGGAGTAAGATAAGCCTAGAATTAATACATGGGAAGTTCTAAGGGTTAATATAAACTAAGCCTTTAACAACACACCTAGGGAATAACACCCGTTATAAAGTGTCGTCACATGAAATCATGAATTGACACGTTACTTTTAATCAACATTAGGGCCGTAACGAACGCTACCCGGGACCCTGTGTGCGAGACGACACGTGCTTCTGAAAAAGGTATGGACATGTGTGGTTCGTATGTTGCCGTGTTACGCGGCTTGTTTGCTGTGTGCCTTGTGTGAAAATGACCATAAGATTAAAGCATGAAATTGGATTGCTTGCTTGACTTGTTATACGATTGCTAGATCATTGTTGTATATTATTTGCGCGCACACAGTAGTTTAGTCCCTTCTTGTTTATGGAACTTGAGATGAACCACATCGAACTATGAAAACAAAGGAAACTCTATAAAGGGGAACTCCTCTCTAACCATTGAGGATGTAACATGACGCCCACTATGGTGTCTATCCATTAATGATAATGAAGAGCAAATATCAACTGGTGAAAACATGAGAATAACCCGGGAAGACAACATCTTGGGCTGCGCGGTATGAAATGCTCGGGAGTTGGTATCTGCATCAGATCCTTCGACCGACTATTGTGGAGCACATCTTATGGTCTGAAGATGACCCCTCCCTCTCGACGTACGACGCCGGGACTGGAAGATTGGCAATTTGGGAAGAGTGACCTAGGGTCTAGAGATGACCCCTCTTTCTTGACATGACGCCGGGATTGGAGGATCAGCTATTTGGGGAGCATAACCTGGGGTCTATAGATGACCCCTCTTTCTCGACGTATGACGCCGGGAATGGAGGAAATTAACTATGGAGGAGACGTCCTCCAACGTGCGGTGATAAGAGAAATCACAATTAATCCATAAAGAAGCAAGAAAAGATGGGCACCTATACTATATGGTCACGGGAACTAACCTACATCCCCAGACCTGGTGCAAGAAAGAGAAAGAGAAGTACATATGATGGAAAAAAGGAAAAAGAAATGAAAACACTCAACGTTGAATGATCCCACCTTGAGGATCATCATCATTCAAATTCTCTTGTAAGCTCGACTTGTTTTACATGCTTGAAGTGCTTGTTGTTAACTCTATGCTCAACATGATTGGGTGTTGCTTTGTTGATGTTTTATGTTGTGTGTTACTGTAACACCCCTACATCGTACTTCACAACTAATTGAAATCGCAGCGGAAATAAACAACTAAACATTAACTAAACGCTTCGGTGCTACAACGCCGTCAACCACCCACGTGGTTAACAAGGCAGAATAAATACAAGTGTACCGGTCTGATGATCAGACTCCCGAGCATAGAACTAAACCATAAATACATCATACAATACCGAGTATTTAAATACATTCCTTCACTGCAAATTGTCAATATACCGCCATAGTAGTTTCAACGGAATCAAAATACAATGCCACGGGAGCACAGGCGCATCCCGGGCTCAACATCCAAAATAAACCAAAATACAACTGCAGCCTAGATCCTACAGCCACTCTGCTTCCTCGATCCTCATCCTGCAGTAAAAATATGGAGTCCCCGAGGGGGTCAGCAACCCTTGGCTGGTATGGTTAACGCGCAGCCCATCGGCTACCGGGATACGCGCAACTAATTGTCATGATAACATGGCATTCATTTTATACATAACATAACATAACATAATACGTGGCATAGCATCAATAGTGCATAGCACAACATCACATACACAGTGGATACTCTTTCCACAACAACAAACCAAGAAGGTTAAACAACATAAGAGCCTAGAGAATGGTTCACCCTCATGTTAAGCTCGTTACACACACTCATTACCGTTCTGTTATTCGAACGAGTAACTTAAGTCACAGATGGTTTGGATATAGTGTCCCGAACACACCACACAAACACATGTTCCCACTAAACCGATCATAAGTCAGAATAGGTAAGCTTTGGAGGAAGCTAGCGGGAGATCGAACGCCAAATTAAGGAGAACAATCTTAACAACATAAGAGTCAAATCTGATTCAGATATCTACTCTTAACTTACATGCATGACCGGACAACCGAATTCCTCACTTCCCAGTTAGCACTTGTTAGAAGTTCACGGTGGAACTTAACAAACATTACACAACAGGTGGTAAGTCACGTTCGACACACACAAGGGAAATGAGTCATATCATAACATCACAATAATATGAACAACTGTAAACTCATTACATGTTTAAGTCTTATAACGTCATAAACATACAGAAAAACAAACAACACACAAGCCGGTGTAAACCGGTAGGCAACAGACTGCAAGAAAACCATACCTTGGTCCTTGCTTCGATTGATTTCCACCGTAGGTCACTCCTATACATGATTAGTAACGTCGGTTAATTATTTATTTAACTTCAAACTTACTAAATGTTTAACATGATTGTATGACATGTTTTTAATGCCCAACTAATCCTTCATTACCTTCATTATACCCTAGGGGGCTAAATACATTTGCCACATGCTTTACTGTTTTTTTTATAAATTTTGGTCTGTCCGACCCACCGTCCGACCCATAACTGGGTCGGACCCTTCCAGTGATTTTCGGGTTTGGAAAACTTAACTTGTCCGACCCATGTCCGACCCAACCATCTGGGTCGGACCATTCCAGAGATTTCATCGCCCTTTGAACATACATGTCCGACCCATGTCCGACTCACTCGACTGGGTCGGACCATTACAGAACTTTCTCCGCCTTACCAAACAACCATGTCCGACCCATGTCCGACTCACTCGACTGGGTCGGACCATTCCAGAACATTTACCGTCCACCAAAACATGACCGTCCGACCCATGTCTGACCCAAGTCCTCTGGGTCGGACCGTTCCAGAACCATTTACTGACGTCTAACAGAGGCTGTCCGACCCAAACTTGGGTCGGACCCCTGGGTCGGATGCCACCAAAACTTGTCCAAACTTTGTCAAATCTTCACCAAACTTCTCCTAAAGCCTCCTAATGTTTCCTAACATCATTTAGTACCCTCAAATCCTCATGCAACATTCATAAAATTCATTATCTACCTCCTTAACACTTACTCATTCCATACCGAAATTCTTAACACTTATGTTATTTTCTCCTAGGTCTTTAAGTGGTGTTTCATACCTAAGATAATCACTTATGCCAAAATACTCCCTCACCACAACAACATCATCTCTCAAGCATCTTTTCTTCCTAAACAATTCCTTAAACATCTTTACAAGTTTATAGCTTCCCATGTAACAATCCACCTCATCCCTTTTTCACCAACAATACACAAGTCCTAAATACAACCTCATCAAGAATCATGAAATGTCCCAAAGCGTTCTTTTGCATTCTAAATCCTCTAGAACATTACCTAAGCCCTTTTTACATCATTAAACACCTTAATGCATGTTTCTTTCACAAGGAAAGCACCTAACCATTCTAAACATTTCTTAACTTATCAAACTCATTTTAACCCTTAGAACTTCTTGTTTGTTACCTAAATTTTGACATAGGTTCTCCTAGAACATTACTAAACCAAAACACATTGTTTTCACCATCAAACAACCAAGAACACTAAAAATCCATCAAACACTTTCTTATACACAAACTTCACACATATAGCACTACCTCACAATATAGTGCATAATTTAAATTGCATGGCACTTAGGCCCTTAAATAACATGGCTCTTAGGCCCTTAAGATGCATAAACCATAAACACTGAATTTCCACAATATATTTGCCTTCGACCTGCAAATACACTCAACAACACATATGCCTTTTACTAAGCCCTTAAGAGCATTCTTCTAAGTCACTTCCCATTGGCTCCTTAGATCATTTTCATAAGCAATACAAGCTCATTTCTCCTAAGACTTTAAACCACATTAGGTTAGCATATTTACCTCTTTTCCTCACAAACTTCTTTCTTGTTTCATTGTTTAAAATCGACAAGGCTTTTGATTCCTTGTCAACTTCTAAACATTATACAAAAACATAAGAGTATTCAAGCTTTAAGCTTCATCTCATTGTAAACCCTGGGTTTACATTATTTCAAAAACATTAATGTAGTTGTTTTACCTTGGTCTTTGAAGAGAGTTTGAATATCTATCAAGAGAGGACTCCACCTAGTCCATGAAAGGTTGGAATGAAGCTAGAACAAAGTCACACAAAGAGCACCATTAATGGGCATTTTCGGTCAAGGTAAAAACATGGAGGAAACATGATTTTTCTTTGAGATTCCTTACCTAGAAGCAAAGGAGAGTAATAATATACAGAAATGTAAGCTCAAGCTCCTTCAATGGTGGAACTCCATGGCACCGAAATGGGGCTCTTGAAGTTTTGAGAAGATAAGAATGAAGAGCTTGATGAGAGGAAGAGAATGGTGGTGTTTGTTTTTGATTTGGTTAAGTGAGCTAGACTTTACAAGAGGTCAAAGATGGAGGTGGTGGTGTGTACTATTGCAAACCGTAGAAGATAATGAAGAAGAGAGGTTGAAGAGAGCTTGGAACCGTGGGAATGCAAGGAAGAAAGGAGAAATGAAGGTAAACTTGCTTTTAGAAGATATTTGTAGTTATAAAGTAAATAGTACTTTAGTTAGTCATCTTTATTTACTTAACATATTAACAAGAGAGTGGTGAGTCACCACACTTAAGAAAACCGGCCCCCAATAGTACTTAGGGGTATTATAGTCTTTATTTGTCAATTTAATTACTTATACAAACATATGTTACAAACTAGCTTATTAAAATCACTATTCATCAAAACAAAGCATATAGAAGTGAAATTTTTGATTTCCCATTGATATAGACTTCCAAATGTGATACTATATAGTACACATGTTAATTAAAGAGTAATGATGGACATTTAGCCATTCAAAACTCATTTACAAGACAATTTTTCGAAAATGTGCTTTAAGACTCCTTAAAGCACATTTTGTGTTTTAACTTGTTTTCAAGCTTGGTTTTCTTTGGTAATTGGTTTAATATGTTCATTAGTATATAAATAAGGTCTTGGTAAGTTCATTAGGTCTTAACCAAGCTTATCCAAGCTTAGAGCACATTTTGGCTCCTATTGACCTCAAAGCACATTTTGTGTTTTCTATTGTTTAAATTTGTTTACTAATGTTTCTAAGACTCTTTTTAGTCTTGATATACCATATTTAGGTGTTTAAAAAACATACTAAGGTTTGGGGTATTTCAGTTACTGCTTACTATAGCATGCAAATTGGACTTAATCAAATACGACCAAGTAGTCGTGTGCTCGGCGACATACGGGCTACACATGTTCATACTCGGTATAGTTTGGCTGAGTCCTTTATTTTTACAGGTATGAAACAGGAAGTAGGCAGGGTGACTACCATAGGGGTAGCCCATCGGGACAAGACTTTTAAGTAGTATGTTTTAATGTATGGGTTGTGACTATGTAATACTAAACCCTGGTTGTACATTTTGGTTTATGTTGTTTAATTAAGAACTTATGTTGTAGCCTCTCGGTACTCGGTTTGTATCTCCTGTTTGTACTCGGATTTGGTTAAGGTTTAAATTCGAGTCATTCAGACCGTAGCTTGATGTTGATAGTGTTGTTGTTTGAACCACGTGGGTGGTTGACGTCTGTGACACCCGGATGGAGTTGTGAATCCGCTGCTTAGCCTTATGGTAATATTGTTTGGCGTATTGTACGGACTGCTATTTGGTTATTCGGGGGTGTTACAGAAAGTGGTATCAGAGCGTAGTTGCGCTCTAATGACTGGAACAGAGGAGTGCCGAGAATAGGAAAACCTAAATTTCGGAAACGGGGTTAAGGGTTAGTATTGTGAGGCACGACTTTACCAATTTAAACCGCTAGCAAGGGCAATAATAACTTGCAATAAGTTCTTGTGAATGTTCTAACTAACAACGACATTTTCAGATGTTTAGACGACGAGGTCGAGGACGAGGCCGTGGCCACATGGAGCAAGATAGCATAGCTGCAGGGCAGACCATAGCTGAGATAGTAGCAGCAGCCCTAGGTCACATGGGTTTCCAGCCAAAAGCCCAGCAGGCACCACCTGCACCACCGCCCCACCCACCCAGGGAGACAAACTGGGTGAAGAGCTTAGCAGACCTTCGACCAGCTGAGTTTCGAGGAGAGACGGACCCAACCTACCTAGAGAACTACATCAGCCTCCTAGAGATCGCCTTCGAGACTTTGAATGTTCCGGCTGAGGCTAAGGTCATACTCGCAGCATATTACCTACGAGAGTCAGCGAGCGATTGGTGGAAGCTTGTGATGGATGCTCACCTAGCCGACACCACGTTTGGATGTGAAACATACTCTGCGTTGCTGAGGGCTAAGTACTACCCCGCCCACCTCCGGACAAAGAAGTGGGTTGAGCTAGACACCCTGAGGCAGACCAAGGGGATGACAGTAGACAATTACTACTCGGCGTTCACTGCTCTACTTCGTGTACTTCCAGGCTTGGGATATTCAGATGAGATCCTAGTGGAGCGTTTCTATGGTGGACTGAATCACCACATCAGATACGGCATAGGGCCCAGTCGTTATGCCACGATCCAGGTTGGACTTGAACTATGAATTTGAATTGAATATTATATTGTGAAGAGTTTACTAAACCCAATTTTTGCACAGGGCTGCTATCATGCAGCATCCCAGGTCGAGATCACCGTCCAGATGCGGGACGAGGAATTCACTAGGAAAAGGAAGGCGAAGGACGGTGACTCAGAGGACCGCAAACAAAAGGGCGTGAGAAGGAACAAGTACTACCCGACCAAGAAGCGAGTGAAATTCCAGGGGAACAAGCCTACAGAGAGACTTCAGCTGAGCCACCCGGCTACTGCGACTAAGCCGTTCCGCTCCTACCCACCCAAGGGTAAAATGAAACAACTCTAGCACTTAAATATCTTTACAGTTATCGTGACTTGTTGTAGACTAACCAAGTAACTTGTTTAGGGACTGGAGCCGGTCCGAGCAAATGGACCGAGTGCTGATTTATCTGTAGGAAATGCTGGAAGAACCACCCCAGAGTTGATTGCCAGGGCGAACAGGTGGAGTGCTTTTACTGTAAGAAGCGCGGGCACAGGGCCTTTGAGTGCTTCACGAACCCCGAGAGCAAGAATTACAGACCCGGTATAGTGCGAGAGGTGACCAGAGATCGGGACCCGGAGGCCAGCGTGGAGCCCGAGACTCCTAGAAGGCATCTACTTCGAGGCCAGGGAAGACGGTCTTGCACATCATGGACCGCATCGAGGGACCGGACACACCTACAGCTGCAGGTAAATCTTGAAACCCTAAATGTTTGAAAATAATGCCTAAATCCTTGTATGCCAAGCTGTATGACTATGCATGAAATTTGCTAGATTACTAGTACCACTAAAGAACTAGATTACCTGTAAATGCAGTAGGAACCTTTGATATGTGCTTCCCAATAAATCCAAACCTCGAACCCGATGAGTACAACCTTGAGAATCCCTACTACCCAAGCGAAAAGTGCCAAGTTATCCAGCCCGAGATGATTCTACTACCAGGGTACCTAACACCTGAAGCTCAAGTAGCCATTATTCGAAGATGTCGTAAGTTCGGAGTGGGACCAGGCGGGTTCTACACACCGACATACCCCGGAGGAAAGATGATGAACCTAAGAATGATGTGCCTAGGTAAGATTTGGAACCCATATACGAAGAGCTATCACACCGACGGAGCACATGCACCACCAATTCTCGAAGACTTTCTATCCCTAATTACGGCAACCCTACGCGTTGCACAGCAACGCAAAGTACCACTAGTGCCCAACATACAAGCCGACATCTGCATCATCAACTTCTACGAGAGGGAAGGCCGACTTGGATTACACCAAGACAAGGACGAGATGTAGGAGTCCCTAGACCAAGGGATACCTATAGTGTCTGTGTCCATCGGAGATGATGCTGAGTTCCTCTATGGTGAAGAAAAGAGGATTGACCGAGCTATGAAGATCTGGCTAAAATCCGGTGACGTGTTGATCATGGGCGAACCTTCGAGAATACTATACCACGGGATTAAAATAATCAAGCCGAACACAGCACCCTCAATAGTGATAAACGCTACCCATGTGAAGCCTGGACGCCTCAACCTAACCTTTAGGAAATATTAAGCCATGTACCTTTCGTATTAAGTTGTGTAATGGAATGAACATGTAATGTTGGAAAGATGAATAAAGGAAGGCTGATTATCTACAACTCTTCTCGTACCATCACTAATTATACTTATAAATATTATTTTTAGGAATAGGTGTTGAACCCTGGAGGGAGGGTACCCTGAGCATTCTCACACAGGCTGAGGCCAGCAACAACGGTCACATTATCACTGGTACCTTCTCGGTGAATGGAGTCTCAACCTCAGTATTATTTGACTCTGGAGCCTCACACTCATTCGTATCCCCGACACTAGGCGAGCAGTTACATCTTGACCCAGTGGAGTTAGAAGATTTTAGTGTGACACTACCTTCAAAAGAAAGAGTTTGTTTTACCCGGTATTTCCGAGGAGCCACCATCAGAATCCGAGAGGAGGAATTCCCGTTGGAAATGATAGAGTTCAGAGGCCCGGGTTTTGACGTCATTGTGGGCATGAATTGGCTAGAGAAACACCGAGGTCGTATATTGTGTGCCGAACATAGATTACTGCTAAAGAGCCCGTCCGGTGTTACTGTGTCTTACCGCCAGAACCCCCGACAGCCGTCTGTGAAAGTCATTTCAGCCATGAACATGGCCAAGGAGATTCAGAAGCAGCAGGAGGTGTACCTCTGTTATGTACAGGATACTCATCAAGACCCAGAGTTTAACCCGGATGTACTAGTGGTTGGGGAGTTTCCAGACCTCTTCCCTAAGGAGCTTCCCGGTATGCCACCACTCCGAGAGGTCGAGTTCACTATTTACTTAGTACCCGGGACAGAACCTATTGCCAAAGTCCCGTACAGAATGGCCTCGGCAGAGATGGCTGAGTTGAAGAAGCAATTGAAGGAGTTGTTAGATAAGGGATTCATACGCCCGAGCGTATCCCCTTGGGGCGCACCCATTCTATTTGTCAAGAAGAAAGACGGCAGTCTCCGGTTATGCATTGATTATCGAGAGCTGAATGCAGTGACAGTGAAGAACCGCTACCCTTTACCAAGCATAGATGATCTATTCGACCAGCTCAGAGGAGTGACAGTATTTTCGAAGATTGACCTCAGATCAAGATACCATCAGATCCCAGTGAAGGAGAGCGACATCGAAAAGACCGCATTTAGGACCCGATACGGCCACTACAAATTCACAGTTATGCCGTTTGGACTGACTAATGCTCCAGCAAAATTTATGGACTTGATGCACCAAGTTTTCAGAGATCAGTTGGATAATACAGTCGTGGTATTTATTGATGACATACTAGTTTATTCGAGAACCAAGGAAGAGCATCACCACCATATCAGGCAGGTACTCGAGATTCTTTGAGCCAACCAGTTGTACACCAAATTTTCTAAGTGCGAATTTTGGTTAGATCAGGTAGCATTTCTTGGACATATCATTTCTGTTGCTGGGATAGCAGTTGATCCGGATAAAGTGGAGGCAGTACGTACATGGCCGAGACCGAAGTCTGTGACAGATATACGAAGTTTCCTTGCTCTAGCAGGCTACTACATACGGTTTGTTAAGGACTTCTCCCGCATCGCAAAACCAATGACAAACCTCATCACGAAAGATACCCCTTTCACGTGGATAGGAGACTGTGAGGCAGCATTTCAGAAGTTGAAAGACGCATTGACCTCAGCCCCCATCCTCACGATTCCCGAAGGTACTGATGGATATGAAGTCTACTGCGACGCATCCGGTATGGGTTTGGGATGTGTCCTCATGCAGAAGAAGCACGAGGAACACTACCCCACACATGATCTGGAGCTAGGAGCAGTCGTGTTTGCACTCAAAATTTGGCCCCATTATCTCTACGGTTCCTAGATCAACATCTACTCCGACCATAAAAGCTTGAAGTATGTATTCACCCAAAAAGAACTGAATATGAGACAGCGCAGATGGATGAAGTTCCTCAAGGATTATGATATTAACCTTCAGTATAAGGAAGGCAAAGCCAATGTAGTTGCCGATGCACTTAGCCGCCGAGCTCACACATTGCACACACTCATGGTAGGCACCAGCCTAGTTGAAGAAGTGCGTAATGCTCAGTAGAACGACAGAGTGATGGCAGATATTAGACTGAACTTGATTGATGGCACACTAGATAAGAAGAAGTATGACTACCGACTTCAGGAGGATGGCTTGATTCGTGTGAATGACAGATTATGAATTCCCCACCAGAGCGCAGAGCTCAAGGAACGCATCATGAGAGAGTCTCATTCTTCTAATACCTCTATTCACCCTGGAGCTTCAAAAATGTACAAAGACATGAAGCGATACTTTTGGTGGGTTGGCATGAAGAACGACGTCTTGAACTTCGTTATCAGATGCCTCACCTGTCAGAAAATAAAATTTGAACATCAAAAACCTGGAGGCACAGTGCAGCCAATGCCTATCTCAGAGTGGAAATTCTATGATCTATCGATGGATTTTGTAGTGGGACTGCCACCGACCCGAGGAGGATTGAATAGGATATGGGTAATTGTTGATCGCCTTACCAAGGTAGCAAGATTCATTCCAATGAAGGACACATGGAAGGTGTCGAAACTAGCCGAGCTTTTTGATAAGGAGATTTTAAGACACCATGGAGTGCCAAAGACTATAGTGTCAGATAGGGACACGAGATTCCTTTCGAGATACTGGAGAGCTTCACGAGAAGCATTAGGCACCGAGCTGAAGCTCAGCACTGCTTTTCACCTACAGACCGAGGGGTAGACGGAGAGAACCATTCAAACCCTAGAGGACATGCTCAGAGCATGTGCCTTAGATTTCCAGGTCAGTTGGTTGGATAAGTTGCACCTTATCGAGTTTGCATATAATAACAGTTATCACGCCTCAATCAAGATGCCACCTTTTCAGGCGATATATGGCAGACCTTGCCGTACACCGTTGTGCTGGGACGAGTCCAGTGAAGCTTTCATCATAGGCCTAGACTATTTGGAGCAGGTTTAGGCTGAGGTTCAGCAGATCAGAAAGAACATAAAAGCCACACAGGATAGACAGAAAGCATACGCAGATAACAGACATCGAGACCTAGAGTTCACCGTAGGCGACTAGGTGTTCTTGCAAGTGACGCCGATGAAAGGAATTTTCAGATTTGGGTAAAAGGGAAAGTTGAGCCCGAAATTCGTAGGCCCCTACAGTATTAGGGAGCGTGTGGGCCCAGTTGCTTATCGACTTGATTTACCCTCAGAGTTGGGAAGAGTTCATGATATTTTCCACGTCTCTCGGCTAAAGAAATACATGCCTGATCCCTCACATGTACTACAGCCCGAGAGGCTAGTCCTAGAGACCACACTGAGATCCGTGGAGACCCCTCAAAGAATTCTAGACACTAAGACCCGGGAGACCCGGAACAAGTCAATTGGACTAGTGAAAGTGTTATGGTCAAACCAAGATGTAGAAGAAGCCACATTGGAGCTGGAAGATAAAATGAGAGATATATACCCCCATCTTTTCACCGATGTTTCGGCTTAATGTAGGGTACGAGGGCGTACCCCTCTTTTAAGGGGGGTAAGCACATTTCGTTTTGTGATGTTTTGTGTATATCACTGTGTTGTAATCCTACAACCACACGTTGATGGTTGTGGACTTGTGTGCGAGAATGTTATGTACGTATGTGTACGCTCTGTATGAATGAATGTTGTGTGCCGTGGGTTACACTTTAGCATGTTATATGCTCTGTATGAATGAATGTTGTGTGCCTCGGTTTGCACTTTAGCATGTTATGTACATCGCTAGCATCTTGGTCTACTATGAGAACTTGTGTGAAGCCACTAATGAGGTATGGTGCTTAGAAGCACTGAGAATTAGAATTATGGGACTTAATCCTTTGGGTTATCGTGAATGAATGCGGGACTTGATCCCTAAGATTACCAGGAGTGGAAAATACAGGTTAAGGAAGTAAGACTTCGGGATGAAGTCTCTTTTAAGGGGGGTAAGTTGCAACACCCCTAAACGAATTAAACGCATAAAATCATAATCCGGCCGCGTTTCATAAGTCGGACATATAATAATGTACGAACAATTAAATTTGGTATATACATGTAACGTTATGTACTAATGCGGTCACGTACTTATATATGTACGTATACGAAAATACTTGTACGCAATGTTACAATTTTACGACATCGCAAATATTAACTAATAACGTCGCATAGGTGTTTACAACTATACCGCGACAAAATGAAAGGGGGCGCATATAAATATACATGTACGTATAAATGACTAGCAACGTATAAAGTAATAACGCGACATATTACGTAGTCGCTTATGTACAAAAAAAAACATGTGTATAGCTTAAAAAAAAGAGAGCAAATACGCTCCCGCTGAGGTTCGAACTCCGTACCTCTCGTATACCTCCTGAACGCTTTAACCGGATGAGCTGTGCTCGAATTCAGTAATATACACTAACGAATTAAAACTAGTAGTACCATGGTCTTTAAAATAAAGAAAAAAAACGAGCACGTTCTTCCTCTCTGGTTTCGGTAATCACCTGTAAATCACGAAAAAGAAACACCCACCACAGATCACCACATGTTCCTTGGTTCTGTCTGAGGGTAAAGAATAAAAGCCAAACCGGTGTAACCCTGTTCTTCCTCGATATTACTTCTATTCAGAAAAAAATTTCAACAGCATGGGTGCTCACTGTCGGTTGCAAAGTTAGAGGAATTTGACAGAGAGCAACGACACCTAACTCCCACAACCCCTGCCTGGCAAATAGTGATTAATGCCCTCCTTAAATCCCTGTAACTAATGTACTAATCCAGCATATAACCTCCTGCTCCTCACCGCATAATTTGTGCAAGTTCAGAGACACAGAAACTGCCTGCTCCTCTACTTCCTGCGTGTTCTCCAAATTCCCAGGCTGTTCCTGGTTGAAGTCACTCAACAGATACGCCACTAACCTGTGCCATCTAGACTTCAGTAAACAGCATATCAGATGCTTTTTTTTCCAAACTTTCACATGATGCTCCATTGGAACTTACCACCACTAACAATTCATTTGTCCCCCGTGTCAGTACCTCTACATCTAATTAATACTCCATCAGTCGGTTGTTCTCCTCCTTCCCTTGCATGCGGTGCCAGTAACAACCCAGGAGGCCCTGCTGTTTCCATGAGGGAAGGTAAGCCCAAGTCTTCGTGGCATTCCTGAATCAGTCATGTCTTGTGATTTCAATTCGAAAAGAAAACCGTCACATTACTCTTGCATTTTCCTTTGTTGATCAGTGAACTCCAAACTTCTTGGTCTCTCTCTGTCTGCCTGATCGACCTGGAGCTCAACTCTTGAAAAGGCTGGATCAACTCAGTCCAGGAAACTAACAGGTGAAGCTTAAACAAATACACTCCCGCTGTTTTGTTTTACCTGAAAGTCCATGCATCAGTTTCTCTAACGTTCTCCTGTTTCCTGCCCTGATCAAACCGCCACTCCCTCAGTGTAACAGAGCTTCCTTGCAAGCTGCGACCCTCTTCCAAAAAAAAAGAAGAAAGAAAGACTGATAAGACCAGTCTCAGGTAACTCATAACAGACCCAACTGTATTGCCTTTATCTCTTTGTTTCATAGTCCCGCATGACATGCTGCTCCTCTCCCAAAATGATCAGGCAAGAAATCCCTCAACAACACAGCAGCACTTGTGAGCCTGAACTACAGATTCAAGGTAAACTCTTTAACCTATTACAGATCACAAGAGTGCTATCGAGTTTCGAATTCTGCAACATTGTGTTTTGGTTGCTAGATGCCTAGAAGTAATACAGTCCTATTTTTGGGTTGTGTTTGGGGTGTAACTTAACTATTGCATCAGTAGGAAAGAAGAAAACAGGAGACAAAAAAATGTGCACCAGTCATATTCTTTTTGTTTCAGTTCTGAGATTCTTGTGGTTGCTGTATGCAAGACTTCTCAGGGGTGTGACTACTATTGTTGGGGTTTAAAATGTTAATAGAACCCGTAACTAAGTGAGCTATCAATGGGGGTAAGAAGCTAGGAAAGAAAAAAAAAACAAGGGCGTGAGCAAACCAGAAATGAAACAGAAGAGGAAAATGGTGTAACAGTTTATAATCACAGTTTCTGTAGATTTCCGTGTGTCAGTATATTAACTACATCAGTGAGTGTAGTGGGATTGTCTAGATAGCTCTTGGGTTAAAACATAGCTAGACTATTGGGGGGAGTGAAAACCTGACTAATGAATAATAAGAGAAACAACAGTGGGAAGAAAACCAGTTCAAGATTTCAGTTTTTCTTCTTCAGTTCATGTCTCGGTTCTTTCCAATTAGCATTGGGTGTCTGTAACATTAACGAGGTTGTTTAAGTTTAAAACTCTTAACTAAAGTATTACTAAGTCTCCTCACTAAATGGGTTAACATTTTGAGAGGATAAAAAAGGAAAGTCAAACTCGGAAACAAAGGAAAGAGAAAGAAGAAGGCATATCAGTTTTTCTATTTTCGGTTTTGCTGCAACAATGCAGTCTCTGTATAATGGTTTTCAGTAGCCTTACCTGGGCTGTCTTGGGTTGTCTTAGTGATTAGAACCATGTCAAACATATAGGTAAGTAACTAAGCAAGTTGGGGAAAACTAGGAAATGGTTTTGGATAACAGAAAACCCACCAACAGAAGAGAAGTCACATCAGAGCTTACTTTCTGTTTCAGTTTGTCGAGTTCAGTCTCAGATTTCTGTCATTTGGGATCTGCTTTGGAGATTAAAGCTATATTAAGACATTCAACTAAGTGGCTAGATTATCGTGTGAGAGGGAAAACCAAAAAGAAAGAAAACCCTGATCTATAACAGGAGGTAATTAAAGGAATGATAACAGAAATTGATACTGCATGTTGGTGTTTTGGGTTCTGAAGATTGTTTTCTGTGTAACTTGATACAGAGAGCTGTAAAGGGGCTATATTGAGAGTTCTATGAACTTAAAAATCATGTCAATTCATCTAACTAAGTGTGAGAGCATTTTAGGGAAATAGAAAGTCCAGAATCAGGAGCAAAGGAAAGAAATGGAAGTGAGGATATCAGAATTGATGTTTCAGTTTTGGTAGATGTTGCCCCTGTATAACTGTCACAGCAGGTCCTTGTGGATTAAACTGATTTACCAATGAACTTAAGATTCAGCTAATACACTTAATGAGGTTAGTAAAGACTTGGGAAGGTAGGGAAACAACACACTGCTGTGTAAAGAGAAACTGAGAGAGAATGCTTGAGTGGTGTTCAGCTTTCACATGTTATGGTGTTTCTGTTTCTACCCTATTCTGTATTTCCGTGTGCCCAATTTCCCACGGTGCGGAGAGGGTGAGGATGGTTTAAGAATAAACGTCATTACTAGTAGCTGCAGTTAGGCTAGTAAAAACATTTCGAGAGTTTAAACATCAGATTGCTGCATTTGAAGTGCATGTCTCAGGTTTAACAAAAAAAAAAATCAGTTCTGTATAACTTTTACAGAGAGATTGGATGGAGTGTGCTGAATTGTAAATGACTATAAAGAACCTCTAATTTACCCTGCTAAGGTTATAAGTACCTAGGGAAATTAGGAGTCAGAATCAAACAGGAATGCACCGGTTCTGTTTCAGTTTTTTCTGAAATCCTTGCCTCTGTGTAACCAAAATTTAGGTAGCCTAGGAGTGTAAGTACGTTAGTGAAACATGTGGAGAAGGTTAAACATCAATTACTACGTTAAAAGTGAAGTTAGATAAGGTGTTACATGGGAAATGTGTTTCTGATTTGGAAACTTTTGGACTTCTATATAAATGGGTTTTAGGGGTATTCTATGGTCTATATTATCATTATACAAGGGTTAAAACATTGCTCACCTATTTATCTAAGGAGGGAATACACATTAGACAAGTTATATCTATCTTATATAAACTTGTTACATAATTAGCGCTTAACACGCTCTAAAACATTAACTAAGGAAAAAGGACTTAGTTAACGGGTGAAACAAAAATGTGAATGTCCTAGAAGTAAGATAAGCCTTGAATTAATACATGGGAAGTGCTAAGGGTTAATATAAACTAAGCCTTTAACAACACACCTAGGGAATAACACCCGTTATAAAGTGTCGTCACATGAAATCATGAACTGACATGTTACTTTTAATCAACATTAGGGCCGTAACGAACGCTACCCGGGACCCCGTGTGCAAGACGACACGTGCTTCTAAAAAAGGTATGGACATGTGTGGTTCGTATGTTGCCGTGTTACACGACTTGTTTGTTGTGTGCCTTGTGTGAAAATGACCATAAGATTAAAGCATGAAATTGGATTGCTTGCTTGACTTGTTATACGATTGCTAGATCATTGTTGTATATTATTTGCGCGCACACAGTAGTTTAGTCCCTTCTCGTTTATGGAACTTGAGATGAACCACAACGAACTACGAAAACAAAGGAAACTCTATAAAGAGGAACTCCTCTCTAACCATAGAGGATGTACCATGACACCCACTATAGTGTCTATCTATTAATGATAATGAAGAGCAAATATCAACTGGTGAAAACATGAGAATAACCTGGGAAGACAACATCTCGGGCCGCGCGGTATGAAATGCTCGGGAGTTGGTATCTGTATCAGATCCTTCGACCGACTTTTGTGGAGCACATCTTGGGGTCTGAAGATGACCCCTCCCTCTCGACGTACGACACCGGGACTGGAAGATTGGCAATTTAGGAAGCGTGACCTGGGGTCTAGAGATGACCCCTCTTTCTCGACATAACGCCGGGATTGGAGGATCAGCTATTTGGGGAGCATAACCTGGGGTCTATAGATGATCCCTCTTTCTCGACGTATGACGCCGGGAATGGAGGAAATTAACTATGGAGGAGACGTCCTCCAACGTGCGGTGATAAGAGAACTCACAATTAATCCATAAAGAAGCAAGAAAAGATGGGCACCTATACTATATGGTCACGGGAACTAACCTACATCCCCAGACCTGGTGCAAGAAAGAGAAAGAGAAGTACATATGATGGAAACAAAGGAAAAAGAAATGAAAACACTCAACGTTGAATGATCCCACTGTGAGGATCATCATCATTCAAATTCTCTTGTAAGCTCGACTTGTTTTACACGCTTGAAGTGCTTGTTGTTATCTCTATGCTCAACATGATTGGGTGTTGCTATGTTGATGTTGTATGTTGTGTGTTACTGCTTACTATAGCATGTAAATTGGACTTAATCAAATACGACCAAGTAGTGTAGCCCGGCGACATACAGTCTACACATGTTCATACTCGGCATAGTTTTGCTGAGTCCTTTATTTTTACAGGTATGAAACAGGAAGTAGGCGGAGAGTAGGCAGGGTGACTACCATAGCGGTAGCCCATCGGGACAAGACTTTTAAGTAGTATGTTTTAATGTATGAGTTGTGACTACGTAACACTAAACCCTGGTTGTACGTTTCGGTTTGTGTTGTTTAATTAAGAACTTATGTTGTAGACTCGCGGTACTTGGTTTGTATCTCCTGTTTGTACTCGGATTTGGTTAAGGTTTAAATTCCAGTCATTCAGACCGTAGCTTGATGTTGATAGTGTTGTTGTGTCAACCACGTGGGTGGTTGACGTCTGTGACACCCGGATGGAGTTGTGAATCCGCTGCTTAGCCTTATGGTAATATCGTTTGGCGTATTGTATAGACTGCTGTTTGGTTATTCGGGGGTGTTACAGAAAGTGGTATCAGAGCGTAGTTGCGCTCTGATGACTGGAACAGAGGAGTACCGAGAATAGGAAAACCGAAATTTGGGAAACGGGGTTAAGGGTTAGTATTGTGAGGCACGGCTTTACCAATTTAAACTACTAGCAAGGGCGATAATAACTTGCAATAAGTTCTTGTGAATGTTCTAACTAACAACGACATTTTCAGATGTCTGGACGACAAGGTCGAGGATGAGGCCGTGGCCACATGGAGCAAGATAGCATAGCTACAGGGCAGACCATAGCTGAGATAGTAGCAGCAGCCCTAGGTCACATGGGTTTCCAGCCAGGAGCCCAGCAGGCACCACCGGCACCACCGCCCCACCCACCCAGGGAGACAAACTGGGTGAAGAGCTTAGCAGACCTTCGACCAGCTGAGTTCCGAGGGGAGACGGACCCCACCTACTAGAGAACTACATCAGCCTCCTAGAGACCGCCTTCGAGACTTTGAATGTTCCGGCTGAGGCTAAGGTCAGACTCGCAGCCTATTACCTAGAGTCAGCGAGCGATTGGTGGAAGCTTGTGAAGGATGCTCACCTAGCCGACCCCACGTTTGGATGGGATGCTTACACTGCGTTGCTGAGGGCTAAGTACTACCCTGCCACCACCGGACAAAGAAGCGGGTTGAGCTAGACACCCTGAGGCAGACCGAGGGGATGACAGTAGACAATTTCTACTCGACGTTCACTGCTCTTGAAATACCCTTAACATTTAAATAATTAAATATAAGTAAATAAATATTATTTTTGGAATTATGAATATTATTTGGGGGATTACGAAATCCTAAAAGAGTATATAAACACTCAGGCGTTAGAAAACGCACCTAAATTCCTTAAAGGTCATAAACGAGCGTTAAAAGCCCGACCTTAAGTTAAATAATTATATAACCTATGGATATTACATGAATTTAACCAAGGATCATTTTATGATCTTTAAAAATACAAGTTCTCAGTTAAAACTGAGTAAAAATATAAAGTTCTCGGAAGTTCCCGATGTGGGCCCCATAAGGGCCGGGAATGCTTAGGAGGAGTGCCAAGGTGGCACGAACCCCTATATAAATTATTCTTAAAGTTCCTAAAATTATTATTAATTATTCTAAAGAGAATTCCCAAGCTAATTCTTCAAAAATAAACAGAGAGCTCGGGGGGAAATTCTTAACGCTCCTTTTATCTCGGGAGTGCCCCTTTAGCCCAGAAATTGAGTTACAAGTTTATAAACCCCATAAAATTTAATGTAACACCTTAATATATTATTATTTACTATAAATAATGTCAATAAACACTTGGAAGTCATAGCGACCAATTAATTCATAGAAAAATCCTTAAAGCACAAAAACGCACCTTCGGGTGTCACGAAAATGCGTTTTACGCAATTACCTTAAAGCTTTTGAGGAGCCACGAGTTGATAAACTTAAAAGTGGATAAAATGACCATCTAAATCAATTGATGGAAATACTAAACTCATAGTATTTATGGGGGCGAATTTTGGTACAAAAAGATACCTAAAATCAGCATTTTTACCTTAAAACTTTCATCTTTTATCATAATAAAAATGTACCAATTAAATGCTGGAACCTATAACACATATTAGTATGGTCTTAGTACAATATAGTGTAGCAAAAATTAAAGGAAAAATCAAGCTCATTTGACCACCATGGCATGCGTTAACTTGTGCATGTGTTGGCTAGTTTCCTTGCAAAAATATTACCTAATGTCTTTGTTGACTCACGCATGATCTGCATGGTGGAACTTCAATTTGCTCCAGCAAAGCCACGTACACAGCACCTGCAAACAAGATAACAAAATTTAAGCACATTAATAATATGAAAACTAACGTGGACTTACCTAGTCTACTAGTGATGATATTACCATAATAATAACATGGAGCACCATGTGCTGTAGCTAGAAACCACCGAATGGAATATGCTAGTGGAGTGATTAATTGCCCACTAAATTACTACAAGACAAGTGCCAAAAATTTGATTAACATGCTACTCTAGTCACACTTCTACTAGACAATTATACAAGTAAAATTATTTGATCAAATGTCAAATGATTACCAATAATGGACTAGATGGTGGGGAATTAAATGTTGTATGATTACTAGTTAAATTAATCTAGGAGACCATGACCTAACTTACATAATTGACATGTTGTAAATTAACAAACAAAATCTAACAAATTAAATCTAGAACTACCGTAAATGGGAAGGAAAGTGGCAATATCATTTGCTCCATTTTCCTCCACGCATGACCTGCACAAACAAAGCATGTTAGTGCTCTATAATTTCATATAAACAATAAGCTAAGTTTATCCTAATCTAAAGTACAAGACAATTACCTAAAATATGTTGGCCATGTTACGAATTAATAAAACAAAGTTACAATGGCTAGTGTTCCATTTACGATTGTTGGCTGCAAGTGGAATTTTGTTGCCTTGAATGAACGATCGTACTCACCTGCAAAGCAAAACAAATCAGGTTAGTACTCTCAATAATTACATAAAATAACTAAGTTTAATTTGCAACCATTCTTTGTGATCGTGGAGCAGCACCAAAGGAAAGCAATTATGATGCTAATTCCCACTAACAGCCGTATGGCTATTAAAGCCAACAATAATGGTGAATTAAATTATGTAATAAATAAGTAATCAAATAAATATGATCATAAAATAATAAAAAAAAAAACAAATGAGAACTTACCTTATAACCTACGTGAATGGCACTCCATTCTTGCCATCTCCACGAATTGGTAAGTTCTCCTAGCTCTCTCTTATTCTCTTGTTCAATTCCTAACTTAATTCATAAATGCTAATAAACTCTATTAATGGTGTAATAATTCCTAACACCAATTTTAATGTTATTTCCTAGTTAATTCTATCAAGTCTTGAAGCAAGAATAAACCTATCAAGCTTGCAAGAATTCGCCATCAATTATTCTCCAAGGACTTGTCTTGATTCAACATCAATTCAAGGAGTAATCAAGGTTAATCTAAGGTATTTTCATGTTTGAAAACCTTAGACAATTTCCTACTATATGTCCGAAAATATATGCCTTCTAAATCCATTCTCTCTTCATTATTTCATGAAGGAAAAATTGAATCTACAATCGTCTCAAGGTGTATCAAAAATACCTTGATAAATTCCAAAGGTAACTCTTGTAAAATTTCTACAAATATTATTTATAAACTCTTGTTAGAAGTCTAACAAATAAATCTCCTATATATACAAGGAGT
>CM041781.1:30993656-31409217 GCA_023374045.1 Limonium bicolor | reverse complement strand
TAAAAATTTCATCAAAAAACGCATGTTTGCTCTTCCTCCCTTGGTAGCCGATTTTGGCTCTCTCTCACACCTTGTTTTTCTTCTTGATTTTGAGCTTCATTTCAACCCTCTAATGGTGGAGTAATTCCCTTCTTGATTCAAGGGTGAGAACCCCTCTTAAAAGGCTCCAAAAGGTAAACTCTAACCTTGTGTTTAAGCCTTAAATTGATTTAGAGTTTCCCAAGGGTTTAGAGAATAATTCAATGCATTTTTGTGTTTCTTGAGTGTTAGGATGGAGTTTGGCAACTCCATTCCCTCTTGATCGAATTTGAGAAGATGAGGAACAAGAGGAGAATCAAAAGAGGAACTTGTGAATTAGGTAAGGAATCTACCTTAAACTTGTTTTAAGTTCTTTAGGAATTGGGATGGGTTAAATTAAAATAATAAACCCAAACTATGTGAATTAATGTAGTCGATTTGATTTGGGGATGATTGTGGACTTGTGTTGATTTAAGGGCATAAGTGCCATGTATTTGAGATTTGAGCAATATTGTTGTTTGGTGAATTTTGAATTGAGTTTATGTGCTGGTAGGGCCCTTGTAAGGGTGTGGCTAGTTGCAGACGTGTTATCGTGGGTGGTTAGAACTGGAGTTATTAAAAATAAAAGAAAAGAAATTAAAACTCAAAATAAACGTCGGGCTGCAAACAAATCCCGGTCGTGGTAGTATAGTAAAGTGTAAGCGACCGGATATCGAACCGTGGGACTAAGGTGAATTATTTAGTACCTAAGCGTGTCACAAAAAGGGGGGAGTTAATTGACTTGTTTTTGAAAAGTAAATAACAGATTAATTTAGTGAATTGAAGTTAAATTAAACGGTACTCCGGGTTCAGGTTAATATGATATGATTAATTGTGCTATCTCTACCGGTTTAATAAAATAATTTGGCAAGATTCATGTTATTATCTTAAGGTCCGATGAAAACTCATAAGAACTCGTTTACCTGAAAATGCAGGGTCCGATGAAAACTCAAGCAAAATGCGTGTAAACGGCAGAGGGGTGAGGAATTTATTCTTGCAACTGGTACTAACTTAAACGATGAAAATAAGTTCCTACAGTTTTACGGCTTAATTAACATGTCTGTTCGTCACCGATCAGATTAAAAACAGATTTAGTAAGGCTTTTTAATAAATCGATGAAATTTATTAAAAAGGGAGAGAAACAAAACTTTAATTGTAACAAACTGAATTTATTTAACCGGTAGAAATATAGATTACACAACTAAACAAACCATAATTAAACCTTCGCCCGGAGTAAATCCTTCTTAGCCTGACATATTAACTGGTAATAGGTCAGACAGAGGTTGGACGTAATAATAATACGGAGGTGTGGATGGTGAATGGAGAAATGAAGAGGAAGAAGAGTGGAGAGCGTACGTAAGATTTCTGTAAATGGAATGAGAGATTTTGAGTGTTGAGTTTGGGGTGGAACGTGTGTGAGCGTGAGTCGTTTTTGATGAAGTAGCAGTGGCTTTTTATAGAGGAGAGGAAGAAGAAGATTGATTGCAGACAGAGGTGGAAGAGCATTGATTGCTTATTAATTGCAGGGGACAGAGCTGATGACGCGTGAGGAAAATAAGGTAGGCGGTGCGGAGTAGATGGATATGGCAGAAGCAAGTCAACGGGCGAAGAAGAAAACTGGCGCGCGCGTTGATTTTTAGTCACGTCCGCTTGTTGTCCTCGTTGGCGTCCGCCTCTGAAACCATGCGGACGTCTCTGTCTGTTTCTGTCCGCTCCTCTGTCGCGTGGGCGTCCGCCTCATTTCATGCGGACGTCTCATACTCTCTCGCCCGCGGTCTCCCCATCTCTTGTCCGCCTATCTGTCCGCTTTGTTTCACGACGTCGCAGAGGTGGACACATGTAGTTGTCCGCGCGGTTGTGTAGTTGTCCGCATGCGGTTGTGAGTTTGTCCGCATTAGTTCAACGAGGACACAAACGTGGAAATAAGTTTTTGACTTATTTTCTTCTACGAATTTTGACCGGCTTTAGATTCTTCGTTTGGACTCCGTTTTCTGAGCCGTTTGCGTCTATGCGTTCGTCTCTTCGTCTACTTTACTCCCAACTTGGTTTTCTCATGTTAAACCAATAAATTTGTGAGATAAACAATAAAACATAAACTAGAGGAAAACTAACCGAAGTGGAGAAATGAGCAAGAAAAAGTGCTAATATAATATATGAAATATACCTATAAATCATGCTCATTTGGACACTTATCACACCCCACACTTATCTTTTGCTTGTCCTCAAGCAAAACACGTACCCAAGTAAGTAGGGAATGCTCAATACTAACAAATATTAATATGAAGGGTAGGATAAACATGATCTTTTTAACTTATTGAGGAGTGTGATCCATCAACTGCTGGTGGCATAGGTGTGCTCAGGGTAAAAATAAAATATAGAGTTTCGGGGTATGATCCAAGGTACTTCAATGTTTCTTTTGTTTAGGTGACTCTAAGAACTTTTACCATGGCCAACTTCTCTCAAGAATGGGCATTTGAGGAGAAAACAAAAGGAAAAATAGATTCATGCATTTGTTTCGCTTTTGCATAGGAGATGAGAAAATGTAGGCATCACGCCTTTGTATTTAAGAACACTCAACTCTCTTTGTTGGTTACCAATGGTGTCTCGCAAGTCCCTTATTATTTTGTATTCTTCTATCTCTTTTTTTTTAACAGAGAAGCACCCCTTAGCAATCCCTAAGAGATAAGACAGAAAGAAACCCTGAGCAATAAAATCTAACCATTTGCAGATTATTTGGTCACACCGCATATAAAATGCTCCTCAAAAGTAATCAAAATTTTAAAATTTGTACTATTTATCCCACAATTCATAACAATATTTATTCTTAAAGAGAACAACCTACATTAGCAGGGTACATAATTTTAATTTTTGAACAAATGCAAGATAAGTAGAGAGATTTAAACATTTTAAGCACAGAATGCCCTGAAAAGGCTCTTCCCCCACACTTAAGTTCAAGCAATGCCCTCATTGCGTAGATGGTATTAAATTCACAAGGCATGCAATAAATAAAGGAAAGAGTGTACTCCCCAAATTCCGTAGAGTCTGTTGAGCTCCCCCACACTTGAGTGCAGTTGTGGAATGTCATGAAATGAACCTGTAAAGAATATTCTACACAGCCAGAAGAACTCAAGTAAAACCTGCATTTTATTATAACATATAAAAGGGAAATATAGTACAAAAGGAAAATAACATTAAATTAAAGGAAAGACAAAAGATAGATAGTGGGTTGCCTCCCACCAAGCTGCCCGGGTTTAACGTCTCTAGCTAGATGTATTCTCGTCATTATCCCGGATCATAAATGAAAGTTGACAATGGTAGTACCGGGAACAGGAAATTGGCAATGTGTAGGACCGAACTACTTGGATCAAAACAAAGTATTACGGCAATAATTACAGTAGGAAAATTCAAACTCCACAAAACCTGGTTTTGAAGGAGATGTTTGCTGCCATTAATATTGTATTGAAAACCGGGTGATGGTTGTAGTGCTTCCTCAAATTGGAGAATGTAAACATTCTCCTTTTGTTGTTTAGCCGTATGGATGCAAGATGGTAGTGGTGGTGCTTGCTCAGAGTCGAGGATGTAAATTTCCTCCCCGGAATGAAAATGAAGGTGGAAGTGGGCTTCAACGGGTGGGTTGGGTGGGCATTATTTTTCTTTGTCGAAGGGCCCAAATTTTTCAATGGATGATCCTTAGTGTGAGTATCATCTAGTTGTGGAGACGCCCATTCAAATTTAAGGATGAAGACATCCTTAACTGCGTTGAGCGGTTCAGGGAGAACTTCGGTGAAATTTGTATCTTCAAATTCTGACCTGGATCAAATGGGAAAGGTGGCCTTCTCACTTAGCGAGCTGACTTCGAGTTTCCACCCTACTTCTTTGTTGCATAAGAGGGAAGGCTGTGATCCTCCAGATGAAGATCAAAGTTGGATGGCTTTTCCTCTTCAAATTTGAGGATGTAATAATCCTCGTCTTCTTTGAGAGGCTCATAGGAAGAGCCTTGATTGAATTCAACTTCAGAGGGAGGTGGTTCCTTGAAGGTGATATTGATATTTTGTTTGGATGTTCTGACGGGAGCGAGCATTTCCTCCTCTTCATTTTTGAGGATGTAACTATCCTCATTTTCTGGATATAGCACAGAGAAGGAGGGAAAATAACAGTAATTGACTTCAGAGGGAGGAGACTCCATGAAGTTGAGGTAGAATTGTCCTCTGATGGCTTGTCCTCAAGCTCAAAACAGAGATTTGATGCCGTTTGCTCATTTTCGAACGGGGGTGGTGGTAAAGAGTAACTCAAATCCCCAGGTAAGTCGTCCACTATATGAACCAGTTTGCTCTCCGGTTGCTGTGATGTAAGGTCTAGTGGACCTTCCATCATTTCGTTTATCGCAACTAATTTGGCATAGAGCTTCAGTTGGTTCATGTCGAGGTATTCTTCCTCGGCTGCTGCTCCACTTCAGGGACCATTTCACTCTCGGGTTGTTGCTCCTTTTGAGCTATTGTGATGGGCTGGTCCACTACGTAAATTGCACTTGCATACTCTTTTGGATTTGGATTGGTTTGTGAGGGAAATTTACCAGGTGGCCTTTGTTGAGTTAGAAGCTGTGTATTTGAGACTGCAAGGCTTTTTGGTCGTTGCGCAGAGCTGCGACCTCCTCTTGCGTGTCTTGGGACTTACCCATCATTGCTTTAAACATCTCTTGCATTTGAGACATTTCAGACTCAGGATTCGAAGGAGGTTGAGTTGGTCGACTCGAAGAAGCATCATTTTCATAAGGTTGTTGCTGATACTGCCTCTGGCCTCCTTGAAAATTGGACTGAGGTCTGTAATTTTGGGATGTTTGAAGTGTATGTGGGTTTGGATATTTTCAGCGTTTGAGTAGTGAAGGTTGGATTGCATGTTACGTTGCCAAGGTTGTCTGTATCCTGAATTGTTAGTGAGATAGTTTGCCTCCTCTGCTGCTTTTAATTCTTGTAGTTGGGGGCATTGTTCATAGTCATGAGGCCCACCACATTGTGTACAAGAGATAGCTGGAGATGATTGGGACAGAGGAGCATAGCCTGGACGGATTGTAGATGATCGGGAAACCATCGACTTAGCTTGCTGGGGATAGGAATTCATAGCCATCTGCTCAACCACTTTCTGCAGAGTACTTACTTTTGTTGCCTGCTGAGCATTGCTCTCCATGAGTTGCTCATGGCTTTTCATCAGCAGGTCAAACTTGTTATCACTTTCCCTAACATGATATAAACCTGGAGTACCGCTCCTTGATCCACGGAGGCCCAGTCTCTGATTTTTCACATAGAGACTCCATGCTATTCAGAAATTGTGCTCCTGGCTTTTTCAGAATATCAGCCCCTAACGAAGACAGTACCATTGTTCTGCACGGACCAATCAGGCCTTTGTAGAACAATTGTGATACTTGCTCTTTCGTCAGACCATGGTGAGGACAAGTAAGTAGTAGTCCTTTGAAACGGTCCCAAGTTTCACAAATATTCTTCGACCCTGGCTGCTTAAAATTGTATATTCAGCAATCATTTCCAATGTTCGGCTCGGGGGTAGGAATTTGTCGTAGAACTTGGTGGCCATGTCATCCCAAGTACTAATGGTACTTGGTGTCAGGCTATGATACCACTTGCTCGCACTTCCGTCAGGCTGTGAGGGAATAATGACAATCTTGCGTACTGGAGTACTGCGTCGGTTGCAGTAAGACTATTGGCATGTTGCAAGAATTTTGTAACATGTAACAGGGCTTCGTCTGGACTGGAACCATCAAACATGCCCAGCTCCTTTACACATCTGATTTGATGATATGGCTTCAGCTTCTGCCACTCATCGTATTCGGATGGTAGTAAAGTGTAAGCGACCGGATATCGAACCGTGGGACTAAGGTGAATTATTTAGTACCTAAGCGTGTCACAAAAAGGGGGGAGTTAATTGACTTGTTTTTGAAAAGTAAATAACAGATTAATTTAGTGAATTGAAGTTAAATTAAACGGTACTCGGGTTTAGGTTAATATGATATGATTAATTGTGCTATCTCTACCGGTTTAATAAAATAATTTGGCAAGATTCCTGTTATTATCTTGAGGTCCGATGAAAACTCATAAGAACTCGTTTACCTGAAAATGCAGGGTCCGATGAAAACTCAAGCAAAATGCGTGTAAACGGCAGAGGAGTGTGAGGAATTTTATTCTTGCAACTGGTACTAACTTAAACGATGAAAATAAGTTCCTACAGTTTTACGGCTTAATTAACATGTCTGTTCGTCACCGATCAGATTAAAAACAGATTTAGTAAGGCTTTTTAATAAATCGATGAAATTTATTAAAAAGGGAGAGAAACAAAACTTTAATTGTAACAAACTGAATTTATTTTAACCGGTAGAAATATAGATTACACACTAAACAAACCATAATTAAACCTTCGCCCGGAGTAAATCCTTCTTAGCCTGACATATTAACTGGTAATAGGTCAGACAGAGGTTGGACGTAATAATAATACGAAGGTGTGGATGGTGAATGGAGAAATGAAGAGGAAGAAGAGTGGAGAGCGTACGTAAGATTTCTGTAAATGGAATGAGAGATTTTGAGTGTTGAGTTTGGGGGTGGAACGTGTGTGAGCGTGAGTCGTTTTTGATGAAGTAGCAGTGGCTTTTTATAGAGGAGAGGAAGAAGAAGATTGATTGCAGACAGAGGTGGAAGAGCATTGATTGCTTATTAATTGCAGGGGACAGAGTGATGACGTGTGAGGAAAATAAGGTAGGCGGTGCGGAGTAGATGGATATGGCAGAAGCAAGTCGACGGGCGAAGAAGAAAACTGGCGCGGGCGTTGATTTTTAGTCACGTCCGCTTGTTATCCTCGTTGGCGTCTGCCTCTGAAACCATGCGGACGTCTCTGTCTATTTCTGTCCGCTCCTCTGTCCGCGTGGGCGTCCGCCTCATTTCATGCTGACGTCTCATACTCTCTCGCCCGCGGTCTCCCCATCTCTTGTCCGCCTATCTGTCCGCTTTGTTTCACGACGTCGCAGAGGCGGACACATGTAGTTGTCCGCGCGGTTGTGTAGTTGTCCGCATGCGGTTGTGAGTTTGTCCGCATTAGTTCAACGAGGACACAAACGTGGAAATAAGTTTTGACTTATTTTCTTCTACGAATTTTGACCGGCTTTAGATTCTTCGTTTGGACTCCGTTTCTGAGCCGTTTGCGTCTATGCGTTCGTCTCTTCGTCTACTTTACTCCCAACTTGGTTTTCCTCATGTTAAACCAATAAATTTGTGAGATAAACAATAAAAACACAAACTAGAGGAAAACTAACCGAAGTGGAGAAATGAGCAAGAAAAAGTGCTAATATAATATATGAAATATACCTATAAGTCATGCTCATTTGGACACTTATCACTAGTTTAGGATTGAAAATGGTGAAAAAGAGGTGTTTGACATGTGAGGTTTATGGGGAGGTTATGGCAAAATTTTGGTAGAAAAAAAAGTGTTTAAAGATGACTTAGTGTATTAGAGAACCTAGGTGTTTGTAGTGTTGTTTGAAGTGTAGTAGTAGCCTTGAAATGGCATTTGGAGAACTAGTAGAGGAGAGGTGAAAATCTGTAGCAATGGAGTATGGAAATGTTTTAGAAAAAACTAGAAAAGGAATTAGTGTGCAAGACTTAAGAGATGGGAGTTGGACTTGGGTTTAGGATGGTGGATATGTAGGAATGATTTTTAATGGTCATTGATGGGTTTGGTGAGGTTGGTAGGATGTAAAAACTAGCAAGAAGGAGTTAGAAATGCAAAAGAGTGCAAAATGCAAAATGTGAGAACTTGAATTGTTGGATTTGAACAAGAATTGGAGTAGGGATTTAACCAAGGATTTGAGGTGGTTTAAGGAGTGTTTTGAGGTGTCAAAATGTGTAGGAAACTTGTGGAAAGATTGGGAAATGATTAAGGGTGGTTTAAGGGTTGATTATGGGGTGAAAAATCACCCTTGTAGCAGTTTTTAGCAGGGTCTGGGACTTAGGATGTGCACCAAGTCCCGGACCACCCCTTAAAAACATGCCGAGAGTAATTGCAGGAATTGTCCGGGACTTAAGTCCAGGACCAAGTCCCGGACCAGGGTGTAAAATGTAGCCGAGATTTTGTTAGTGTATTGGTCCGGGACCTAGGGTCCGGACCAGGTCCCGGACCAACCCTAGAATTCAACAGGAAGTGTTGTTAAGGCTTTAAAACATGGGGGATTGAATGGCATTGGTTTTAGATGATGTTTAGGTGTTGTTTGGTGACCTTTAAAGGTCCTAAGAAGTATAAACAAAGGTTGGAAGTGATTGAGAAGGTTGTGAGTTTAAGTACATTAAGTTAAACCGGAATAACGGGATAACGGGGTAAGTACGGAAGTAGCATAATGTACATACCGTAACACCTTAATAATAATTGAACCATTTGACATGTAATTAGTGGTTCAAGAATATGATTCGAGGAACAAGGGTGAGCCAAAGAACATGAGAACCCCCGGTAAAGATAAACCCCGGTGAAAGGTATGATTTCCTCATGCTCTGTATCCTAACTTGGTTACCCCGATTTGTGTGCTGTTTGATTGTGTGAACACTAACAAGATAAATGCACGAATCGGTTTGTATGTACTCTCTTGTGTTTGTATTGTGTTATTTGTGGATGGATTGTGTTCCTTTAATTAAAGTTTGTATAATTCATGAAATGTGGATTGGGAATGAATTGCTTGATTGAGATTGTGTTTGGTAGTGCGACTCATAGTTGATTCTTGTGTGAGTAGACACTCGTAGAAGGAGTCAAGTGCAAACTAATTAAATGGTGGAAACTCACTATGTCTATTGAACCAATACACGGTAACATCAACCTACGAACGCACTAAATCGTGAGAGAACATACGGGAGTAGCAACCTCCCGATAAAGGTTAGAGAACCGAAATGACTAAATCCACACGATAAATATCAGTGGAAGTATATGAGTAACCTCTAACTAGAGGATTGGAAAGTTGTTCGAAATACGAACCTTGAGTAAAGTAATGAATGGTAAGGGATCACCAAACCCCTTAGAAATATAGTCGAACCCCAATGAGAGGAACCGACTAGCATGAGCAGTGTCCTGAACATGAGAGTATTATAAGTTGGTTGTAACTGTAACACCCCAACTACAAACAACACACTTAACAACACTTGCAGCGGAAATCATAACTCACAACGTAACTTAACTCGTTGGTGTTACACGCCGTTAGCCACCCACGTGACTAACAAGGCTAACATACATACATCGTACCGGTCTGATGGACTAAACACCCGAGCAACTACACATTAATCCCGTTCCATGTTCAACATTCATATACACTTACATTACAACTGTACCGAGTATCTTCCAACTAACGCCGATACAAATTCGGTCTTACTACCCCTACAATACATCCACAATTCTCATGACTACCACGTACAAATAACTACCCCGTCCTACTCTCGAACGGCTTCCAGCTCCTTGTACCTAAAATAGAAAAGGAAGAAAAGGGTGGCCCCACGGGGCTCAGCACCTTTGCTAGTACGGTAATCCCGCAGCCCGCATGCTATCGGGCCACACACAACTAATTGTCGTCTTCGCACGCGGTTGATTTTATTTAAAACGTGCACACATTACACACATACATCATGCTTAAAAGCACACATCCGTTAACAGAACACAACTCAAGGTTAGCACACACAACATAACAACACATTTCACTTAATAACTACACAAACTTAATTCCATTCTTCTTAGAGAACATAAACTTTACTTGGGGAGTGCCGGGGTGATATAAGCCCGAGCACAACATACATACATTTTCTTTACTTAGGTGTGGCGGCCTCATATAGGACCGATCACACCTTGCACAAAGTCCCCCTAGCTCCAATAATGATGAGGTAGGTAAGCTTGGTTAAGCTTGTGGGTGGTGTAATTCAAGGAGAAAAAACAACCGTAACATAATAAAGAGGGAGTCGAAGCGAACTTAGGCATCAACACCCTACCAACATTACACATGATTCCCCCTAACCCGATTGGAAGTTGGGTAGGTAAGCTTTGGCTAAGCTAGTGGGAGGTCGAAATCCAATGAAGGAAAACAACCCTAACATAACAGGATGGGAGTTAATTCACATATATACATCAACTCCCAAACAGTACGCGCGACCGGAACGACCGGTTCCCCACCATACATAACATATACATATTAGTTAAAGGTTCCATTATGGAACTCATCACATACATACATCACATAGTGTTACTAACTCTGTTAGACCAGAAGGGGAGTAACATCCCTTTTTAACAAATGGATAAACTATACCCGATAGCAACAACACACAAAACAAAGTCACATACATCCACATAGTCACAAACATACACAGACGCACAGATAGCCGTAGTTAGAACGTTCCCGTGGGTTGGGACGTTTATTCCAATACCAATCTTATGTGAACCTAAGGTCGGTTAACTATTATTTAACACATAATTAGGGTTAAGCGGTATCGGAATTAATTACGCCACAATAATGAATTACTATAAACTCATTTCATGCTTTCTTGCAAGGTGGCAAAACACACAGAAAAACACATTGGCATACAAGCCGGTGTATCCGGTAGGACACAGTTGCAAGAAAAACCATATCCTTACACCAGGGTTACTCTACCGTGTCCCGAGGATTCACTCCAACGCGTCTCCTCACGCTCTCCAGGTAGTTTCCAAACAACTGGTATTATTTTCAAATGTTTTATTAACAACAAAACTTACGGTACGTAAACTTCTATTACTCCCGTACTTAACCCCGTTGCCCCGTTATCCATAACTTATTTATGTGATTTTAAGTTTGCAACTTACACATTAACTCTCACACTTATTTATACTTCCAATGGCCTTTAAACTCATCAAACAAGGCCTAATAACATCTAAAAACCATTACCATTCAGTTCCCATCAAAACAACACTTTAAAACACATTCTGGTAAGTTTTTAACATGGTCCGGGTTTGTGTCCGGGGTTACAAACCCGGACCAACCACGGATTTCACTTTCTGGACAATTTTTCATGTGTCCGGGTTTGTGTCCGGGTTTACAAACCCGGACCACCCCTGGGGATGGTCTTCTGCCATGTTTTTGCAATGGTCCGGGTTTGCGTACCGATTTGCAAACCGGACCACCTCTGGAACTGTCAAATTTTACAGTTTTTGATCAGTTTCAACCCCTAATTCACCTCTAATCATTCCTAAACTTTCCACATGTTTCCTACATGTTTAAACACACTAAAACACTCCTTAAATACTCCTAAAATGTTGGTCCAATTCACCACCAATTCTTGTTCAAATTCACAACATTTTCTACTCCCTCTGATGCATTATGCACAGCAATGCATTTAAACTTCTTCAGACGTTCACAACCTTCCACCAACCTTACTAAATCCACCAATAACCATTACAAATTATTCCTACATAAAGTCACTCCCAAACCCACATCCACTCCTTGTTTCACAAGTTATAAACACTATTTCTTTTCTAGCATTTCTAAGCTCCTCATATGTAATTGCTACAGATTTTCATCCTTCTCTTCCTAGCTTCCCAAATACCATTTCAAGGCTATTAAACCACTCTACTCAACACCACAAACACCAAGGTTCTCCCATTCACCAAGCCATATCAAAACACTCATTTCTACCAAAATTTCGCCATAACTCCGTTGCTTTTCTAGCGTTGTCCAAAACTCATCTTACCACCAAATTTTCATCCACATTCAGCCTAATCTAGCCAAACCCACAAGGGGTCCTACACAGCATACATAATTCCATAAAAATATCCTCAAACAACATTATCAAAATATATACTCAATTTACTTGGCTCCAAGGCCTTAAACTCAAACAACAATTCACAACTTCCTACAACCTCATTAAAATACATTGCCTCACATTTTGGGTTCATTATTTACGTTACCCATTCCCAATATTCTAGAACAATTACATAAGCACCAAGGTAGTTTAATTACCTTAATTTCACAAGCTTTTCTTCCCATTTCTCCCCTTCTCTTCCTTGGTCACCATCGTCCAAGTTGGCCAACCACTTGCCAACCTCAAACATCAATATTCAAATGAGGAATTAGGCACTAAATATTACTCCTAGACTTATTAATTGAGCTAGGTTACAAGGAGGGGTGCTTAGAGCACAAAAAGTGAGAGATTACCTTGAAAACCTAGAATGACTTTGGTCATGAATCAAAGGAGGACTCCCAAACCACCATTGGAGCCTTGTAGAATAACTCAAACAAGGAAAGAACAAGGAATAAGAATGGGGCAAATCGGTCATACCAAGAAACAAAGGAAAGGTGGGTTTTTCATGGATACTTTTACCTTGAATGAAAGAGGAGCCTCCAAGCTTCAAGAATATGTAATTTCTCTTCAAATGGGATATACCCATGGAGATGAACTTCCACCAATGGAGATTTTGAAAAGATAGAAATGAAGCCCTTGATGAGAGGAGTTCAAATATGTAATTTATTTTTGAATTGGAGTAGTAATGTGGCCTAGGTGAGCAAGGGAGTGTGGGCTGCCATGGAAGGAAGCTCAAAATCGCTTCCAGTAGAAGAGAGGAAGAGAAATCGGCAGAGGAAGATGAAAAAGAGAGAGACGGTACGTGAGGGAAAAAGAAATGAGAGGAGAGAGAGTGTGGGTGGGGGGGTATATGTTTACTTTTTCACTTTTCACTTTTTGACTTATTTAATTAGTTAACTAGTCATGTGTGAGGGGCTATCTATATTGATAAAACGGCCCATAATATATAACCACTGGAGCGTTTTTTGTCTTTACAGAAAACGCTCGTTAATTTACCCGGTTTAGCACTATTCACTAACCGGGCCTTTTCCGGAATTTCCTCGTTTCTTTTATTTTAATGGTATTAGGCTCCATCATGTTTATTATAGTTATATAATCAACTATAATTTTACGGGGTCATTTATCTGTTTAAAATCACGTTTTCGGGTTTTCTCGAAAAACGGTTTTAGGACTCCGTTAGCGTTTTAACGTGTTATTTGGATCCGTTTCTCCGGACTTTTTCCCACATATTTTAGTGTGTAACTAGGTATAAAAAATATTTATAACCCTAGTGAAGGTTATATACCTCCTTAAATAATTAAATACACGTTTCACGGTTTGTGACTTTTACGCATTTTTTTTTTGGTTTTTATCTCCTCACCAATAATCTTAAGGACTTAATAGCCTTAGAAAATCATAATTACATATTTACTTAACATATTAAGGTTTGGGGTATTTCAATCTACCCCCCTTAAAAGAACTTCGTCCTCGAAGTTCACACTTCCCTAGCATCACTTGAATTAGAACAAGGGATTACTTGCATAACAAAACTTCCATACTCCAACATACTCTATATCACAACCTCGGACTTAACGGTCTGGGTAACACATCCACATCCATACATACATAACATACTTACATAGTAACCTCGGACTTAGTGGTCCGGGTACCTTAACAACATTGATACCTGAAAACCCTTAGACTCTTAGGTCTGGGTAACATAACAACATTTAGACACTTAGGACTTGATAACATAACGACCTTTAGACACATGGTCTAGGTAACATAACACTTCCGGAATCAACCACATTAGGACTCGAGGTCAAAACAATATTTATACATATACCACACAACATGTCTTAGCATGTATAACAACCAGAAATTCCTTTTCCATCTCTTCATGGGTTCGAGACTATGTTTAGTACATATACACTGTGACCCGCAGAAACCCGGTCGCGATGGACACCTTCTGGTCCCATTCCTTTGGGAGATCAAAAACAATTGCATACATCTTTAAAATATACTTCTCATGTCACCGGTCCGAAGACAAAGGCTCATACGTCCTCAGCTCGTGAGCAAGTAATACGAAAAATACTCTATATGAGGTTAAGTAGAATGAAATCCTTTATTGAAAATACCAATTGAAGATCCTTTTACAAGGTCAAGTAAAAGTAGTCTTCCTTTGAAAATACCACTTAAGAATCTTAGAGATATTAATGAAGTCTTGAAAGTACCAATTGAAAATTTGAAACCCAATTTAAAACTCTTTTGAAACTCAATACAACTCCAAGTCCAATATTGTTAGCTGTATCTTATTCTTGATGTGATTATTTGTGACCACTATAGGGAGTTTTAAGATTCATCCAACCTGATGTGATCAGCATCAATGTTGAATTATCTTTCACCCCAATTTGTGTTCGATTCCCTTGATCTCATGATAATCAAGTTTCACCTCCCACTTCATTTTCAAACAACAGCTAATTCAAGCATGTACCATTTTCTATCTTTTAATCATCTAGTCATAATCATTACATCTCCAAGGGATAGAACTCCGTCTATCAATCATCACCCAAATTCAACTTAATCCGAGTTACCTAGGGAATTTTAATTCTTACTAGGTTCTATATCGGTGTCATACCTCTCCATAAATCACAACACTGTATATATACACTATCTATATTTTTTTTTATCAAAATATAATACACAATATTACATTGATATCATATGACCGTATACTGTCGGGTTTTAGTTCCCGGGAGTTTTTCTACTCCCTTACACTTATACTTTCACATACATCCGTTAACACAATAACACACTTATCACAATGGTATTCGCATCTTCTGTGCGCAATACCACAATTACACCATGAATGAATGTGTATGTTTATGTAACACACACACCAATCATCAAAACAAATTATTTTGTGCTATTGCTCACCTTTGTTCACGTACACTTGTATGGTAAAAAACCACTAAACGGTTCGCGCTCTACCCCCTTAAAGGATTACGCCCACGTAATCAACACTTAACCACTGTTTATAACGTCCTACGTCGTGAAGTGTTGTATCTCCACGCGGTTTATTATACAATATGTTCTGGTTTGAGGATCTTAGCCATATTGGCGGTTTAGTCCCTAACCAAGAATTCTCCTTAGAGTTTATTTAATTCATAACCAGTTTCGATTCTGGCCTTTGAAACTTCTATGCGTTAATTATAATTGCCATTCACTCATGTTCACAACGCACATCCAACTCTTGAATCGCTGGCTCACTAGTTTCTGCTGCGCGACTCTTGATAACTTCGAGCTTAGTTTGCCCCCTTCATTATTCTTACTGTATTGTATATCTTCGATTATCACCTTCATCTTGGTAATAACGATTTCTCAACCGACGCGTGGTATTTCTTACCAAGAGCGAGTTCGGTGAGTTACAAACTTTCTATTTACTTCCATGATAATTTACTGTATTCCACACTGATTTACTTAATTTCTTCCGACTTACTGTCGGTTACGTTTGAGCTACTACCTATTGTGTAGTACTCTGTCGTTTATTTCCAACACTTGAGGTATATTCCATACCGATATTTAACAATCGTGTTATTGTAGTCACTTATGCCAATCAAGTACCCTTTGATTGGTACGACCGTGCTTCTCTTATGCATCGGTTTTATCACACCATAATTCTTGTTCCTCCATCACAATTGACATTACCCAAACTTCCTATCTATCCCACTCGATCATTACCGCGCAAGTGCAATACCAAAACACTCAGTCATACAGAGTGCAGAGGCGTAAACTCTTGACAGTAAATCTTATGCGATTGCAATAGGAATTCACACTGTGTTCCTTATCACATAGTACCGACCATTGGCTTATTGCCCAGTCGGTTTGTTATCACTTACCTTGTATGCCCATTGAGTTTCACTCATAACTAGTCTTGTTTGCCACATTATTATTTAACAATACTTATGCAACGGTCGCTTACTGCGCACCGTGCTCTTACTCATTGTATAACATTAACTTACACTGCATCCGCTATTATATTAGCTTCCGCTATTACACTGTGTTTTTCCACTTATTCGGCTGACTGCTGAATACTCTACTCTTCGAGCCTCTATGCTCCTTGAGCGTTGTTCATTACACATCTAGCATCCCACACCTATGGTGGTTGCCATTAGGCTTATCACCTTTCCGTCTGCACAACTGGTACGAATACTTCTTTTCGTAGTAACAACATGGTCAACTCTTAACACATTCTCTGAATTTAGTTCACATAACTACCGCTGTTGCGGTCTCACAATATCAAGAGGTGTCCCCACACTTTAAGCAGTGGTTCGTTATCCGCTTACTTACTTATATAACGTAAACTTCTGTGATCAATAACATTTTCTTAACACATTCGATTTGTGGCTTTTAAGCCTTATTGCCTCGAGCTCTGCCCGTTGTAGGCTGTCCACACACATTACATGGTTTAGATTGGTATTGGGCTCCATGACAAGGTCGTAGTATCACGGTTCCTTTCATGGGATGCCCCTTCAAGGATGTCAGACTTCCCTCTGACGACTTGTGTTAAACTTGGTGTTAATTTCAGCCTTGCGTTTCTGTCACGTATCTTGTTCAACCATTGTTGACCCAAACACCCTTTTAAGGATAACTCCTGGGTGTTATTAGGTTATGCCTTTCATCTATCCTATGATTTCTACTTGCACTCATTGGTGTTTTATTTTTATTCTTCGACGTTCTGCTTGAATATTATCCTTAGTGAGTCCATTGATATCTGATTATCCTAGTGAGATGATCTCTAGTGATCATCTCGGAGTCTCATCCCGATCATTGCACATTAACATATCCATAGTAGGCATCTGCCTCACCATATATAGGCTGGGTACTTACTCCAGCTATTGTGTTCATCCATCCAGATCCTTAAGACATATGCGATGTCTTTACTTACTAGTCAGTGCACTTCACACTTCTAGATTCTTAAACATTTCCTCGCAATAACTCACTAATCCCTTTAGTCCTCTTAACTTAACTGGGTTCCTTTACTTCAACCATTCGATGGTAGTTTATTACTCTTGTCTGACTTTTACTTCGGACCGTAGTATGGAGTCGACTACTTCCCGTGTTCCAGACTCCACTCGTATACATATGTGGGGTATCCTACTGATACATTGCTACTTGCTCCCGACTACCCCATAAGAAGGTTTGTCAGGCCCACAAGTGCGGTCGTCCCACATTACTGTTGGTACACTCGTAGTGTCCGTCACACGCCTAGGTGAAGTATTCTGTTGTTAACTCCTCTTATATTATCCTATGATAATATGCATTCCGTGCTTCCCGAACATAATCAGGGAAAGTTTATCCACTGTTGTATTGTTATGAACTCAATCCATTCCTCGGGTTGCTACCCTTGGGTTCTACCGGTTTCCATCCGGTTATTTAAAAGTAACTGGGTATGACTTACCTATCATGTGGCACTGAGGCCGGTGTAGGTCTTCTGGTTTGGTCTAAAAAGAAGGATTGAAATAGATTGGGTTTGAAAGAAGGTTAGACATAAAAGGTTTGAAAGAAAACTTGGTTTTGAAAAAGGTTTTGAAAATAAATTTGAGTTTTTGAAAGAAAAATTCTCGTGGTTTCACAACGTTTCCTTGCCTTAACCAAGTCTAGCTTCTTGCTGACTGGTGTATTTCCAATTACTGAGGTTAGGCTATTAAGCCCTTCCACAGCTATGATGATCCCACTTAACTTTAGGTACTTGTAGTTGTTAGAAATTTTCCGCACAGCCTTGCTGTAGCAGCACTTGCCATGGCAAGTGCGCCATGCTAACTGGCTACGGTTCAATACACATTGGTTGCGGTACTGCTTTCACCGCTCTAACATCAGTGGCCTTGCTGGCCCTTACTTGATCTTGCAGCCTTAACAATAAATTTTCTGGGTACCTCTCACTGTCTTCACATGATAACCATTGACTAGGGTGTTTCCCTTTTCTGGGAGACCCCCTTTTCTTAGTATTGTATCCTCCTCGTACTACGTTGTAGTTCCTTAATCGGTTGGTATACCGTTGCTATATTAGTTAACATTCATGATCCCGTAGACACTCGTCTCGGGTTTCATTACTCCACTTCTCCACTGTTGCACGATGGGTGCGTTGCAAGCTGGTTGTTCTCGACTGCTCCGCATGTCGACCCAGGTTGCCGGAAATTCTATTCCTTTAAGCATAAGATTCTTCACTTTTCGCTATTAAATGCGGCAAACATTGTTCAGATGGAAAGTCTTCGGGATTCACACCTTTCGGAATCTACCGTATGACAGGTTCTCCGTACTTACAGAGGTAAATATCAACTGCCAGATCGGGTTTTCCCGAGTAAGAGATGACTCCCATCTCTCTGGCGTTCTTCCCAAGTTATAAAATAGGGTTTGTGGAGGGCGGGATGGATATTGTAGGTATCCAGTACACACTGGCATTTCCTAACTAGCGTACTTCTCACGCTATCACTCAACCCTTAACCCAAAGCACTAAACTCTTAACTCGGTACTCCCTAAGCTCGGTAATTCAGTCATCAGAGCGATACTTCGCTCTGATACCACTTTTTGTAACACCCCAACTACAAACAACACACTTAACAACACTTGCAGCGGAAATCATAACTCACAACAAACTTAACTCCTTGGTGTTACACGCCGTTAGCCACCCACGTGACTAACAAGGCTAACATACATACATCGTACCGGTCTGATGGACTAAACTCCCGAGCAACTACACATAATCCCGTTCCATGTTCAACATTCATTATACACTTACATTACAACTGTACCGAGTATCTTCCAACTAACGCCGATACAAATTCGGTCTTACTACCCCTACAATACATCCACAATTCTCATGACTACCACGTACAAATAACTACCCCGTCCTACTCTCGAACGGCTTCCAGCTCCTTGTACCTGAAAAGAAAAGGAAGAAAAGGGTGGCCCCCAAGGGGCTCAGCACCTTTGCTGGTATGGTAATCCCGCAGCCCGCATGCTACCGGGCCACGCACAACTAATTGTCGTCTTAGCATGCGGTTGATTTTATTTAAAACATGCACACATTACACACATACATCATGCTTAAAAGCACACATCCGTTAACAGAACACAAACTCAAGGTTAGCACACACAACATAACAACACATTTCACTTAATAACCTACACAAACTTAATTCCATTCTTCTTAGAGAACATAAACTTTACTTGGGGAGTGCCGGGGTGATATAAGCCCGAGCACAACATACATACATTTTCTTTACTTAGGTGTGGCGGCCTCATATAGGACCGATCACACCTTGCACAATTCCCCTAGCTCCAATAATGATGAGGTAGGTAAGCCTTGGTTAAGCTTGTGGGTGGTTGTAATTCAAGGAGGAAAAACAACCGTAACATAATAAAGAGGGAGTCGAAGCGAACTTAGGCATCAACACCCTACCAACATTACACATGATTTCCCCCTAACCCGATTGGAAGTTGGGTAGGTAAGCTTTGGCTAAGCTAGTGGGAGGTCGAAATCCAATGAAGGAAAACAACCCTAACATAACAGGATGGGAGTTAATTCACATATATACATCAACTCCCAAACAGTACGCGCGACCGGAACGACCGGATTCCTCACCATACATAACATATACATATTAGTTAAAGGTTCCTTTATGGAACTCATCACATACATACATCACATAGTGTTACTAACTCTGTTAGACCAGAAGGGGAGTAACATCCCTTTTTAACAAACATGGATAACTGTACCGATAGCAACAACACACAAAACAAAGTCACATACATCACACATAGTCACAACATACACAGACGCACAGATAGCCGTAGTTAGAACGTTCCCGTGGGTTGGGACGTTTATTCCGAATACCGATCTCTTATGTGAACCTAAGGTCGGTTAACTATTATTTAACACATAATTAGGGTTAAGCGGTATCGGAATTAATTACGCCACAATAATGAATTACTATAAACTCATTTCATGCTTTATCTTGCAAGGTGGCAAACACACAGAAAAACACATTGGCATACAAGCCGGTGTAATCCGGTAGGACACAGGTTGCAAGAAAACCATACCTTACACCATGGGTTACTCTACCGTGTCCCCGAGGATTCACTCCAACGCGTCTCCTCACGCTCTCCGGGTAGTTTCCAAACAACTGGTATTATTGTTCAAATGTTTTATTAACAACAAAACTTACGGTATGTAAACTTCTATTACTCCCGTACTTAACCCCGTTGCCCCGTTATCCATAACTTATTTATGTGATTTTAAGTTTGCAACTTACACATTAACTCTCACACTTATTTATACTTCCAATGGCCTTTAAAACTCATCAAACAAGGCCTAATCAACATCTAAAACCATTACCATTCACTTCCCCATCAAAACAACACTTTAAAACACATTCTGGTAAGTTTTTAGCATGGTCCGGGTTTGTGTCCGGGGTTACAAACCCGGACCAACCACGGATTTCACTTTCTGGACAATTTTTCATGTGGTCCGGGTTTGTGTCCGGGTTTACAAACCCGGACCACCCCCTGGGATGGTCTTCTGCCATGTTTTTGCTATGGTCCGGGTTTGCGTACCGATTTGCAAACCCGGACCACCTCTGGAACTGTCAAATTTACAGTTTTTGATCAGTTTTCAACCCCTAATTCACCTCTAATCATTTCCTAAACTTTCCACATGTTTCCTACATGTTTAAACACACTAAAACACTCCTTAAATACTCCTAAAATGTTGTCCAATTCACCACCCAATTCTTGTTCAAATTCACAACATTTCTATTCCATCTGATGCATTATGCACAGCAGTGCATTTAAACTTCTTCAGACGTTCACAACCTTCCACCAACCTTACTAAATCCACCAATAACCATTACAAATTATTCCTACATTAAGTCACTCCCAAAACCCACATTCACTCGTTGTTTCACAAGTTATAAACAATTTCTTTTCTAGCATTTCTAAGCTCCTCATATGTAATTGCTACAGATTTTCATCCTTCTTATCCTAGCTTCCCAAATACCATTTCAAGGCTATTAAACCACTCTACTCAACACCACAAACACCAAGGTTCTCCCATTCACCAAGCCATCATCAAAACACTCATTTTCTACCAAAATTTCGCCATAACTCCGTTGCTTTTCTAGCATTGTCCAAAACTCATCTTACCACCAAATTTTCATCCACATTCATCCTAATCTAGCCACACCCACAAGGGGTCCTACCAGCATACATAATTCCATAAAATCTCCTCAAACAACATTATCAACATATATACTCAATTTACTTGGCTCCAAGGCCTTAAACTCAAACAACAATTCACAACTTCCTACAACCTCATTAAAATACATTGCCTCACTTATTTTGGGTTCATTATTTACGTTACCCATTCCCAATATTCTAGAACAATTACATAAGCACCAAGGTAGTTTAATTACCTTAATTTCACAAGCTTTTCTTCCCATTTCTCCCCTTCTCTTCCTTGGTCACCATCGGCCAAGTTGGCCAACCACTTGCCAACCTCAAACATCAATATTCAAATGAGGAATTAGGCACTAAATATTACTCCTAGACTTATTAATTGAGCTAGGTTACAAGGAGGGGTGCTTAGAGCACAAAAAGGGAGAGATTACCTTGAAACCCTAGAATGACTTTTGGTCATGAATCAGAGGAGGACTCCCAAACCACCATTGGAGCCTTGTAGAATGACTCAAACAAGGAAAGAACAAGGAATAAGAATGGGGCAAAATCGGTCATACCAAGAAACGAAGGAAAGGTGGGTTTTTTCTTGGATACTTTACCTTGAATGAAAGAGGAGCCTCCAAGCTTCAAGAATATGTAATTTTCTCTTCAAATGGGATATACCCATGGAGATGAACTTCCACCAATGGAGATTTTGAAAAGATAGAAATGAAGCCCTTGATGAGAGGAGTTCAAATATGTAATTTATTTTTGATTTGGAGTAGAAATGTGGCCTAGGTGAGCAAGGGAGTGTGGGCTGCCATGGAAGGAAGCTCAAAATCGCTTCCAGTAGAAGAGAGGGAAGAAGAAATCGGCGAGAAGAAGAAGAAAAAGAGAGAGACAGTACGTGAGGGAAAAAGAAATGAGAGGAGAGAGAGTGTGTGGGGGTGGGGGTATATGTTTACTTTTTCACCTTTTCACTTTTTGACTTATTTATTAGTTAAATAGTCATGTGTGAGGGGCTATCTATATTGAAAACGGCCCACTAATATATACACACTGGAGCGTTTTTCGTTTTTACAGAAAACGCTCGTTAATTTACCCGGTTTAGCACTATTCACTAACCGGGCCCGTTTTCTAGAATTTCCTCGTTTCTTTTATTTTAATGGTTATTAGGCTCCCATCAATGTTTACTTATAGTTATATAATCAACTATAATTTTTACGGGGTCATTTATCTGTTTAAAATCACGTTTTCGGGTTTTCTCGAAAAACACGTTTTTAGGACTCCGTTAGCGTTTTAACGCGTTATTTGGATCCGTTTTCTTCCGGACTTTTTCCCACCTATTCTTAGTGTGTAACTAGGGTATAAAAATATTTATAACCCTAGTGAAGGTTATATACCTCCTTAAATAATTAAATACGCGTTTTCACGGTTTGTGACTTTTACGCATTTTCTTTACTTTTTGGTTTTATCTCCTCACCAATAATCTTAAGGACTTAATTAGCCTTAGAAAATCATAATTACATATTTAGTTAACATATTAAGGTTTGGGGTATTTCAATAACCTAAATCTTGGAATAATAGACATTGAGGAATTCCCTATGCCGTTAGATGCTATCGAGAGAGAACTTCTAGGCTAATCCTTGAGATGTGAATTGACTCCGAGAGTGGGGGTTTGGGAATTTGAGTAGTCCGGTAGTGAACCGGACATTTGAGTATTGAGGAGCTAACTCAATAGCCCTATTTGTTTTGAGCCCGGTGGTGGGTCTTGTGCAGACCCTGCACGGAGGTCGTGAGATTGACTTAGCATATACCTTGAGCATTGAGTATTGACTGGGGAACTTGAGTATTGAGTATTGAATCGAGTAGGTGCGTATTGAGAATTGAGTTGTGACTTGTGGGACTTGAGAATTGAGTTGAGTGGAGAATCGAGTTGAGTGTTGTAGACGTGTTGAGATTGTGAGTAAGAGTACCCAAGGGAGGGGTAGAACATGAGTAATTGAGTAAGACATGGTGAGATAGAAACCCTAAAGCCTAATTAAAGGACATATTGAACCAACCCTTGATGTGTGTGTTAGTGCTTGTGTTCAATGTTGAACTTGATTGTGAATGTACATATATAATGTATATTGTATGCATGATGTTGTGATAAAGTGAACCGCATGCTCTCGACCAATTAGTCGGCGTACCCTCGCTAGTACGCGGGGTATGCGGAAGTCATATTCAGCATAAGCTGACCCCCTAGGGGGAACGTTTTTAGTGTGCAGGTACCCGAAGTGAATATGATCACTATAAGAGACCGACAGCTAAGCCGGACACCGTTCGAGAGTAGGACGGGGTTGTTATTGATATGGGTAGTTATTTAAGCAATTGTATTTGTATATTGTGGGATGTAAGACCAAAGAGGTCATGGGTACACTGGGAATTGTAGATACTCGGTATAGATCGTAATTTGCAGTTGCATTGTATAATATGGGATTTGAAGTTGTATTTGGTTTAGATTCGATTAAGTAATGGAAGTTGATTTGTATAGTGTACTCGGTAAAGGCCCATCAGACCGATATTGTAATTGTTGTTGTATTTGAGTTTGGATTGGGCCTAGCTAGTCACGTGGGTGACTAGCGGCATTGTACCACCCCCGGTTGTAGATTGAATTCCGCTGCATTATGGTTGGTAATTGAGACGGGTTAGGAGGTTAATGGTATGATTACCGGTAGGGGTGTTACAAAAAGTGGTATCAGAGCGAAGTATCGCTCTGATGGTCTAAATACCGAGTTAGGAATTAGAGACTTAGGGCTAAGGGTTGAGTGTTAGCGTGTGAGGTACGCTAGTTAGGAACTTCCGGTGTGATCTGGATACCTACATAACCAATCCCGCCCTCCGCAACCCGTTATAAGTTGGGGAAGAACGCCAGGGAGATGGAAAGACCTCTCATACTCGGGTTAACCCGATCTAGCAGTTGTAAATAAACCTTGTAAAGAGAAAGAGCCAGACATACGGTAAATTCCAAGAACTGGAAATCCCAAAGACGGTTCCCGTTTCAACGACAATAACCATACTGAACGGCTGTAAATTGGAGATCCTAACAGCAGGATAATGGAATTTGCGGCACCATGGCGCGACATGCTACGCAGTCGCGAGAACCATGCGCAGCCAACAAGAAGGGAAGCACAACTACGCAATGAAGCGGAAAGTGGAGTAACAAAACCCGAGACAGTAGAGTCTACGGATTGCAAACGCAGGATAATACCACTAACGGTATACAAACCGACTAAGGACTTAGTCGAGGAGGGAAAACTCCAACCCTATAACGCCAAGTGGTAGAAATACTTAAGTTAAACCTACAACACTAACAGGACTACCATGTAGTTCCTAATGTTCCGGTAAACCTCAGTAACCACCGCCAAGTGTGGGAACGAGCTATGAAGCAAGGTACATGGAGTGCCACAAGGATCGGGAAAGCACCCGAGTTAATAACAATTTTGTCAAGAGCATTGTGAAGTATTCAGGAGATTGATCACTAAGATCAAAGGATCAAGGAAGATCCAATAAAACACCAAATATAGATGAAAACAATACCGTAAACGGTGTAAGTTAACCTAAAAACCGACGTACCCACGCACTTGCCAAGGCAAGTGCAGCAGCAACAACAGGGCAAATTGGAGACTTTTGACAACCAGCAAGTACTTACTAAAGTACCACCATGGCAATGGAAGCAAGGGTAGGATTACCGAACCTAAGAACTCAAAGGATGAAACCAGGGAAAGGCCTAACGGCCTGCCTGACCATCATAATAACAAACACACCAGTCAGCAAGAAGCTGGACTTGGTCAAGACTTTAGACATGGCAACACCATGAAAATTTTCTTTCCAAACAAAGATTTCATTTCAAACACAACCCTTTTCTTTCAAAACCACAAACTTTTTCTTTTCGCCTCAGATTTTAAAAAAAAAAACCAGAAGAATTACTGAGAGTATCATAGAGTGATACAAGAGGAGTTGATGATAAGTGTCTAAATGAGCATGTTTTATAGGTGTATTTCATATATAATATTAGCACTTTTCTTGCTCATTTCTCCACTTCGGTAGTTTTCCTCTAGTTTATGTTTTATTGTTTATCTCACAAATTTATTGGTTTAACATGAGGAAAACCAAGCTGGAAGTAAGTAGGCAAAGAGACGAACGCATTGACGCAACGGCTCAGAAAACGGACTTATAACGAAGAATGTAGAGCCGATTGAAGATTGTTATATATATATGTATATAATATACATAATATCGCATGAGAAGGCTGAGAGTACGCGAGTGGGCATGCAACCGCCCATAAGGGGGGCGGGACACCACACCAAGACCGCCTGGCGGTCAATGTGGCGGACGGTGGAGGACGCTACCGCCTCTTAAGTGGCGGACAAGAGAGTAGCAACCGCGAGGCGGACACAATAGGAGAGGACCGCCCCGTAGCTGGCGGTAGAGGAGGCGGACGGCAAGGGGAGACCGCCACTTATCAGGCGGTCAAGGAGGCGGTTGTGAAGGCGCCCCGGATTCCTTCTGCGCCCGTCGTCTCTGCAACTTGGCTCCGCCGACTGTCTGCAACTCGTCCACTGCCATATCTATCTACTCCGCCTACTTAATTCACGCGGCTGTGTTCAGCTGTCTGTCCCCTGCAATCAATGAGAGCAATCAACGAGCTCAATCTTCCACCGCCTCACGCGTCTGTCTATCTTCTCTGCTTTCTTCTTCTTTTCTTCTAAAAAGCCACGAGCTTCACTCACGAATTCACCAATCCATCCACGACCAAACTTCACCACTTCACACATTCATCTCATTTCTCTTCTCCCGTATTCTCCATTTTATTTATTTTACATTCCACAAATTCACCTCTAGCCCAACGTACACAAAATAGCAGAGTGAGACGGAGTGATTACGGATGATTTCTATTACTCTCTTCTCTATCTATCTATTTAATATGTTAGGCTAGTTTACGTTTACTCTGGGAATAGTTATTATGTATCTGTATTAATTATGCAATATTTCTACTGGTTTATTTATATACAGTTTGTTACGCTTAAAGGTTATCACGCACCTTTTTAATAGATCTCGCGAATTAATTAAACTGCTTTACTAAGTCTATTTTGATCAGACCGGTGATAAATAGATAGGTTAATTAAGACGTAAAACTGGAGGAAACTTGTTATGATTAATAAGTTAGTATTCAGTTGCAAATGTAATTCCTCAATACTCCTCTGCCGTTCGCAGGCTTTGCTTGAACCTTGATTAGAACCTTGCATTACAGGTGAACGAGTTCTTATGAGGCTATGACTTAGTCCTTAAGATATTTACAGGAACCTTGCCAAATTATTAAACCAGTAGAGATAGCTTAATTATGCAGATTATATTAACCAGACCCAGAGTTCCATTTATTTATCTGTCAACTTAGTTTATTTTATCCTTTCTTTTATTTATTTTACAAGTCAATTAATCCACCCCTCTTGTGACACGCTTAGGTACTATTATATGTATATTAGTCCCACGGTTCGACATCGGTTGCTTACATTTTCACTATACTACTGCGACCGGGATTTGTTTGCAGCCCGACGTTATTTTTGGGTTTTAATTTCTTTCTTTTATGTTAATTACCCAGTTTAACCACTCATTTATAGCATCTGCAAAATGGCGCCGTTGCCGGGGACTAGTTTATTCTAGTCCCTAAGCCCGGATTATTCACTTGTATTATTAGAATATTTTGTTTATATTATTTTTGTTTGTTGTTTATATTTATTATCTTTTATATTTTGTTTATATTATATTATGTTTGTTTCTAATCCTTTCTTTCTAATCTGTTTCAGTAGTTTTTTTTATTTCAAAAAAACACACAAAAAAATATATATATCTGTACACGGCAATGGAAGAGGCACTTGAATATTGGCAGGATTTATACTGCTCCGAATGTGGGGGAGCTCATGATTTTGAGGATTGTCTCATAGTCCAAGAGCAACTCTGGTTAGAAGATCAACCAGACTACCTGGAGAGAATCGCTCAACTACTAGAGCAATCAATGAGCGAATCAGTTCAAGAGGTAGAAACCCACTACAAAGAGCCATTCATAGAGACTCCTCCCTCTAAAATCAATTACGCTATTTTTCCATCCTTCTCTATAATATACCCAGACAATGAGGATATTTACATCCTCGATAATGAAGAGAAGGAATTGCCACCACCTCCCGCCATATATCCAAACAAAACGCCACTCACTTTCAAAGAATTAACTTTCTCTGAAGATGATAACGAGCGTTTCTTTCTACGAGCCTCACTACAGGAGGAGGAAGTTTACATCCTCCAATTTAAGGAAGACAAAGCATCACCGGGTCTTCTGTTAGAACTACGTTCCGGCAATACCTCCTCAAACACCAGATTTTGTGGAGTATTAATTTTCTATTTTATATGCCGAGGTAACGTTTTGTTTTGATCCAGGATAACAAGCAGGCGTCTAGCCAAAGACGTTAAATAAGGGCAGCTTCCCGGGAGGCAACCCGGGTGTACTTTTATTTTATTTGCTTTTATTCTCTTTTTAATTTTCAGGTTCTCTTTAAATTTATTTTGCTAACTTTTAACCCCGTTTATAGTATGGTTGCTTCTAGTGTCTTATGCAGGTGCATATCCATGTAGACACCGCAACCAAGCTATGCTACTTGAGGCTGAAGCTCAAGTGTGGGGGGAACTCCTATAAACGCAAGCAAAAATAAAATCAGGGGAGAGTACCAGTTTCTTTAATATGCTTTTATTTAAATAAAAACTGCAGAGGAGCGTTTATGTGCTTAATGTTTATTTGTGATTTTTGTGTTATCTCTATTTTATCTACTTACCGAAAAGGTCTTCTGAAACCTTCCCTTGTTTTCTGGTGAACAATGAGAACATTGTTCAAATTAAGTGTGGGGGAGTGTGCCCTTTTCGGTGACACTTTGTGCTTAAATGTTTAATCTCTCTCCTTATCATGTGTTTTTCCAATTCAAATATTATGGACCCTGTATATGTGGGTTGTTCTCTTTAAGAATAAATATTGTTATGAATTGTGGGATAAATTGTATAAAATTTTAAAATTTTTGATTACTTTTGAGGAGCATTTTATATGCGGTGTGACCAAGTAATCTGCAAATGGTTGGATTTTATTGCTCAGGGTTTCTTTCTGTCTTCTCTCTTAGGGATTGCTAAGGGGTGCTTCTCTGTTAAAAAAAATAATAATAATAAGGGACTTGCGAGACACCATTGGTAACCAACAAAGAGAGTTGAGTGTTCTTAAATACAAAGGCGTGATGCCTACATTTTCTCATCTCTTATGCAAAAGTGAAACAAATGCATAAATCTATTTTTCTTTTGTTTTTTCTCAATGCCCATTCTTGAGAGAAGTGGCCATGGTAAAAGTTCTCAGAGTCACCTAAAAAGAAACATAGAAGTACCTGGATCATACCACGAAACTCTATATTTTATTTTTAACCTGAGCACACCTATGCCACCAGCAGTTAATTTTTCACACTCCTCAATAAGTTAAAAAGATCATGTTTATCCTACCCTTCATAATAATATTTGTTAGTATTGAGCATTCCCTACTTGGGTACGTAGTTTTGCTTGAGGACAAGCAAAAAGATAAGTGTGGGGGGTGATAAGTGTCTAAATGAGCATGTTTTATAGGTGTATTTCATATATAATATTAGCACTTTCTTGCTCATTTCTCCACTTCGGTTAGTTTTCCTCTAGTTTATGTTTTATTGTTTATCTCACAAATTTATTGGTTAACATGAGGAAAACCAAGCTGGAAGTAAAGTAGGCAAAGAGACGAACGCATTGACGCAAACGGCTCAGAAAACGGACTTATAACGAAGAATGTAGAGCCGGTTGAAGATTGTTATATATATATGTATATAATAACATAAATACGCATGAGAAGGCTGAGACGTCCGCGAGTGGGCATGCAACCGCCCATAAGGGGGGCGGACACCACACACAAGACCGCTGGCGGTCAATGTGGCAGACGGTGGAGGAGGAGGCTACCGCCTCTTAAGTGGCGGACAAGAGAGTAGCAACCGCGAGGCGGACAACAATAGGAGAGGACCGCCCCGTAGCTGGCGGTAGAGGAGGCGGACGGCAAGGGGAGACCGCCACTTATCAGGCGGTCAAGGAGGCGGTTGTGAAGGCGCCCCGGATTCCTCTGCGCCCGTCGTCTCTGCAACTTGGCTCCGCCCGACTGTCTGCAACTCGTCCACTGCCATATCTATCTACTCCGCCTACCTTAATTCACGCGGCTGTGTCAGCTGTCGTCCCCTGCAATCAATGAGAGCAATCAACGAGCTCAATCTTCCACGCCTCACGCGTCTGTCTATCTTCTCTGCTTTCTTCTTCTTTCTTCTATAAAAGCCACGAGCTTCACTCACGAATTCACCAATCCATCCACGACCAAACTTCACCACTTCACACATTCATCTCATTCTCTTCTCCCGTATTCTCCATTTTATTTATTTTACATTCCACAAATTCACCTCTAGCCAACGTACACAAAATAGCAGAGTGAGACGGAGTGATTACGGATGATTTCTATTACTCTTTCTCTATCTATCTATTTAATATGTTAGGCTAGTTTACGTTTACTCTGGAATAGTATTATGTATCTGTATTAATTATGCAATATTTCTACTGGTTTATTTATATACAGTTTGTTACGCTTAAAGGTTATCACGCACCTTTTTAATAGATCTCGCGATTTATTAAACTGCTTTACTAAGTCTATTTGATCAGACCGGGTGATAAATAGATAGGTTAATTAAGACGTAAAAACTGGAGGAAACTTGTTATGATTTAATAAGTTAGTATTCAGTTGCAAATGTAATTCCTCAATACTCCTCTGCCGTTCGCAGGTTTTGCTTGAACCTTGATTAGAACCTTGCATTACAGGTGAACGAGTTCTTATGAGGCTATGACTTAGTCCTTAAGATATTTACAGGAACCTTGCCAAATTATTAAACCAGTAGAGATAGCTTAATTATGCAGATTATATTAACCAGACCCAGAGTTCCATTTTATTTATCTGTCAACTTAGTTTATTTTATCCTTTCTTTTATTTATTTACAAGTCAATAATCCACCCCTCTTGTGACACGCTTAGGTACTATTATGTATATAGTCCCACGGTTCGACATCCGGTTGCTTACATTTTCACTATACTACTGCGACCGGGATTTGTTTGCAGCCCGCCCGAGTTATTTTGGTTTTAATTTCTTTCTTTTATGTTAATTACACCAGTTTAACCACTCATTTATAGCATCTGCAGTTGACAATAGATACTTCACCTAGACGTGTGACGAGCACTACGAGTGTACCCAATTACGGGATGTGGGATGACCGCACTCCGAAGGAGCTTGCGGGCCTGACGACTCGTTTATGAGTTAGTCGGGTAAGTGGTAACGTACCAATAGGTGGTACCCCACGTATGTATACATGTAGTGTACGAAAAACGGGAAGTAGTCAGCTCCGTTCTACGGACCATAAAGTAAATTCAACCGAAACAGTTGGATACCTCGAACTATCGAAGGAGCTCAGACAAGCTTACAAGCCAAAGGAGTCACGAACTCATTCTAGGAGGATGGCTAAAGTTAAGAAGTGCGGAGAGGCACTAGTAATCGACTAAAGACATGTACATGTCTCAATATCTAGAAACAAAAGCATGAAATAGCTGGAATGTACACCTAGTCTAAAACACGGTAAGGCAATGCCTAAAATGAACACACCAGTGTTCGAGGGGCAGAATATAATACCCCGAGTGATCATCCAAGTACCGGAGGATACCGTTCACCATCGAAGTAATATCAAACTGTTATAAAACATGAGGAAAAGCATCAATGGTCTACCCTAAGGACGGGAGACATACAACCCTAAACGGGATAACTTGTAATCCAAAACCGCAATGCGGAGTAAACTAAGCACACTCAATGCAAGCCGGAGGTAACGGCATAATCAACAACCCCCAGGAGCAATCCATAAAGGGTAACAGAGTCAACCATGTTGAACGAAGTATCGTAATAAGGGCATCAGAGCTATAATGAACACTCGGTTAGAACACCGAAGGGATCCCACTACTAGGGGAATGCCCTAAAATATATGAATGGTACTGATCGATACCAAAATACTTGAAGGGGCCTCCAATAAATGGAAGCATGATGCGATAACCTTACCATGGAGCCTAGTAATACCTCCAAGCCATTTGACAATATATGGAGTAATGTGAATATCTGTGAGCCGCCTATAATGAGCAAAACTCTAGGCAACGTGGCTAGTATGCCATGAACCTATTACAATACAAAATCAACGGTTGCAAAAACCATTGTGAATCATAGGAAGAATTGCCAAAAATGGCACCAGTAAGATTGTTTAATAACCAAACGAGTAGGGACACCCCTCGTTAATGTGAGACTGCAAGAGCGGTAAACACATAGATTCCAAGAAGGAATACCATCAGTGAATATCTGATAATACATCCTTTCAGAACCACAATTAGTGGAGCTTGAGCATCAAGCCATTGCCAAGCAAAGATTGTAAGAAATAAGCCAACGAAAGCTTTGATAGCTATTGGAAGAAACCGAGGAGTAATCGGTTAAGAAGAAATACGTGAGGTACGAACTGAAGTGTAAAACATTAACGCTCAAGGAGCTCAGAGAGATATTAAAAGATGTCATATGCCGTGATCAGCCAAGTAGATGACGAACCTTTGTCTAATGGTAGAAAACACATGAGCAGAAGCTAATGAAATAGTGGATGCCATGGAAACTAATGTCGTAAATAAATACGAATGGGGTGCGCATCAAGTGACCAATACCTTGTGGATAAATCACACAATGATACGGAGTTGGTGAATAAAAATGGTAGTAGATATACCGAGTAATAAGGAGAAGTAATGATCATTCCTATTGCAATCTCATAAGAGATTTACTGCCCAGGGGTTTACGCCTCTGCACTGTAGGACTGAGTGTTTTGGTATTGCATTTGTGCAGTAATGATCGAGTGGGATAGCTAGGAAGTTGGGAAGGTGGCCAATTGTGGTAAGGAATAGAGGAAAATTTGTGATGTAAAGAACACTGCAAGGAACCAGTAGGTGGGCATAGATCAGAAGCACTGGTAATAGAGGAAGCACTACAATTAGTAGTGGCTTAACCTCAATTGACAATAAGTCGGAGGAATCAAGTGAATAACCACGAAAATATACAATATTATTATATAGATTCCTAAAGAGCTGGATAGAGAAGCTCATGAATTTGCTGCGGGTAACAGAATACCACACTTGATTGATAAACTTATTCCCAAGATAAAAAGGGATAAAAGGATAATGTATAACACATTTAGAATAACGAGAAGGGCAAATACACCCTAAGTTATCAGGGTGCGCGTAGTAGAAGCTAGTGGGCCCAGAGTTCTAACGTTAGACACCTAGTGAATGAATGGCTAATTATCAATGCCTCGAAGCCTTTAGGCTAGAACCGAACCCAGTTAGAGTTAGTTAAACAACTCCGATGAGAATTCTTGGTGCAGGGACTAACCAACAATATGGTTAAGACCCTTTGACCAGAATACATTGTATAATGGACCGCAGGGAAGTGAACCACTCCATGACGGCTGAATGCCTTCGACCTACGTCCAATGTTGACACATGGTAGATTACGTGGGCGTAATCCCTTTTTAAGGTGGGTAGGGCAAAAACCGCGAAATGTATGTTTTACGTGATAGGGCGTAAACTACAATGTGCATAGCGCAAAAGTATTTGTTGTTATGATTGGTACTTATGTTACATAAACATAGGTAGCCATTCATAATGTAATTAAGTTTGATTGTAGAGATTAGAAGTGGAAAGGAGTATTGATTGTGAGATATTTGAGGTGAATGGAGTAGAGAAACTCCATGGGGAATGAGAACCCCGATTGGTAATGGTTGTGGGAAATGAGTATGTTTGAGGAGTTTGATGAGTATGTTGGGGAGATTTGAGGAGTATAAATCGGTATGAAACCGATGTTAAACCTAGTGGGAATTAAGTCCCCTAGGTGAATTGAGTTGATTTGATTTTCTTGTAAATGATTGAGGATAGAAACTGATTCGACTTGTGAACTATTTGTGGAAAGAAAAACTAATTGGAATACTAACTTTTGGAATTCTTGGGCATAGTAGTTGAAGATAGGATTGAGTAACAATTGATGAGATGAGTAGTAAATGAGTAAATGAATGATTATATGATTATGACTAGAAAGACTGTGAAGATAGAAAATTAAATAATGATTGACTATTTGATTGTGTGAATTGAGGTGGGAGGTGGAACTTGGTTTGCTAGCGATCAAGGGAAACCGAACACCAAAGTGGGATGGATGGATAGTTCAACACCAATGCTGATCACATTGGGGTTGAATGACTCTTGAAGCTCCGTATAAGTGGCCACAAGTAATCACACTAGTAATAGGTGAAACTAACATAAATTGGAACTTGGAGTTGCATGGAAGTTTTCAAATTGAATTTCCAAAATGATTTTGGCAAATGATTTTCTTTAAACTTGAAAGTGAGGATTGGTTTTGAAGCCACTTCCACGGGCGCTAGTGGATCCTTCATAGCTAGGCACGGGTATCCGGTTGAATCATGGAGGTGAAGCTAGTTGTGAGTCGGTGGAGGTGTTGAATAGTTTTGAAACCACTACAACGGACGAGCAAGGGTACTAATTGACCTGTAGGACGCTTGTAGTGTGTGTTTTGTATTTGTCCAAGGGCCGCCGGATATGAGTAGTCCGGTCAGGGGAGAGTACCCACTTTGGAGCCTGAGGATTCTCTAGAGGTGCAAATGAAATTTGATCATGACCAAAGGACCGTAGAGCCAGAAAGAGTAAGTGCTCAATGTCATGACGGCCGTGAACCAGAGAGCGTAAGTGTTCAAACGTGACCGGTACCTGAGGGATCACTCGATTTGGGGGAGGACTTAGTGCCTAATTGTTTGTGGATGGACCCCCATTGAGAGATTTGGGAAAAAGATATTTTTGGTTGCTATGCATGCTTGACATGTTGTGTGGATATGTGGTTTGTAATCAGTCAGTCATTGGAGTCTGACAGTTGTTGAGAGAGTATAACCCTAGTATTGAGTACCTTGGTGACTAACAATCATAGACTCACTAACTTTGTGGGCAAAGTTCTTTAAGGGGGGTAGATTGAAATACCCCGGACTTAATTAGCGTGATTAAATTACTCTAATACGATATTGAGGGCCTATTAGTGCCTAATGAATTTTGGTAAAAAGAGTAAATCCAAAAGAAATAATAAAAACGCTTAAAAAGCGAAAAACGCTAAAACGAGTGTTAAGTGACCCTAGGAGAAATACAACCTTAAATAGGGTACTAAATGAATTTAAAAGGCTTAATAATGCCTAAATATTATATGGGAACAATTCCCGAAGAAAACGGATCCATAAAACGAATTAAAAACGCTAATAAAGCTTTAGCGCACGTTTTTCGAGAAAACCCAAAAACGTGACTTTGAGTGGTCAAACGAACCCGTAAAAAAATTAAATTTCATTAAATAACTATAAATAAACATTAATGGGAGTATAATAGCCATTAAAATTAAAGAAACGAGAAAATTCCGGAAAACGGGTCCGGTTAGTGAATAGTGCTAAACCGGGTAAAATAACGAGCGTTTTCTGTAAAAGACGAAAAATGCTCCAGCTTGTAACATTTAAGTGGGGCCGGTTTTAATAAGGAGAGAAGCCCTCTCTATTACTAGCTAGCTAGTTAAATAAAAGAAGAAGAAAAGCAAAAAGGGAAAAGTTACAAAAGTAACTTCTCTCTCTCTCCTCCCTCATTTCTTCCTTCCTCTTCTCTTTCCTCTCTTTCTTCCTCACTGATTTTTCCTCTCTCCCTCTGGTTGCTGTCGTTCTTGAACTCACCACCCACATCCATGGCTTCTCCACCTTTTCTCCCATGCTCAAGCCACATAAATGCTTCAAATCAAAAACAAAACACATATTTGCGTTCCCCTCATCAAGCTCCACACTTCTCTCTTTCCAAAATTCGAAAAGGATGAGTTTCATTTTTACGGGTTTTCCCCATTTGAAGAGAAAAGCACATCATCTTGTATCTTGGAGTCTCCTCTTTCTTCTAAGGTAAAAATTTCATCAAAAAACGCATGTTTGCTCTTCCTCCCTTGGTAGCCGATTTTGGCTCTCTCTCACACCTTGTTTTTCTTCTTGATTTTGAGCTTCATTTCAACCCTCTAATGGTGGAGTAATTCCCTTCTTGATTCAAGGGTGAGAACCCCTCTTAAAAGGCTCCAAAAGGTAAACCCTAACCTTGTGTTTAAGCCTTAAATTGATTTAGAGTTTCCCAATTTAGAGAATTAATTCAATGCATTTTGTGTTTCTTGAGTGTTGGGGTGGAGTTTGGCAACTCCATCCCCACTTGATCGATTTTGAGAAGATGAGGAACAAGAGGAGAATCAAAAGAGGAACTTGTGAATTAAGGTAAGGAATCTACCTTAAACTTGTTTTAAGTTCTTTAGGAATTTAGATGGGTTAAATTAAAATAATAAACCCAAACTATGTGAATTAATGTAGTCGATTTGATTTGGGGATGATTGTGGACTTGTGTTGATTTAAGGGCCTAAGTGCCATTGTATTTGAGATTTGAGCAATATTGTTGTTTGGTGAATTTTGAATTGAGTTTATGTGCTGGTAGGGCCCTTGTAAGGGTGTGGCTAGTTTAGGATTGAAAATGGTGAAAAAGAGGTGTTTGGACATGTGAGGTTTATGGGGAGGTTATGGCAAAATTTTGGTAGAAAAAAAAGTGTTTAAAGATGACTTAGTGTATTGGAGAACCTAGGTGCTTGTAGTGTTGTTTGAAGTATAGTAGTAGCCTTGAAATGGCATTTGGAGAACTAGTAGAGGAGAGGTGAAAATCTGTAGCAATGGAGTATGGAAATGTTTTAGAAAAACTAGAAAAGGAATTAGTGTGCAAGACTTAGGAGATGGGAGTTGGACTTGGGTTTAGGATGGTGGATATGTAGGAATGATTTGTAATGGTCATTGATGGGTTTGATGAGGTTGGTAGGATGTAAAAACTAGCAAGAAGGAGTTAGAAATGCAAAAGAGTGCAAAATGCAAAATGTGAGAACTTGAATTGTTGGATTTGAACAAGAATTGGAGTAGGGATTTAACCAAGGATTTGAGGTGGTTTAAGGAGTGTTTTGAGGTGTTAAAATGTGTAGGAAACTTGTGGAAAGATTGGGAAAAGATTAAGGGTGGTTTAAGGGTTGATTAGGGGGTGAAAAATCACCCTTGTAGCAGTTTTTAGCAGGGTCCGGGACCTAGGATGTGCACCAAGTCCCGGACCACCCCTTAAAAACATGCCGAGAGTAATTACAGGAATTGGTCCGGGACTTAAGTCCAGGACCAAGTCCCGGACCAGGGTGTAAAATGTAGCCGAGAGTTTGCTAGTGTATTGGTCCGGGACCTAGGGTCCGGACCAGGGTCCCCCAAACATCCCCCATAATCAACAGGAATTGTTTTTAGGCTTTAAAACATGGGGGATGAATGTCCTTTTTTTAGTGATGTTTAGGTGTTGTTGGTGACCTTTAAAGGTCCTAAGAAGTATAACAAAGGTTGAAAGTGATTGAGAAGGTTGTGAGTTTAAGTACATTAAGTTAAACCGGAATAACGGGATAACGGGGTAAGTACGGAGTAGGCAATAATGTACATACCGTAACAACTTAATATAATTGAACCATTTGACATGTATGTTTTCAAGAATATGATTGAGGAAAAGGGAGCCAAAGAACATGAGAACCCCCGGTAAAGATAAACCCCGGTGAAAGGTATGATTTCGTCATGCTCTGTATCCTAACTTGGTTACCCCGATTTGTGTGCTTGTTTGATGTGTGAACACCTAACAAGATAAATGCACGAATCGGTTTGTATGTACTCTCTTGAGTTTGTATTGTGTTGTTTGTGGAGGATTGTGTTCCTTTAATTAAAGTTTGTATAATTCATGAAATGTGGATTGGGAATGAATTGCTTGATTGAGATTGTTTTGGTAGTGCGACTCTAGTTGAGCCTTGTTGTGAGTAGACTTGTAGAAGGATCAAGTGCAAACTAATTAATGGTGGAAACTCACTATGTCTTATTGAACCATACACGGTAACATCAACCTACGAACTAAATAATGAGAGAACATACGGGAGTAGCAACCTCCCGATAAAGGTTAGAGAACCGAAACGACTAAATCCACACGATAAATATCAGTGGAAGTATATGAGTAACCTCTAACTAGAGGATTGGAAAGTTGTTCGAAATACAAACCTTGAGTAAAGTAATGGATGGTAAGGGATCACCAAACCCATTAGAAATACAGTCGAACCCCAATGAGAGGAACCGACTAGCATGAGCAGTGTCCCGAACATGAGAGTATTCAATAAGTTGGTTGTAACCTTAAATCTTGGAATACTAGACATTGGGGAATTCCCTATGCCGTTAGATGCTATCGAGAGATATACTTTTAGGCTAATCCTTGAGATTGTGAATTGACTCCGAGAGTGGGGTTTTGGGAATTTGAGTAGTCCGGTAGTGAACCGGACATTTGATTATTTGAGGAGCTAACTCAATAGCCCTATTTGTATTTGAGCCCGGTGGTGGGTCTTGTGCATGACCCTGCCCGGAGGTCATGAGATTGACTTAACATATACCTTGAGCATTGAGTATTGACTTGGGAACTTGAGTATTGAGTATTGAATCGAGTAGGTGCGTATTGAGAATTGTGTTGTGACTTATGGGACTTGAGAATTTGAGTTGAGTGGAGAATCGAATTGAGTGTTGTAGGCCGTGTTGAGATTGTGAGTAAGAGTACCCAAGGGAGTGGGTAGAACATGAGTAATTGAGTAAGACATGGTGAGGTAGAAACCCTAAAGCCTAATTAAAGGACATATTGAACCAACCCTTGATGTGTGTGTTAGTGCTTGTGTTCAATGTTGAACTTGATTGTGAATGTACATATATAATGTATATTGTATGCATGATGTTGTGATAAAATGAACCGCATGCTCTCGACCAATTAGTCGGCGTACCCTCGCTAGTACGCGGGGTATGCGGAAGTCATATTCAGCGTAAGCTGACCCCCTAGGGGGAACGTTTTTAGTGTGCAGGTACCCGAAGTGAATATGATCACTGTAAGAGACCGACAGCTAAGCCGGACACCGTTCGAGAGTAGGACGGGGTTGTTATTGATATGGGTAGTTATTTAAGCAATTGTATTTGTATATTGTGGGATGTAAGACCAAAGAGGTCATGGGTACACTTGGGAATTGTAGATACTCGGTATAGATCGTAATTTGAAGTTGCATTGTATAATATGGGATTGGAGTTGTATTTGGTTTAGATTCGATTAAGTAATGGAAGTATGATTTGTATAGTGTACTCGGTAAAGGCCCATCAGACCGATATTGTAATTGTTGTTGTATTTGAGTTTGGATTGGGCCTAGCTAGTCACGTGGGTGACTAGCGGCATTGTACCACCCCCGGTTGTAGATTGAATTCCGCTGCATTATGGTTGGTAATTGTGTAACACCCCAACCATTAAGCTCGTCATTACCTCTTAAATTGTCACTAATTACTCTTACTCACGCAGGGAACTCTAATTACAACGAGGGGTGAAACAACGCCGTTAGCCACCCATATGGCTAACCAGGCCTATCTCACATACAATAACGGTCTGATGGACTGGAACAACCGAGTACACAATACAAATACAATACTCAAATCATTTCTCTACTATACCGAGTTTACAATTAATGGATGCCGACAACATATTCGGTCTTACACCTCCTTCACTACATAAGTAATTAAAACTACTACCCATGCAACCCACCGACCCCGTCCTACCCTCGAACGGTAACATCTTCGGTGTACCTGTAAAAAAAAACATCGCCCCTAGGGGCTCAGCTTAACGCTGCATATGAAATTCGCATACCCCGAGCGCTAACCGGGGTACGCCGACCACTTAGTCGGATATACATGGAGTTCATTTTAGTCAAACAACATGCATCATAGCAAAACAATAAGTACGTGTAATGCTCAAGGAATCTACATCCAATCATGGAACACAATTCCAAACTAACATAACAAGGTTGTTAGTTGTATCTGGTTACTCTTAGGCCTTGAGGGTTTTACCTCACTATGCCTTGTTTACTTATTCAATACCTCACCCGCTCTCTCGGGTTACTTATTCATATACACACCCATTCTCTTGGGCTACTCGTACTATACTCACCCACACTCTCGGGTTACTTATTCATATTATCTCACCCATACTCTTGGGTTATTTACACTCATTATCTCACCCACACTCTTGGGTTATTTATACTCAAGCTCTTGTAGATTCTCGAGACACTACAGGTCTCCTACGTCACGCTTGTTACTCTTAATACATATTTAGGCCAAAACTCATGGCTCTCTAGCATAGTCTTACTTCCCCGGTTTCGACCCTACTCAGGGTCTAGCATGGTGGGAAGGTTCAACTAGCTCACGGAACTCTCTCTTAGTTCCTATCTCTTTTACTTAGGTCCGACTACTCTCGGACTACTCTCGTTCCCATACACTCCTCTCTCGGAGTTATAATAATATCATGTAAATTAGTCTAGAAGCATCACTCTCGATGTTTCTAATGACTTGGGAACATTACTTTAGTTCGGTTAATCTTAGGTTTTAAGAGTTACCCATACATTTACTTTACTCATACTTTCGGTTACTTGCATATACCAGGTAAAATCCTCATATAGGAGGTCGACCATGTCTCAAGGGAGTTACTAATCCCTCAGGTCTCTTTTACTCTCTCCACTGGTTCACATCTTCGAACTATCTTAAATCCTCTTGAAGGAGGTTCACTTATCTTTCCACTCTCATTTGTTTTGTGGATTGTTTCAATGTGGTTTTCTAACCATCATCGGGTATTTACTCAACCCGTACTTCTCCTCACATTCTAGGGAGTTCATATGATTGTGTTATCGTTATACTTTAACGGATAGTTTGTGTGTTTGCACGTTTTCGTTATCATAAGCGTCGACCCGATCTATGGGTCTCTTGCCAAACGCTACTCACTACGAGTCGGTCCATCCACTATGTTAGACCACACCGGCATACAAGTATGTTAGCTCATTCAACATACAACAAGGCATACATAATCAAACAAGGGATTATTTTCATGCTTTAATCTTGATTAAGCCGGCACACAAACACACAAATCAACGTAACTCGGTTAGCACGCGGAGTATGAGAAAATCATACCTTTCACCGGGGTTTTTACTTTTACCGTGTCATCTCACATGCTTGGGTTACGCACGATTCTCTGATAATGTTTCAAACATTATTGTTAATACAAACTCATACGGTATATGATAAATGCTATTCCCGTATTTACCCCTTATCCCGTTAACTCGGTTTTACTCTTGTCAATTTGAGTTCTCACTTCTCAATCACTTCTAACACTTTCTTACACTTCCTAGGGCCTTTACATGTCACCAAACAAGGCCTTAACATCTTATAACATCATTAACCTTCAAACCCCCATCATTTAAACCCTTTAAAACACTCTCTGTAGGTTTCTGGGGGTGGTCCGGGACTTGGTCCTCACCCTAAGTCCCGGACCAATTCATTAACTAACTCTCGGGTGAAAAACAATACCTGGTCCGGGACCTTGTCCTGGAGTATAGTCCCGGACCAAAGCAGGATGTGTACTCTCGGCATAAAAACAGGGGGTGGTCCGGGACTTTGTCCATGGACTAGGTCCCGGACCCTGCTAAAACCTGCAACATACATTATTTTTCAACTCCAATTCAATCCTTAATCCACCCCTAATCATTCCCTAATCTTTCCACAAGATTCCTACATGATTAATCACCTTAAAACATGCTCTAAAACTCTTCAAATCATAGGTTCAAACCTTACTCAAATTATTGCTCAAATTCACACATTTTTCATTCTCATTTTACACTAATGCACACTTGTGCATTTCTAACTTCTCCTCAACCCTTTGCATTAGGCTCTCTTTCATTTTGACCATTCCACATCTTCCAAGGTAATGCACAACTCATACCAAGTTCCAAGGCTCACTCTTTAAGCCTTAAATCTCCTTTGTTTTTCTATAAACTCCTAAGGCACCTAACCACTCTTTTGCTACAGATTTTAGCATCAATTTCCTCCCCTTGAACAAGCCTTCCTACAGTGGTTAACTAATCCAATACAATCTCCATACATACCTAGCCATTCCTAGGTTATTCTCCACTCAAATCATCACTTAAACCACTTAGATTACCACATAAATTTTGCCATAACTTGGCTACTTCTCTAACATTGCCCAAAACTCATACCACCATTTAAATCATCCTAAAACTAGCCAAACCACAAGGGTTCTATCAGCACTCAATATTTCCTCATTAATCAAGCAAAACTCATTAAACACCATAAAGCATAATTCATCATATACATAGCTCCCAAAACAAGCATTAACTCACAAAGGCTTTCTCACTTGCATTATTTCTAAGCAAGCACATTATCACCACAACTCAAGTGGGGTTCATTCATTTTATTAACCCTTCCCAAATCCTAATACATATAGGATACCACTAAGATAGGTTTCTTACCTTAAATTTCTTAAGTTCCCTTTTTAACTTCTCTTCTCCTCTTCTCTTCATTCCAAATCGGCCAAGGCAATTCAATTGCCCATTCCTCTAGCCACATTCAAATTGGAAAGTAAGCACTAAGGAACTCTCTTAGGCTCATCAAATAAACTAGAATTCACAAAGATGCTTAAAGCACCAAATTAGGTTTTACCTTTGGAAATCCTTGAATGGTTTTCAACTCTTGAATCTTATGAGGGACTCCCACCACCATTTAAAGCTTGGAGAATATCTCAAACAAGGAAGAAAAGCTAGTCATTACAAGAGCCAAAATCGGCCAAGGTGGGAAAATGGAGAAAACATGACTTTTCATGGATATTTTTACCTTGTTAGGAAGAGGAAGCTTCAAGCTTCAAGACTATGTGCTTTTCTCCTCAAATGGGCAACACCCATGAAAATGAAACTCACCCTTTTTGAATTTTGAAAAGAGGGAAGTGTAGGGTTTGATGAGAGGAGTTCAAATATACAATTATTTTTCAATTCGGAGCAAGGATGAAGCTTGGGCAAGGAGAAGAAGGTGGAGAAGCCATGTTTGGAGCTTCCAAGCGCGTTCCAGTACAGAGGAAGGGAGGAGGATCGTGAAGAAAGAAGAAGGCAGGAGGGAAAAGAAAGAAGAAGTGAGGGAGGAAAGAGACTAATGTGAGTACTTTATCCCTTTTTACTTTTTACTATTCTTTTTCTTTTCTTTTCTTTTCTTTTCTTTCTTTGTGTGTGAGAGGCTACCTAGCCAATTAAAAATCGGCCCCACCTGTAGGTGTGAGCTGGAGCGTTTTTCAGTTTCTGACAGAAAACGCTCGTTATTTTACCCGGTTTGGCACTATTCACTAACCGGGCCCGTTTTTCGGATTTTTCTCGTTTCTTTATTTTTAATGGTTATTAAGCTTCCATTAATACTTAATTATAGTTATTTAATCAACTATAATTTTTACGGGTCCGTTTGACCACTTAAAGTCACGTTTTCGGGTTTTCTCGAAAAACGTGCTTTTAAACTCCGTTAGCGTTTTAATCCATTATTTGGATCCGTTTTCTTCGGGAATCATTCCCGTATACTTATTAGGCCTAACTAAGCCTTAGGAATCCATCTCGGACCCTCTCGAGATCATATATCTCATATACTCATTTAACGCGCATTTTAGCGTTTTTCGCTTTTCAAGCGTTTTCTCTTTTCTTTTGGTTTTATTTTCTTTACCAATACACTTTAGGCACCATTAGGCCTTTAATAATCATATTAGAGTAATTTAATCACCATTTTTAGATCCGGGGTATTAAAATCTACCCCCCTTAGGAACTTTGTCCTCAAAGTTGGTGAATCTAGATGGTTACTCTCATGGGCGTACTATGCCAAGGTTATAATACATGTACAACCTTACCGACTTCACAAGTCAGTCTCATTTCACACTACACATAGCACACATATGTCACAGCATGTATAGCAATCAAAAATACTCTTTTTACTCTCTCCATGGAATCGGTCCGAAGACAAGAAGGCACTACAGTCCTCGAATCCATACCGAGTAATATACTACTGATCCCTCAGGTACCGGTCACGTTGAACACTTACTCTTTCTGGTTCACGGCCGTTTCATGACAAATGGGCACTTACTCTCTCTGGCCCACGGTCCCTTCGGTTCTGATCAAAACGTTACACATATACATATCCTCAGGCACTCTGGTTGACTCACTCAACACAGGAACATCTCAGGGTACTCTCCCCGTCCCGCTGCCTTTGGAAAAATCACACACTGACACCGCCCCAACCGGTCACTTAGGACCGCCGCACGTACGGTGCAATGGTTTCAAAGCCAGTACACGCCCACCGTTCTACCGGTCATCAAGACTTAAGGCCGCAGCCATCGGCGGGTGATAGCGGTTTCAAAACCAATTTTCGTTTACATCTTCATACTTGAAGAAAATTCTTTTTCAAAATCTGTTTGAAAATTCTTTTTAAAACATCACACAACTCCAAATCAAATTTATGGTAGCTGTATCTTTTCTTAGCGTGATTACTTGTGACCACTTATAGGGAGCTTCAAGAATCATCCAACCCTGATGTGATCAGCATCAGTGTTGAACTATCCTTCCACCCCAATTTGTGTTCAGTTTCCCTTGATCGCTAGCAGACCAAGTTCCACCTCCCACGTCAGTTTCAAACAATCAGATAGACAAACATTTTCGTTTTCTATCTTTTACTCTTTCTAGTCATATTCATAAAACAATCTGTTTCAATTTATCTTTATCATGGAACTTAAGTCATCCATTATTCTCTATTTGTTTCACTTACCTTGCCTAGGCATTCCATACTTGTGGCCTCATTAGTCAAATTATTACTCAACTTAAAACATACAACATACAACTCCAAAGGATGGAACTCACTCCATCAATCATTCTCAAATAAAATCACATTGGGAACTCACTCCCTACTAGGTTACACATCGGTTTCATACCGATTCATACTCATTATATCACATGTCTAATCTCAATAGACAAATACTAAAGGGATTCTCTTTCCCCAGGAGTCTCTCTACTCCTCTTTTCATAAATATTACATACTCGTTACTTGCATCACTCATGCACAACAATCATTATTACACAATGAATGGGTACATATGTTTATGTAACATAAGTTCCAATCATCAAAACAATTTCTTTTGTGCTATGCACATAGTAGTTTACGCACTAAACGTAAAACATACTTTAAGCGGTTTCTCGCCCTACCCCCCTTAAAAGGGGTTACGCCCGCGTAACAGACCATATGTTATACTGAACATTGGTTCACTAATTCTGGTATCCTGAAGTGTTTTAACTTCAATGCGGTTAATTAACTCATAACCGGGTTTGGTTCTAGCCTCTAAGGCTTCAAAGCATTTAGGATTAGCCAACTACTCACAATTGCTAGGTATACTTAACCTTTGAGTTACGGTCCACAAGCTTCTATCGCGTGACCTGATAACTAGAGCTTAACTCGCCCTTTTGGTACTCTCAATGTATTATCCACTCCCTTTTTATCCCTTTTGACTTGGGAATAAAGGTTAGTCAATCGTCGCTAGGTATCTCTTACCGTATGCGAATTCGATGAGTTATAGATTTTCTCTCCAGCTCTCTGGAAATCTGTTTTGTATAACTATGGATACCTTCATGATTATTCACATATTTTCCCGACTTATTGTCGGTTGAGGTCAAGCTACTACTCAGTATGTAGTGCTTCCTCGATTAATAGTTGCTTCTGAATTACATTTGTTTACTTGTTTCTGTACAAGAATTCCTCATTCATACTACTCTGCCTTTTTTCACACATCGATCCTGGGCCCTGTGGGTTACTGCCCACACTCTTTGTGCATCTTTGGCCAATGGCCGCACGGTTATCTCTCTAGATTCTCACTCAACAGGCTTCGTTGACATTTCTCAATTCCTGGCTCTCCCACTCGATCATTACCGTACAAGTGCAATACCAAAACACTCAGTCATACAGAGTGCAGAAGCGTAAACCCTTGACAGTAAATCTCTCATGGGATAGGAATGATTATGTCCCCTTTACCACATTTTCTTAACAGCTCATATCAGTATCTGTTACTGTGTATCATGTTCTACTCATTACTACATTCTCTTATATGGCATCCGCTAGTACTTTAGCTTCCGCTCATGTACTCCCGCCATTTATACTATGGCTTGCCATTCATTTGGCTCAATATAATATATATTACTCCAAACTCTTTACGCTTATTGCGCATCGTTTACTCGGCAATTCATACTGCACACATACTGTGTTTACTACTCAACCGATTACTTTCTCGGTTTCTTTCCACTGCTATCAAAGCCTTTCTACATATTATCTCTGTTCAATTACTCCTTGGCAATAAACACATGCTCAAGTTTCACTACACCGCTCTAGCGGTTTCACATTACATTCTTAGGTTGTAGCCTTTCTCTGGAGGATTTACGCAATTGCCGCTCCATCGGCCCTACAATAACAAGTGGTAACCCCATTATAAGATAGTGGTTCATTGTCCACTGTTTCTTCTCATGCCTTTATGCACAGGTTGGCAATATTTAAATCTACAATTTGTAGTTAGTTTTACCGGCTTACGAGCCATGCTCTGTGCTGCTTTTATACAAGTCTCTGCTCCTCCGTACACCATTATATGGTTTGGAGGTATACTGGGCTCTTTGATATGGTTGTCTCATCACACTTCCAGACATGGAAGGCCCTTTTGTATTTTAATATTAATTCATGCCCTCTGGCAATTTAGGGTATCCCGTGTTACGAGGGATCCCTTCGGGTTCTACCCGAGTGTTTGCTTAAACACTTGTGTTTTCAACACGATGTTTCGTTCAACTACTGTTGACTCCGGCACCCTTCTCGGATTGCTCCTGGGTGTTACTGAGTAATGCCATTACATCTGGCTTGTACTTATGGTTATGTTCAGTTGGGACTTCGCCTTGCGGCTATGTATAACTCAAACTATCCCGTTTAGGGTTGTAATGTCTCCCGTTATTGGGTAGAGTATTAGTACTTTTCCTTTACATACTTAATTAGGTCGTTATTCTCTTAGTGAGATATACTGTGGGAATTCTATCCCGTTTATCAAACATTGATATGATCAATTAAGGCATTCATATTATTGCTTACACTGGTATCCATTCCAGTTATTAGGTATTTCCTCCTTGATTCCTGAGACATATCTCATGTCTGTGCTTAATACTCTGTGCTTCTCGCACTTATTAACGCTATATCCTTAGGTCCGTCACCTTACTGGATTCTAGACTCCTTTATCTTGGTAAGCTTCCTTATGTTCTTCGGTCATTCGAGGGGTCCAACTGTCTTTGTTTGAATTGGCTCTTTCGTCCGTAGTATGAAGTGGGCTACTTCCCGTGTTCTGTACTCTACTAGTATACATACATGGAGTATCTTATTGATACGTTACCACTTACCTGACTAACTCATAATTGGTCTGTCAGGTCCGCAAGCTCCTTCGGAGTGCGGTCGTTCCATGTCTCGTTTAGTACACCGTAGTGTCGGTCATGCCTAAGTGAAGTATTCTGTTGCCAACTCCTCTTGTCTCATTATATGATAACTTACCGTGGTTCTCTGGTTTGGTTTTTAAAAAATTTGGGGGTTTTAGGAAAATTCTCTGTTTGAAAGAAAAATTTGAGTTGAAAATAAAATCTCCACGGCATTTCAATGCCGGTTGCTTCTTACCAAGTCTGAGTTCTTGCAGACTGGTATGTTCTTTATACAGTGGTCAGGCCTTTCCAAGGTTTCGTTTCAGAATTCTTAGGGTTTGTGGTGCTATATTGGCTTCTCTTGCCGTCTTGGTACTTGCTAAGTACTGGTCGCTTGTCAAAGCTCTTCTTATTAGTCCCGCTATTACTGCACTTGCCGTGGCAAGTGCGCGGTACTGGCGGTTTTTGGGTTAACTCATACCGGTCACGGTATTGTTCACATTATATTTGGTAGCCTCGTTGGCTCTTCCTTGATCCCCTAGTTGGATAACTGCTCCTTGGAGCTGCTTCTCATTCCTCTTGACATGACTGTCATTCATTTAGGTGCTCCTCCACTCTCGGAGTTCCTTAATTACTTTAATTCTATGCTTTACCTCGTTGCTCGTTCCCACGTCTTTACTGTGGTTACCGAGGTTTAACTTATTTAGGTACTACTTCTGTAGTCCTATTCAGGTATATCCCGTAATTATGCTTGTAGCTGTCTAAGCTGTGCCCGTTAGGTATTGCAACCTCTTCGGGTGTGGCAGTGTGGGTGTACCTACTCTTGACTAGATTCTTGGTCGGTTAGTGTACCGATGTTGGTATTAGTTAACTATGGCGGTCCGTAGACATGTGTCCCGGTTCTCGTTAGTTCTCATAAGTCTGTCTGGTCGCACGATTGGTGCATCCTTCTCACTGCTGCTCGACCAGCTGGGTCCTCGCGACTGCTAAGCATGTCGCCCCAGGCTGCCACAAATTCTGGTCTCCTTGGTCTCGACCTTTCCGTCATTGCATGCAGTTATTGTCATTTCAGCGGGATCCGTCTCCGGGATTTCCGGTTCTCGGGATCTACCGCATGACAGGTTCTGGTTCAGAATGAAATATTTAACCACTGCCAGATCGGGTTTCCCCGTCTCTCTGGCGTTCTTTCCCGAACTTTTAATACGGGGGTTGTGGAGGGCGGGTTTGGTATTGTAGGTATCCAAATCATACTGGAAGTTCCTAACTAGCGCATCTCTCACGCTACCACTCAACCCTTAGCCCTAAGTCTCTATTTCCTAACTCGGTATTTCCCAGGCTCAGTATTTCCAGTCATCAGAGCGATACTTCGCTCATACCCATTTTTGTAACACCCCAACCGTTAAGCTCGTCATTACCTCTTAAATTGTCACCAATTACTCTTACTCACGCAGCGGAACTCTAATTACAACGAGGGTGAAACAACGCCGTTAGCCACCCATATGGCTAACCAGGCCTATCTCACATACAGTAACGGTCTGATGGACTGGAACAACCGAGTACACAATACAAATACAATACTCAAATCATTTCTCTACTATACCGAGTCTACAATTTATGGATGCCGACAACATATTCGGTCTTACACCTCCTTCACTACATAAGTAATTAAAACTACTACCCATGCAACCCACCGACCCCGTCCTACCCTCGAACGGTAACATCTTCGGTGTACCTGTAAAATAAAAACATCGCCCCTAGGGGCTCAGCTTAACGCTGCATATGAAATTCGCATACCCCGAGCGCTAACCGGGGTACGCCGACCACTTAGTCGGATATACATGGAGTTCATTTTAGTCAAACAACATGCATCATAGCAAAACAATAAGTACGTGTAATGCTCAAGGAATCTACATCCAATCATGGAACACAATTCCAAACTAACATAACAAGGTTGTTAGTTGTATCTGGTTACTCTTAGGCCTTGAGGGTTTTACCTCACTATGCCTTGTTTACTTATTCAATACCTCACCCGCTCTCTCGGGTTACTTATTCATATACACACCCATTCTCTTGGGCTACTCGTACTATACTCACCCACACTCTCGGGTTACTTATTCATATTATCTCACCCACTCTTGGGTTATTTACACTCATTATCTCACCCACACTCTTGGGTTATTTATACTCAAGCTCTTGTAGATTCTCGAGACACTACAGGTCTCCTACGTCACGCTTGTTACTCTTAATACATATTAGGCCAAAACTCATGGCTCTCTAGCATAGTCTTACTTCCCCGGTTTCGACCCTACTCAGGGTCTAGCATGGTGGGAAGGTTCAACTAGCTCACGGAACTCTCTCTTAGTTCCTATCTCTTTTACTTAGGTCCGACTACTCTCGGACTACTCTCGTTCCCATACACTCCTCTCTCGGAGTTATAATAATATCATGTAAATTAGTCTAGAAGCATCACTCTCGATGTTTCTAATGACTTGGGAACATTACTTTAGTTCGGTTAATCTTAGGTTTTAAGAGTTACCCATACATTTACTTTACTCGTACTTCGGTTACTTGCATATACCAGGTAAAATCCTCATATAGGAGGTCGACCATGTCTCAAGGGAGTTACTAATCCCTCAGGTCTCTTTTACTCTCTCCACTGGTTCACATCTTCGAACTATCTTAAATCCTCTTGAAGGAGGTTCACTTATCTTTCCACTCTCATTTGTTTTGTGGATTGTTTCAATGTGGTTTTCTAACCATCATCGGGTATTTACTCAACTCGTACTTCTCCTCACATTCTAGGGAGTTCATATGATTGTGTTATCGTTATACTTTAACGGATAGTTTGTGTGTTTGCACGTTTTCGTTATCATAAGCGTCGACCCGATCTATGGGTCTCTTGCCAAACGCTACTCACTACGAGTCGGTCCATCCACTATGTTAGACCACACCGGCATACAAGTATGTTAGCTCATTCAACATACAACAAGGCATACATAATCAAACAAGGGATTATTTTCATGCTTTAATCTTGATTAAGCCGGCACACAAACACACAAATCAACGTAACTCGGTTAGCACGCGGAGTATGAGAAAATCATACCTTTCACCGGGGTTTTTACTTTTACCGTGTCATCTCAACATGCTTGGGTTACGCACGATTCTCTGATAATGTTTCAAACATTATTGTTAATAACAAACTCATACGGTATATGATAAAATGCTATTCCCGTATTTACCCCGTTATCCCGTTAACTCGGTTTTACTCTTGTCAATTTGAGTTCTCACTTCTCAATCACTTCTAACACTTTCTTACACTTCCTAGGGCCTTTACATGTCACCAAACAAGGCCTTAACATCTTATAACATCATTAACCTTCAAACCCCCATCATTTAAACCCTTTAAAACACTCTCTGTAGGTTTCTGGGGGTGGTCCGGGACTTGGTCCTCACCCTAAGTCCTGGACCAATTCATTAACTAACTCTCGGGTGAAAAACAATACCTGGTCCGGGACCTTGTCCTGGAGTATAGTCCCGGACCAAAGCAGGATGTGTACTCTCGGCATAAAAACAGGGGGTGGTCCGGGACTTTGTCCATGGACTAGGTCCCGGACCCTGCTAAAACCTGCAACATACATTATTTTTCAACTCCAATTCAATCCTTAATCCACCCCTAATCATTCCCTAATCTTTCCACAAGATTCCTACATGATTAATCACCTTAAAACATGCTCTAAAACTCTTCAAATCATAGGTTCAAACCTTACTCAAATTATTGCTCAAATTCACACATTTTTCATTCTCATTTTACACTAATGCACACTTGTGCATTTCTAACTTCTCCTCAACCCTTTGCATTAGGCTCTCTTTCATTTTGACCATTCCACATCTTCCAAGGTAATGCACAACTCATACCAAGTTCCAAGGCTCACTCTTTAAGCCTTAAATCTCCTTTGTTTTTCTATAAACTCCTAAGGCACCTAACCACTCTTTTGCTACAGATTTTAGCATCAATTTCCTCCCCTTGAACAAGCCTTCCTACAGTGGTTAACTAATCCAATACAATCTCCATACATACCTAGCCATTCCTAGGTTATTCTCCACTCAAATCATCACTTAAACCACTTAGATTACCACATAAATTTTGCCATAACTTGGCTACTTCTCTAACATTGCCCAAAACTCATACCACCATTTAAATCATCCTAAAACTAGCCAAACCACAAGGGTTCTATCAGCACTCAATATTTCCTCATTAATCAAGCAAAACTCATTAAACACCATAAAGCATAATTCATCATATACATAACTCCCAAAACAAGCATTAACTCACAAAGGCTTTCTCACTTGCATTATTTCTAAGCAAGCACATTATCACCACAACTCAAGTGGGGTTCATTCATTTTATTAACCCTTCCCAAATCCTAATACATATAGGATACCACTAAGATAGCTTTCTTACCTTAAATTTCTTAAGTTCCCTTTTTAACTTCTCTCTCCTCTTCTCTTCATTCCAAATCGGCCAAGGCAATTCAATTGCCCATTCCTCTAGCCACATTCAAATTGGAAAGTAAGCACTAAGGAACTCTCTTAGGCTCATCAAATAAACTAGAATTCACAAAGATGCTTAAAGCACCAAATTAGGTTTTACCTTTGGAAATCCTTGAATGGTTTTCAACTCTTGAATCTTATGAGGGACTCCCACCACCATTTAAAGCTTGGAGAATATCTCAAACAAGGAAGAAAAGCTAGTCATTACAAGAGCCAAAATCGGCCAAGGTGGGAAAATGGAGAAAACATGACTTTTCATGGATATTTTTACCTTGTTAGGAAGAGGAAGCTTCAAGCTTCAAGACTATGTGCTTTTCTCCTCAAATGGGCAACACCCATGAAAATGAAACTCACCCTTTTTGAATTTTGAAAAGAGGGAAGTGTAGGGTTTGATGAGAGGAGTTCAAATATACAATTATTTTTCAATTCGGAGCAAGGATGAAGCTTGGGCAAGGAGAAGAAGGTGGAGAAGCCATGTTTGGAGCTTCCAAGCGCGTTCCAGTACAGAGGAAGGGAGGAGGATCGTGAAGAAAGAAGAAGGCAGGAGGGAAAAGAGAAGAAGAGTGAGGGAGGAAAGAGACTAATGTGAGTACTTTATCCCTTTTTACTTTTTACTATTCTTTTTCTTTTCTTTTATTTTCTTTTCTTTCTTTGTGTGTGAGAGGCTACCTAGCCAATTAAAAATCGGCCCCACCTGTAGGTGTGAGCTGGAGCGTTTTTCAGTTTCTGACAGAAAACGCTCGTTATTTTACCCGGTTTGGCACTATTCACTAACCGGGCCCGTTTTTCGGATTTTTCTCGTTTCTTTATTTTTAATGGTTATTAAGCTTCCATTAATACTTAATTATAGTTATTTAATCAACTATAATTTTTACGGGTCCGTTTGACCACTTAAAGTCACGTTTTTGGGTTTTCTCGAAAAACGTGCTTTTAAACTCCGTTAGCGTTTTAATCCATTATTTGGATCCGTTTTCTTCGGGAATCATTCCCGTATACTTATTAGGCCTAACTAAGCCTTAGGAATCCATCTCGGACCCTCTCGAGATCATATATCTCATATACTCATTTAACGCGCATTTTAGCATTTTTCGCTTTTCAAGCGTTTTCTCTTTTCTTTTGGTTTTATTTTCTTTACCAATACACTTTAGGCACCATTAGGCCTTTAATAATCATATTAGAGTAATTTAATCACCATTTTTAGATCCGGGGTATTAAAAATTGAGACGGGTTAGGAGGTTAATGGTATGATTACTGGTAGGGGTGTTACAGAGATGTGGAAGGTTTACGTTAAGAGTTAAGTGGTCCAGGTTATCCTGAAGAGATTAAATAGCTAAAACGACTCCACGTTTTTTGGAAAAATAGTCAACTATGAAGGAAATACAAACTATTAGTATACCATATGTCATGATAATAAGTTAAATATAAGATCAAGAGACATCTACCTATAATGTGAGTATTCTCAAGCTACCTTCTAAATTATGACCATTTTGCCATTTGAAGGGAAAGATCGACTTTCATGTCTTTCTTTATGAATTTAAAGCCAGTATATTAAACGGGAACCTACCTGTAAGTATGGTAGAATATAAAGAGTAGAAATATTATACTAATACTCACATGAGTTGATTCATAAACCGTAAAAACATGTGAAATTGTGAGAAAATTGCACCTTGATAGAAACCTTAACGGGAACCCTACTGTGGTATACTTGATGAACAATCAATAAAAGATCATGTGTGTACTACCGACAATTTGTGAATCAGTAATAACAGGAAATATTCCTATATTATATACAAGATGCACGGCTCGACCGCAGCTCATACTCTACATTGAAAATGGAAACCGAATATGGTAATAGTAAACCCAGATACCTGAACATCAGGTTGATGACCTGAAGGTCAAAGAGACGAATTTTAATATGCCCCAGTATAATACAAAACCCGAACACCGACGATTACAATTACAGGAGGCGAGGAATAGAAGACAAATTCAAGACTAACAAGAATACTGCAACCTTACGGCTACAACAACTGAACCACCGAATGCATCAGCAACACCGACGAAGATGATGAACCCCACTATCAGGATGCTACCACTATCAATGAAGAATCTATACAGTAAACCAATCGGGTAAATACCCATGGAAGGAAGAATGCTTCAAATAAACATGCGAGAGCTTATGGACTTGACAAGGAACAATCCTAAATTGGACAGGTAAGTAGTAATATATATCATGAAGATACCCCATATGCGAAGGCAATAGCGGGAGGAACACAGGAAAGGAATTAACTCTAATAAAGAGCGAGACGCCTCAGTAATATTGACGAGAAGAATCTTAGTGGAATCACCACCATAAGCAGCTGTCAGAAATAAGCACACAGGCACAAAACACTAAAGTGAAACTCGTGAAGAACTCAATGATGAAAAGTCAAATGGAAGGCGAACCGTATTACAGTATATGCCATGTAGAGGAAGAACCTCGTAGTAGGTCTGCCCAAAAAGGATAATGGAAGATATATGACATGTGCATGAGCTTCGCAGGATGGGCAAACCTTACAATATTATTGGAAGCCGAAGTACAGTAACAAGATATACAATGAGGAATACAAAGCTATGCTGCAACAAACAATTACTTAGAGACAAAATAATCGGGAGCAGTGGCATAACACCGCACATCGACCCGACAGTCCAAACAGGACATGGAATAATATCGGCAACAAACAAGATGGTAAATCACCTTCACCCATATATACGGGATCCAAATATAAAAGCATAATATTACAACATAGAACATGTCAGAGAATGCATAGTCTCTGGGGCAATACCCCGTAAACGGACAGAAGTCCAGACAAGATCAACAATGGCAATCAAACGGAAATAATGATGAACACAACTCATCAACCCTACATGTGAACATAAAAGAACTTAAATATACCACCTACGAAGCACATTTAAGACTATTCCAGGATGATTAAACATTACTTAATCAGAGTTGCGCAGCAGAAGCGTGGTGGTTCTATCAGTCAGAATTATCTGCTGAGTCCAAGGGGAATGCACAACGTAATTCACATATCTTAACCAAAAATATAAGTCTGACATCCAAGAGGCTACCTTTTAAACTAATCAAAAGTTCAAAATAAGAGTGAAGACTCCTTCGCTATTTACCGACTAGCTATACTAGTCTTGGGTACGTGGGCGTACCCCTCTTTTAAGGGGGGGAGAGCCTACTGTTTAGCATTTTTAGCATGGAAGTACACTTTTGTTGTACTGTTGCACTGTGATTTGTATGTGTACATGTGTGACTTTGTGATTCTATGAATTTCACTTACTAATGTGTACTACATTACACTAGCATGAATGGATTATGTGTACTACGTTACACTATATTGAAGTTACTTTGTTACTACGTGATTATGTGTACTACGTTACACTATGTTGGAATTACTGTGTGTTTGCATGATTTGTACTGCACGACACTACTACGAATGAATCATGTGCACTACGTTGCACTACTTTGCATTGAAGCTATTATTTGTGATGACCTTTCATGCTCATTATATTGTAAGTTATGATTGAATATATACTACGAACTGAAAAGTAGTGTAACTTGGGACTTGATCCCTAAAATGGAATTGAGTTGTGGATGCTTAGTGGAACTTGATTCCCCACAACCATTTGAACTTAGATATGAGACTTCGGGGCGAAGTCCTTTTAAGGGGGGGTAGATTGAAATACCCATAACATTCAAATAATAAAATAATGATAAAAAAGTATTATTTAAGGGATTATTAAACCCTAAAGGAAGTATATAAACATTTAGGCGTTAAAACGCACCTAAACTCATTAAGGTTAGAAACGTGCGTTAAAGCCCGACCTTAAGTTAAACAAGTTATATAAGCTATAAAATTCATGTAAAGTTAATCACGGATCATTGTATGACCCTTAGAACACAGAACCTCATCTAAGACTGAGCGAAAATACAAAATGCTCTGGAGTTCCCTTAAAAGCCCTTAAGGCCCGAAAGTCACGGAAATACATTATAGGATGAAGTAACGCATTAATCTTCATTCCAAATACACCACAACACTTTATTAAACATATAAAATGAAGTCCTCAAGCTAAATTCTCAGTTAAAGACAAAGTGCTCGGAGGTTCCCGATGGGGGCCCCATAAACCCCCCGGGAGTGCCCCGGAGTGGTACCGAAGTGGCACAAACTCCAATATAAATCATTCTTAGAGTTCCTAACATCATTATTCAACATTATTAAGAGAATTCTCGAGCCAATTCCTCAAAAATAAACAAAGTGCTCAGACGAATTTCTTAACGCTCCTTTTTGCCCCGGTTAGCCCGGGAGTTGTGTTTCGAGTTGATATAACCCTATATAACTCAATGTAACAACTTAACATATTATTATTGACTATAAAAAATGTCAATAAACACTTGGAACTCATAGCAACTACTTATTTTTCAGAAAATCCTTAAAGCACAAAAATGCACCTTCGGGTGTCACAAAAATGTGTTCTACGCAATTACCTTGAAGGTTTTGAGGAGCCACGAGTTGATAATCTTAAAAGGGAATAAATTGAGCATCTTAATAAATTAATGCGAGTACTAAATTCATAGTACAAGTGGGGGCGATTTTATCATCAAAAAGGTACCTAAAATCAGCATTTTTACCTTAAAACTTTCATCTTTTACCATAGTATAAATGTACCAAATAAATGCTGGAACCTATTACACATTTTCATATGGTCTTAGTAAAATATATTTTAACAAAAATCAAATTAAAAATCAACCCCAATTGACCTCTATAGCAGGCGCCATTTTGGGTGTTTTTAAGCTAGTTTTGAACTTGTAAATTGTCTTATGAAATGGTGACTCATCTAGCATGTGCTATATGATAATATGTCAAATAAAATCAGTCAAATGGGGACTACACTAACGATTTTCCTGCAATAAAACAGCAAGGATAAGTTATAAGAAAAGCCTTGGAAATTAAATACACAAAAGAATAAAACTAGATCTACTTTATTCCATGTGCTAATAATCAAACAAAACAACCCATGTTCTACCTAGTGTGGCAGCCGATTTTGATATGTAAAAGAGGGATTTATTGTCTCATTAAATAGTCAAAAGAATACCTTACCTAACTAAGCATAATTCCTAGTCAATATAGACAAAATCAATTGTCTTGTACAGCACACTAGTGCCCATTTCAAGCAAGGAAAGAAGGCTTAAATTGCCTTATAAAAATTCAACTAAGAAGCCTACCTACCTAGCCATGTTCTATTGTTTTTAATCATCAAAAATCAGATGTTATATTAGCAGCTCATTACCGAAATTATATGGAGAAAGAAGACAACAAATGACTTGTATTCTACTTTAAAAATCCAAAAGAAAACAACTTACCTACCTTAGTCTTGTTTTCTTCTTTCAATCATCAAACAAGCCTCCATCATTCCTTGTCCTAGCCGAAAACAAGCATGAAATAAGGGCATTTATTGAGCCAACCAATCAAGGAATAAACTAATGAAAAGATGAGTCAAATTTGACATTAAACTATCAAAAGAAAAATCCTTTCCAACTTGCCTTCTCTTATTCCTACGTGAGTCTAGCTCTCCATTCTTTCTTTGCCATTCACCACCGAATTGGTAAGCTCTCCCTTCTCATCTTCATCTTCTTCCTTTGAAGCTCTTAAGTCCATTAATGAAGGATTATCTTCTATCTTCATTTCTAAGGTAATTTCCTAGCATTTCTTATTAAGCCTTGAAGCTAAAACCTTCCTAGGACACCTACAAGATTTCGGCATCAATTAATACACCAAGGAGGTTGTCTTAAATCAACATTAATCCAAGGAGCATCCAAGATCATCTTAAGGTATTTTTCATGCTTAAAAATCCTTAAGACACATTTTATGTGTATCCAAAATTCTACATCTTCTAAAGCTATTTTCTGCATCAATTTCATGAAGGAAAATTGATGCTCCATCCATCCTAGGTGTGCCGAAAATTTAAGAAGAAAAGCCTAAGGTAAATCCTTGGAAAACTACTTATAAATCTACTTAAGATCTTTGTTAAGATCTAACTCCTAAACATCTTCATCTCTTGCATAAAAACCGAAGAGGAACATCAATCTACATTGAAGGAAGCTTGAGAATTCAAGAGGAGTTCAAGTACTTAACCATCCTTTATTAAGAGTAAGTTTACTAAGCAAACCTTATTGTTTTAAGCTTGTTTAAGCTCTTAAAATTGTACAAAAATTATGTACACCTTCATAGGTAATTAAAACTGAAACTATATGGTAATACATACCAAAAATATAATTTATAACATATATGGTAAGCTTAATACCTTAAGACACATTTTTGTATTACAAAAGTTATCCATGATATATAAAGATTCATGCCGAAATATCTAAGACTTTTATGCTCAATTTTGAGCTAAAAATCACTCTAAGACATTACAATAATTTTTACATGAGTTATATGACTAATATGTGTTTATATATAAATATTATAAGTTATAAATCAAGTTTTAGAAACTAAATGGTGATATATTATCATTTCCGAATTCAAATGGTGAAGAATAGATTTTAATGAGCTAAATATGTATATAATTACATACTATGAATTTTGGGTAACTTAAAAATAATTACTAGTGTTTAAGTGACTAGTTTAATCAGTTATGTGGTAAAAATATAGTTTTTAGAAAGTTTGGGGTAAGATGTGTATTTACTGAAAATAAAATGTGCCCTTGGCATAATTATAATATAATATGGTGAGAGAATTAATATTATGAATTTTGGTGAAATTAAATATGTGGTTAGTAGTTAAAATAACAATTAATAAAGTTTTGGGGCTATTTTGTAATTTTTGGAAAGTTTGGTGTAAAACTGAGGATCGTATGAGTTTATGGGTATATTAATGTATTAAGTATGAAATTGGACTTTGGTCAAAGTGTTGACCGAAAACTTAGGGTTAAAATGATTTATGACATGAAATATTAAGTTTATAAAAGTTTTGGGGTGATTATGTAATTTATAAGAGTTTAAATAAGAAACCGAATTTTATATGGGGCGGAATCATAATTTGTGGAAATATAAGTGTCCACTTGGTTATTAAGGAAATTAAATATTAAAACTGTAGTTTATAAGTGAATATATAATTTATATAAAGATTTTGGAGTTAAAATGTAATTATAGAAAGTTATTTGTCAAAACCGAAAGGCTAAGGGTTGAGTTGGTAATTTATAAAAGTTATAGTGTTCAAATAATAAATACCGAATTTATAAAGGTGGTTTAGTGAAATACCCCAAACCTTGATATATTGTTTAAATACTAAACTATAATATTTAAAGGCTAAAAAGTGCCTTAGAAGCATCAGTGTACAATTTAAATCATAGTAAAAACAGTAAAGCACTAAAAGACGGTTTGGGCAAAAACATGCTCTAAGCTTGGAGTGAACTTGGTTAGGACCCAATGAGCCTGCCAAGACTTAATAATATTCAATTATGATTTAATAAGGCTAAATAAGTCCTTTGGTAACCTTGGTAGACGATTAAACCAAACAAAACACAAATAAATACCTTAAAGTCAATATCGGCAAAAATGTGCTTTAAGCTTGGGATAAATTTGTATAAGACCTAAAGGTCATACCAATACCTTATTTACATGTTAATGAACATATAAAATCAATTACTAAAGAAAACCAAGCTTGAAAACAAGTTAAAATACAAAATGTGCTTTAAGGAGTCTTAAAGCACATTTTTGAAAAATTGTCTTTTAAATGAGTTTTGAATGGCTAAATGTCCATCATTACTCTTTAATTAACATGTGTACTACTTAGTATCACATTAGGAAGTCTAAATCAATGAGAAATCAAAAATTTCACAAATATGTGCCTTGGTTAGTGAATAGTGCCCAAATAGTGCTAGTTTTGACTTAAGTCAACTTAGCTTAATTAAATCGTCAACATAAGTCATGAAATGCCCTATTATATGAAGAGGGCCGGTTTCCTAAGTGGTGACTCACCACCATGTAAAAATCAATTAAAGAAAGGAAGGAAAAGTAAGTAAAAAGAAGAAAGTTACTTTATAACATAAATATCTTGTAAAAGCAAACACTTCATTTCATTTCTTCCTTTCCCACTCACACCCACCATCACCTATCTTCATTCTCCCAACTCCATCGGCAAATCCTCAACATCTCCAACTCCATTTGCTTGTAACTCATGACTTCATGGTCCAAATTCAATTTCAAGACCACCATCCTTCTAGTTGGAGCAAGCTCTACACTTCTATCTTTTCAAATCTTCAAAAGCCTCATTTCGGTGCCATGGAGATTCACCATTGAAGGAGCTTGAGCTCATATTTTCATGCCTTGTCATTCTTCTTTGTTTCAAGGTAAGGAAAACCAAAGGAAAACAACATTTCCTTCATTTTTATGCATGTCCGAAAATTCACCATTAATGGTGTCTTCTCTTGTTCTTCCTTAGCTCCATTCCAATCTTCAAGGGCTAGGAGGATTCCTATCTTGCTACTTATTCAAGTTCCCTCTCAAATTCCAAGGTAAACTTCCATTTTAATGAATTAAAACACTTATGTTAAACTAGGGTTTGTATATGAGTCTAAGTATAAATTCTTAAGCTCATTACCCTTATATGTGTGTGTGGATAGATGACTGACAAGCAATCAAGGTCCTTGCTGAATTTTAAACAAGGACACAAGAAAGAAGTTTGTGAGGAAAGGAGGTAAATGTGTTAACCTAATGTGGTTTAAATGCATTAGGAAAGATGAGCTTAAGTTGTTCATTAAAACAACTTAAGGAGCTAATGGTAAATGAGTTAGTAAAATGCTCTCAAGGAGTTTATTAAGGGCATATGTGATGTTGAGTGTATTTGCAGGTTGAAGGCAATTATTATGTGGGAAATTCAGTGTTTAAGTTTAATGCATTTTAGGGGCCTAAGAGCCATGTTATTTAAGGACCTAAGTGTCAAGCAATTTAAGTTTATACACTATATTGTGATGTAGTGTAGTTTAAGGATTTAGATGTGTGAAGAACATTCTTTGTGAAGATGAGTGTCTTGGATGGTTAAAGGATGAAAAACAATGTGTTTGTGTGTATTAAATGAATAAGGGTTCTTGGTTATATTAAGGTGAAAAATTATGTGTTTTGGTGTTAGGTGATACAAGAGAAGCAATGGCAAAATTTGGTTAATGAACAAGGAGTTTTAGGTGTCCAAAATGATGTTTGGAGACCTAGGTTGAACTAGGAATGATTAGGGTTTAAATTTGTGAAAGAATGTGAAATGAGGTCTTCTTAGGTGTTAAAATGTCTTAGGTGTTATCTTGGAGTATTTAGGATGCAAATGAATATTTTAAGTATACTTCAAGCCATGGTGAGATTGTGTTATGGATTTATACAAGTTTTGGTACCAATGAGGAAGTAAGGTGTTGTAAGGAAGATGTGTGAACTTGTGGAGAAAATTCTTGGAGGGACATAAAGTATTTTGGTGGGCTAAAATGTGTGGGAACATGCTATAAACCTAAGGGTGAAATATTATAAGTGTTGGGCATTTTGGCAAGAAATGAGTAAGTGTTTAAGGGAGTAGAAAATAAGGTTCTTGGCACGTCCGAACTTCCGTCCGAACATGGATGTTCGGACATGCCCTGTTGCGTGTAAGTTTCCTGAGCTTCGACCAGTGTCCGAACTACCGTCCGAATTTGGACGTTCGGACACACCTATATCTATTCTCTGTTTTGGCCTCGAACAGTGTCCGGACTTGGGGAAGCTCGGACGCATGTTTGGACAGTCGTCAGTATACACCCATTTGAGCCTCGAACAGTGTCCGAACTTGGGAAGTCCGGACACAAGTTCGGACAAGGCGCTGTTTTGACCAAAAACTCTGTTTAAGGTTAGAAAATGATATCTAATGATGGGGATTGATAAGTAATGATGTTATGGGATTGTTAAGGACATGTTAAGTGAGTCATAATGATAATTGAGTGGGTGAAAAGTTGTGTTAAAATGTAAGAATAAAACAAGTTAAAATGTGAAGTTATATATCTAGTTAACGGGAGTAAGTCATGAACTTAAACTTTAAATAATCAAGTTATCCCGATGTTAACGAAAGTAAATGTAATGTTACCAGTTGTTCAAAGATGTTACGAGGAACATGTGATGCCACGTTAGTGTGAAACCCCGGTGACATGTATGGTTTTCTTGCAACCTGTGTCCTACCGGATTACACCGGCTTGTATGCCAATGTGTTTTTCTGTATGTTTGCCACGTTATAAGATAAATCATGAAACGAGTTTACAGTCGTTATTGTTGTTGTGTGTTGCGTACCGATACCGGTAACCTCTAATGCGCATGAAAGGCTAGTTAACCATTATTAGGAAAACGTAAGAGAACGGTATCCGGTAATAACGTTTCCAACCTAAGGAACGTTCTAACCACGGCTATGCGTGGGTTAGTTATGTGTTTGTTTGTGCGTGTTAATATGTTCACTTCCCTTGTGTGTGGCTAACTAGACTTAACCACCTGATTGTGAATTAATGTACTAAGTCCAATAATGAGACTCCTAACAAGTGCTAACCGGGGAGTGAGGAGTCCGGTTGTTCTGGCCACGCGTGTGAGTATGGGGGTCGTTTTCATATCAGGTTCGATCCTCTCTGTATGTTATGGTTGTTTTACCTTTTTGGTTTCCAACCTTCCCTTTAGCTTAACCAAGGCTATTTTACTGACTCACGTCGGGCCACAGGGGCATACTATGTTTGTTCGGTGTGCTTGGATTACTATATCCGACACACCTTGGTGTTAAGTTATCCGTTCATTTAACGAGACGGTAACGAGTTATGTAACGAGCTTATCATGAGTCTGGCAACATTCTCTAGGCTCTACAAGTGAACTAACTATGTTTGGGCCGGTTCATAAAGGGAACCGTTCCCGTTATGTTATGTATTATTGTTGTGCTGCAATTCTTATTGCGATGTGATGTTATATGTTGTTAAGATGTGGAGTATGTGGATCGGGGATACGAATTTCAATTTATTATAAGAGGCGTTTAAGGATAACCCGATTGGTGGGTAAGTGTCGTCTATTAAGGAAATAGCTCCATTAAAGGAGAAACACTCTAGGGGTTAACGATCACAATGGGTGATTTATTAAGTGTAGATGTGTTGGCTGTTATATTGAGCCATTGTTGTGCAGTTAAATGTGTTGTGCGTTTGTAGTTTACATGCATGATTCAAATGTAATCAACTGCATGCTAAGACGACAAATAGTTGTGCGTGGCCCGGTAGCCTGCGGGCTGCGGGATTACCATACCAGCAAAGGTGCTGAGCCCCTGGGGAGCCACCCTTTCTCTTCTTTTTCCTATTTTAGGTACAAGGAGCTGGAAGCCGTTCGAGAGTAGGACGGGGTAGTCGTTTGTACATGAGTAATCATTTAAGTTATATATGTACAGTAGGTGTAGTAAGACCAAAATTGTTATCGGCATTAGTTTGTGAATACTCGGTACAGTTGGAAGGTATGTGTATGTTTTTGTTGTTAATGGAAAGGGATAGTAATGTGTAGTCGCTCGGGAATCTAGTCCATCAGACCGATACAATGTATATGTAATAGCCTTGTTAGCCACGTGGGTGGTTAACGGCGTGTAACACCAACGAGTTAAGTAATGTGATGAAGTATGTTTTCCGCTGTAGTTTGTTGTTAAGTGTGTTAATGTTGGATGGGGTGTTACAAAAAGTGGTATCAGAGCGAAGTATCGCTCTGATGACTGAATTACCGAGCTTAGGAAGTACCGAGTTAGGAGTTTAAGACTTTGGGTTAAGGGTTGAGTGATAGCGTGAGAGATACGCTAGTTAGGTATTACTAGCGTGTACTGGAAACCTACAATATCCATCCCACCCTCCACAATCCCTATTTTATAACTTGGGAAACAACGCCAGAGAGATGGAAGTCCTCTCATACTCAGGAATACCTGATCTGGTTGTTATTAAGTACCTCTAAAGGTACGGAGAACCTGTCATACGGTCGATCCCGAAAACTGGGAATCCCGGAGACGGTTTCTACCTGAACAATGTTAACCGCATTAATAGCGAGGAATGAAGAATTTTGTGTATAAGAGAGTAGAATTTTCGGCAACCTGGGTCGACATGCCAAGCAGTCGAGAACAACCAGCTTGCAACGCACCGACCGTGCAACAGGCAAGAAGTGGATTAATGAAACCCGAGACGAGTGTCTACGGGACCACAGTTGTTAAATGATACACCAACGGTATACCAACCGACAAAGGAACTACAACGTAGTGCCCAAACAAGAGACTAGTCTCAGTAACCACGACAGATGCGTGGAACGGGCTACGAAGAGGAAACAATACTAAGAAAAAGGGGTCTCCAGAATGGGGAACGCCCTAGTTAATGATTATCATGTGAATACAGTGAGAAGTCACCCAGAGGGTCAATTGTCAAGACTGTAAGATCAAGTGAGGGCCAACAAGGCCACTGATGACAGTGTGGGTAAAAATGATGCCGCAACCGGTGTATGTGTTGAACCGAAAGCCAGTTAGCATGGCGCACTTGCCATGGCAAGTGCTGCTATAACAGGGATGTTCGGGAAAATTTTTAACAAATACAAAGTACTTAGTAAAGTACCATGAAGTTAAAGGAGATCATAATAACTGTGGAAGGGCTTAACAGCCTAACCAATGTATGTGGGAATAAACTAGTCAGCAAGAAGCTAGACTTGGTTAAGGCAAGGAGACGTTGTGAAACCATGAAGAGTTTTTCTTTTAAACTCAGATTTATTTCCAAACCCTTTTTCAAAACCAAAGTTTTCTTTCAAACCAATACTTCTTTCTAACCTTCTTTTAAACCAAACCAGTAAACCCAAGGGTAGTTGATAAAGATACAACAGTGGAGAGACTTTCCCTTGATTAAATTCGGGAAGCACGAAATGCATATTGTCACGGGACAATATAAGGGAGTTGACAACAGATTACTTCACCTAGGCGTGTGACGGACACTACGAGTGTACCAACTGAAATGTGGGACGACCGCACTCCGATAGGAGCTTGTGGGCCTGACAGACCTACTTATGGGTTAGTTGGGTAAGTAGCAATGTATCAGTAGGGTACCCCACATATGTATACGAGTAGAGTCCGAAACACGGGAAGTAGTCGACTCCGTACTACGGTCAGCAGTATAAGGAACCTAGTCAAGTCAACGAGACTAAAGGAATTAGTGAATTCCTTTCAAGGAAATGTTTAAGAGTCAGGAGGTGCGAAGTGCACTAACTGTTATGTAATGACATAGCATATGTCTTAAGGATCCTCAGGGATAAACATGATAGCTGGAACGGTGACCCAGCCTGTGCATGGCAAGGCAGATGCCTAATGTGGACACATTAATGTGCAATGAACGGGATGAAACTCCCAGAATGAGTACCTACACTACCAGGAAATGTTGATCTTCACAGAAGAGGATAATAAGCCAGTTAAGAACGCAAAACGGCATGGCTAATTGAATATACCATTAAGTGCAAACCAGATGTAATGGCATAACTTAGCAACACCCAGGAGCAATCCTTGAAGGGTGTTCACATCAACGATAGTTGAACGAAATAACGTGACAGAAACACAAGGGTTGAAACTAACACCCAGTTTAGACATAAATTGTTAGAAGACGGACTGACAATCCTAAGGGGCATCCCATGAAAGGAAACGGAATGCAACGACCTTGTCATGGAGCTCAATATGATATCCAAACCATGTAATGTTGTACAGAGAAGTAAATGTGTATGAACAGCCTACAATGAGCAGAGCTCGAGGCAGTAAGTCTACTAAGCCACAAGCAAATGTGTTAGGTAAATTTGAATCAATTGTAGAAGTCTATGTTGTACACGTAAATAGAGCGGAGAACGAACCACTGCTTTATGAGTGGGGATACCTCTCGATACTATGAAACCGCTGAAACGGTAGTTATGTGAACCAAGTTCAAGAGATATTCGATAAGGATTGACCATGTTGATATTACCCCAGTGTGATTTGAATAAGAAGAATACGAAAAGAAGTGTTTGTACCAGTTGTGGAGATCGGAAGAGTAATAAGTCTAATAGCAACCACCATAGGTGTGTGATGCTAAATGTAGAGTGAACAACGCTCGAGGAGCATAAGGACTCGAAGAATAGCGTATTTAACAATCAGCCAATGAGTGGCGAACCATAATAAGAGTGATGTAAGTATATGTGTGTGTAACACCCCATCCAACAACAACACATTTAATAACAATCCGCAGCGGAAAATATACTTCATCACATTACTTAACTTCTTGGTGTTACACGCCGTTAACCACCCACGTGGCTAACAAGGCTATTACATATACAATTGTACCGGTCTGATGGACTAGACTCCCGAGCGACTACACATTACTATCCCTTTCCATTAACACAACAACAACATACACCTTTCAACTGTACCGAGTATTCACAAACTGATGCCGACAACAATCTCGGTCTTACTACACCTACTGTACATATACAACTTAAATGATTACCCATGTACAACGACTACCCCGTCCTACTCTCGAACGGCTTCCTGCTCTTTGTACCTGAAATAGGAAAAGAAGAGAAAGGGTGGCCCCCAAGGGGCTCTGCACCTTTGCTGGTATGGTAATCCCGCAGCCCACATGCTACCGGGCCACGCACAACTAATTGTCGTCTTAGCATGCGGTTGATTATATTTAGATCATGCATGCAACTGTAAACACACAACACATAACATTTCGCCTCGAGGGGCTCAACAAACAGATAACACATCCTCATTTGATAAGTCACTCATGGTATTCATTACCCCAAGAGTGTTTCTCCTCTAATGGAGCTACTTCCTTAATAGACGACAACTATCCATTAATCGGGTTATCCTTAAACGCCTCTTATCACAAACTGGGATTCATTTCCACGATCCACATACTCCACATTTTACAACATATAACATTCATCACATAACAACACATAACAACACTTTTCACGTTTCAACGTGCACATAATAACATCGCAATAGATATTGCATCATAACAACAATACATAACATAACGGGTACGGTTCCCCCTATGAACCGGCCCAAACATAGTCAGTTCACTTGTAGCCTAGAGAATGTTGCCAGTCTCATGATAAGCTCATTACATAACTCGTTACCGTCTCGTTAAATGAACGGATAACTTAACATAAGGTGTCTCGGGTATAGTGATCCAAGCACACTGAACAAACATAACAAAGTATGCCCCTGTGGCCCGACGTGAGTCAGTAAAATAGCCTTGGTTAAGCTAAAGGGAAGGTTGGAAACCAAATTGGAAAACAACCATAACATACAGAGAGGATCGAACCTGATATGACAACGACCCCCATACTCACATGCGTGGCCGGAACAGACCGGACTCCTAACTTCCTCCGTTAGCACTTGTTAGAAGATCATCATTGAACTTAATTAAACAATCACAACATTGGGTTAAGTCTTGTTAGACACACACACAAGGGATGGGAGAGTCATACATTCACACACAAACATCACACACAACATCACATAACTAACTCACGCATAGCCGTGGTTAGAACGTTCCTTAGGTTATAAGGTGGCAAACACATAGAAAAACACATTGGCATACAAGCCGGTGTAATCCGGTAGGACACAAGTTGCAAGAAAACCATACCTGTCACCGGAGTCCACTTTATCACGTCCACTTATGTTCCTCGAGCAATTCTCGAACAACTGATAACATTACATGTATTTTTATTAACATCGGGGTAACCTGATTGTTTAAAGTCTAATGCTTATAACTTATCCCCGTTAATTTAGTTAAATAACTTCACATTTTAACCTGTTTTACTTTTACATTTTAATACAACTTTTCCCTCACTAAATTGTCATTATAACTCACTTAACATGTCCTTAACAATCTTATAACATCCTCACTTAATAATCACCATTTTTAGACAACTTTTCCTAACCTTAAACAACATTTTTGGCCAAAACAGTGGCATGTCCGAACTTGTGTCCGGACTTCCCAAGTTCGGACACAAGCCGTGACTTAAAACTGGGAATAGACGCATGTCCGAACATGTGTCCGGACTTCGGAAGTTCGGAGATGGGTCGAGGGAAATTTCAAAGTAAAATCTCATGTGTCTGAACCTATGTCCGGACTTCCGAAGTTCGGACACAGTTCGAGACTCTGAGAATTTCTACGCTACAGGGCCTATCCGAACGTCCATGTCCGGACGGATGTAAGGACAAGCCAAAACACTCACTTTCCAAGCCTTTAAACACTTAACCAATTTCCACCAAAATCTCTAACACTTATAGTATTTCCTCCTTAGGTTTCTAAGTGGTGTTTCATGCCTATTGTAATCATTATACCATAATACTTCTTTTCCATTTGAACATCCACTCTTAAGCATCTTTTCTTACAACTAAATTCCTTATGTCATCATTGTAGTCCTTTTACAAGTCTATTCCTTCTCCTTGTTTTCCAAAGTTTACCTAAGTCCTAAAACAACTCCGAAATGACTTTGGTGTGTCCCAAAACACTCATTTGATTTCTAGAACTTCCAAGACAATGTCTAAATCCTTGTAGCACTCTGAACACCTTAATACATGCCTTTTTCCCTAGTAAAACATTTAATCATTCTCAACACTTCCAAACTTACCAAAACTCTTTTTAAACACTTAGAACTTCTTATACATCATCTAAATTTTGCCATAGGTTCTCTTAGCACAATGTCATACCAAAACACATAGCTTTCACCATTAGACATTCAAGAACACCTAAAATCCACCAAGAGTATTCTCACACACAAACACTTAGGTTTTCACCCTTTTACAACCAAAAACACTTAATCATTTAATGCACATTCCTTACACACAAACATATTGTTTTTTTCCTCCTTTAACCATCCAAGACACTCATCTTCACAAAGAATGTTCTTTACACACATCTAAATCCTTAAACTACACTACATCACAATATAGTGCATTAACTTAAATTGCATGGCACTTAGGCCCTTAAATACATAAATCATAAACACTAAATTTCCCACATTGTATTTGCCTTTGACCTGCAAATACACTCAACAATACATATGCCTTTTACTAAGCCCTTGAGAGCATTCTTCTAAGTCATTTTCCCTTGGCTCCTTAAATCATTTTCATAAGCAATATAAGCTCATTTCTCCTAAGACTTTAAACCACATTAGGTTAGCACCTTTACCTCTTTTCCTCACAAACTTCTTTCTTGTTTCCTTGACTAAATTGGCAAGGCTTTTAGTTGCTTGTCAACTTCTAAACATTATACAAATAACATAATGAGTATACAAGCTTTAAGCTTCATCTCATTGTAAACCCTAGTCGCATATATTATCTTAAGGTATTAAAATGATTGTTTTACCTTGGAATGGAAAGAGAGCATGGATATATATCAAGATAGGACTCCACCAAGCCCTTGGAAGATTCAAATGAAGCTAAAACAAGCAAGGTAAAGACACCATTGTGAGGTGAATTTTCGGACATCATATAAACATGGAGGAAACATGGATTTTCTTTGAGTTTCCTTACCTTGAAGCAAAAGAGAACAACAAGGTGTGAAAAGATGAGGTCAAGCTCCATCAATGGTGAATCTCCATGGCACCAAAATTGATTTCTTGAAGATTTGAAAGATAGAAGTGTAGAGCTTGCTCCAACTAGAAGAATGGTGGTCTTGAAATTGAATTTGGACCATGGAGCTAGGAGTTACAAGCATTCAAAGATGGAGTTCTTGTGTGGAACTATAGCAAATCGTAAAAGAGAGAAAGAAGTAAGGTAGAAGACGGTGGGAACAAGAGAGGAATGAGAGAATGAGTTCTAAGTTTGCTTTTGGAAGATATTTATGTTATAAAGTAACTTTCTTCTTTTACTTACTTTTCCTTCCTTTCGTTAATTGATTTCTTTTACATGTTGGTGACTCACCATAACAAAAACCGGCCCCCAATAGTTACCTAGGGGTGTTTTAGTCTTTGTTGACCCATTTAAATACTTATAACAACATATGTTACAAACTAGCTTATTAAAGTTACTATTCACTAAAACAAGGCACATAGATGTGAAATTTTTGATTTCCTATTGATATAGACTTCCAAATGTGATACTATATAGTACACATGTTAATTAAAGAGTAATGATGGACATCTAGCCATTCAAAACTCATTTACAAGACAATTTTTCAAAAACGTGCTTTAAGACTCCTTAAAGCACTTTTTATGTTTTAACTTGTTTTCAAGCTTGGTTTTCTTTGGTAATTGATTTAATATGTTCATTAACATATTTATAAGGTATAGGTGTAACCATTAGGTCTTATACAAATTTATCCCAAGTTTAGAGCACATTTTTGCTCTTATTGACTTTAAGGTATATTCTTGTGTTTTATTTGGTTTAACTGTCTACCAAAGTTTCATAAGGACTTAATTTGCCTTGTTAAATCATAATTGACTATTATTTAGTCTTGGTAGGTTCTTTGGGTCCTAACCAAGTTCACTCCAAGCTTAAAGCATGTTTTTGCTCAAACTGTATCTTAGTGCTTTATTGCATTTTACTATGGTTTAAATTGTTCACTGATGTTTCTAAGGCACTTTTTAGCCTTTACATACCATAGTTTAATATTTAAACCACATATCAAGGTTTGGGGTATTTCAATCTACCCCCCTTAAAAGAACTTCGTCCTCGAAGTTTACACTTCCCACACATCTTGGATTAGAATACGGGGATTACTTATAGAAATAAAACTTCCATAACCAAACACACTTTACATCTCAACCTCGGACTTAATGGTCCGGGTAACACATTCACATCCATACATAACATAACATATTCACAAGATAACATCGGACTCAATGGTCCGGGTATCTTAACAACATTTACACATACATAACAACCCTTAGACTCTCTGGTCTTGGGTAACATAACAACATTTAGACACATAGGTCTTGATAACATAACAGCCTTTAGACACATAGGTCTATGTAACACAACAACATTTAGACTCATAGGTCTTGATAACATACACTTTTGGAACTCAAGGTCAAATAATATTTATTACACATACCACACAACATGTCATAGCATGTATAACAATCAAAAGTATCTTTGATATACATTGTGATCCCGCAGAACCCGGTCGCGATGGACACCTTCCGTCCCCGTGCCTTTGGGAGATCAAAACAATCACTTAAATTTGAAATTTTTCCTTGTGAGGTTAAGTAAGAAAACTTTAATTATGTAAAGTATTTATCGACGCTTTATAAATACCAATCCAAAATCCTTTTTGAAAACACATACAACTCCAAGTCCAACTTATGCTCTTTGCTTCTTTTCTTAGCGTGGTAATTTGTGACCACTTATAGGGAGCTTCAAGAATCATCCAACCCTGATGTGATCAGCATCAGTGTTGAACTATCCTTCCACTCCAATATGTGTTCGACTTCCCTTGATCGCATGCAAATCAAGTTCCACCTCCCACTTCATTTTCAAGCATCAAATAAATCACTCATTTTCAATTTTCTATCTTTTTAATCATTCTAATCATGATCATACATCTCCAAGAGATAGAACTTCGTCTATCAGTTATTTCCATTCACTTTATTCCTGTTACCTAGGGAATCTTATTCTCACTAGGTTCTATGTCGGTTTCATACCCTTTCGTGAATCACTATATAGTATATATACACATATATTTTATCAAAATACCACACACAGTTTCACATTTATACACTGTCGGGGCTTTTTTTTTGTTCCCTGGGAGTTTCTCTACTCCCCACACTTGTACTGTCACACACAATTGTTAACAAACAAACACACTTATCACAATGGTTTCACTCTTCTGTGCGCAATTACCACAATTAAACCATGAATGAATGCGTATGTTTACATGACACACACCAATCATCAAAACAAATTATTTTGTGCTATGCACAACATAAATCACGTACACTTGTACGGTAATACACACTAAGTGGTTTTGTGCTCTACCCCCCTTAAAGGGATTACGCCCACGTAATCAATCACTAAACATTGGCTTAAAATGTTCTGCCGTCGTGAAGTGTTTTAACTTCCACGTGGTCTATTACACAATGGATTCTGATTAGAGGATCTTAACCATATTGGTGGTTTAGTTCCTAAACCAAGAATTCTCATTGGAGTTTGTTTAAACTCTTAGTTGGTTTCGATTCTGGCTTGTTAGGCTTCTAGGCATTAATAATTAGCCATTCAATCATGTTCACCATGTACATTCAACACTTGAATCACTGGCTCACTAGTTTCTGCTGCGAAACTCTAATAACTGTAGAGCTTAATTGCCCCATTTGTTATTCTTACTGTATTGTACATCCCCAATTGTCACCTTCATCTTGGTAACAATGGTTTCTCAACCGACGTGTGGTATCTCTTACCGTTAGTGAATTCGGTGAGGTATAAACTTTCTATCCACTTCCATAACAATTTACTGTGTATACAGCTATGTATTTCACAATGATTGACTTGTTCCCTTCTGACTTACTGTCGGTTGAGATTGAGCTACTACCTAGTGTGTAGTGCTCTCTCAGCGATTTACAACATTTGGGGTATATTTCATACCGATATTTGGCAGTTAGTGCTACTGTAGTCACTTACTGTTAATCATGTCTCCACATTTGGTTTTGTACAAGTACTCTTTTATTGGTGCGGCCTTGCATTTCCTATGCATCCGCCATTATAACATTATTCCTCCACAATTAACATGTTTCCAATTCCTAGCTATCCCACTCGATCATTACTGCGCTAGTGCAATACCAAAACACTAAGTCATACAGAGTGCAGAGGCGTAAAGTCTTGACAGCAAATCTCTCATGCGATTCGCAACGGAATTCACACTGTGTTTCATTGAGATTCTGATCTCGTAATACTGGCTACTGGCTTACTGCCTAGTTCGTTTGGTATCACTTACTGTGCACCACCACTGAGTTTAACTCATAACTGGTCTTATCCGCCACATTATTATTCAACAACACTTATACAACGGTCGCTTACTGCGCACCGTGCTTATCGTATAACACTAACTTACATGGTATTTACTGTCACATTAACTTCCACACATAGACTTACATCATTCGTTTTATGGTTCATCACTCATTTAGATGACTACTAAATGCTCCTTGAGCATTGATCATTCGAGTCACAAGCCGGCATTATTCAGCTCGGTGTTCCACTTTATACACACATACTACTAAGCTAACTGTTCTCTTTCGATAATAATATCGTCCATCCTTAACATATTTCTTGGACTTGATTCACATAACTAACGCTGTTGCGGTCTCACAATATCGAGAGGTATCCCCACTCTTAATGTAGTGGTTCGTTTACCACTCTATTCACTTATACAACATGAACTTCTGCAATAGATCTAATTTATATAACATATCCTGCTTATGGCTTATAAGCCTTATTTGCCTTGAGCTGCGCTCATTATAGGCTGTCCACACACATGTACTTCTCTATACAATATTGCATGGTTAGAGGTTGTATCGGCCTCGATGACAAGGTTGTTGCATCACGTTTCCTTTCATGGGATGCCCCTTAGGATTGTCAGTCCGTCTCCTGACAACTTATGTCTAAGCTGGTGTTAGTTTCAACCCTTGTGTTTCTGTCATGTCATTTCGTACAATTATCGTTGATGTGAACACACTTCAAGGATTGCTCCTGGGTGTTGCTAAGCCATGCCATTACATCTGGTTTGCACTTATTGGTATATTCAGTTAGCCACGCCGTTTGCGTTCTTAACTGGCTTATTATCTTCTTCTGTGAAGATCAACATTTCCTGGTAGTGTAGGTACTCATTCTGGAAGTTTCATCCCGTTCATTGGACATTAATGTGTCCACATTAGGCATCTGCTTAGCCATGGACAGGCTGGGTCACCGTTCCAGCTAACATGTTTATCCCTGAGGATCCTTAAGACGTATACGATGTCTTTACATTACAGTTAGTGCACTTCGCACCTCCTGACTCTTAAGCATCTCATTGAAAGGAATTCACTAATTCCTTAAGTCTCGTTAACTTAACTGAGTTCCTTAACTTCAACCATTCATGGTAATCCTTAGTTCTTGTTTGACTTATACCGCTGACCGTAGTACGGAGTCGGCTACTTCCCGTGTTTCGGACTCTACTCGTATACATATGTGGGGTACCCTACTGATACATTGTGTAACACCCCATACGATAATTCCTCTAACCACGGTCTAAACGTCACGAACACTCAACTAATCGCAGCGGAAAAACATTAACTACCGAGGGTGATACAATACCGATAACCACCCATATGGTTACCGGATCCCAACAACTACAACTACAGTCCCGGTCTGATAAAAGAAATACCAACTTAATTTACATAACAAACAACACCTGATTACCGAGTACTTAGAGTGTTTACATCAGGGCTCGCAGCCCGCCAAAAGAATACAAGGTTATAGTCACACAACTACTCCATGTTTCCTCCTAACAAAACAACCGGTGTACCTCATAGTACACCGACTACACTATGGCAACAAGCCCATGTACAACTCGGTACACCGCCCCATCTACTACTAACAACCAAAAGCACAACATCTCGGACTCCATAACTAGCAACCGTCTCGTGTACCTGTAAGAATAAGAAAAATGGTGCCCGAAGGGGCTCAGCTAAAGCTGCATATGGTAATCGCATACCCCACGTACTAGCGAGGGTACGCCAACTACTTGGTCGATAACATGCGGTTCCTTATTATTCAACAAGCATGCTATTATAATCGGCAATATATTAAAGTAAAAACAATACCCACACACAGGGCACATCACACAATGGAAACATTACAAGTCATCCACACATTGGTCACTGAGGCCTTGAGGTTCTCCCTCAAGATTCACACCTCTTCTCGTGTTAGCCAGGTTCTCATCCGGGTTAGACGGATGCTCATATCTCTTATCTCTTGATCATATGTCTCACACAAGACATGATCCACACTTACCATTATTCATCTCCTGAAATAATTACTCAGTTAAGTCGGGTGACCTCCGGGCAGAGAAGTGGCATACACACCACACTCACCACCGGGCTTTAGGTTTGGCTTACTTCCCCGGGCTGCGACCTTACGGTTCGGAACCATGGTGGGAAGGTTAGGCCAGAACTCGGTAAGCAAACTCTCTTGCTTCCTCATTCTCACGCGTGGCCGACACTCTATCGGTCCCTCTCAACTTCAGTTACCATTTCCAAATTAGGTAAGTCAGAAGGTTAGTGTGTTAGTAAGTCAACTCAACACAAGAATTCTTCTCATCCAAACATTTCATGAATTATACAAACTAGTCTTTCAAGACATAGTTCTTTGGGTGCAAAGACAAGCACACAACATATAAGGAAATACCAATAAACACATTCATGCATTTAATCTTGTTTAGGGATTGCATATAACACACAACCACAAATCAGAGTAACCAAATTAGGATCCAGGGCATGAGAAAACCTAACCGTTCACGTCGATTCTTGCCCGTTGACTCAACCTCTCTCGGAGTCCTACTAATCGTCCTATAACAGACATTAATTCGGGAGGTCAATTACCATAAGTACCCTACACGTTACTCCACTAACGTTTCCCGTACTTTACTCACTTAGTCAGTACGTCAAGCTTATCACACAAGTTCCGTTTCACATTTTCCTCTTAATCTTGTTTAAGCCCTTAATGACCTTCAGTGTCATAGTCAAGTGCTAATTAACCTATTATCATTACTATCCATTCCCTGCTTTTCAATTACATTAATTAAAACCACTTAAAACTATTTTTTTTTTATTCTCGTCTGGTCCGGACTTCGCTTCTCACGGGACTAAGTCCCCGGACCAACCATGGTTCAAATCTCTCGGCTAACAAATTATAATATGGTCCTGGGGTAGGGATCGGGGACTTGGGCATGGAGTTAGGTCCCGGACCAAACAAGCAAGAAGTCTCGGGTTGAAAAATGTATATGGTCCGGGACTTGGGCAAGGAGTTAAGACCCGGACCAGACAAGCAGGCAACACTCGGGGGTAAAAATAGGGGTGGTCCGGGACTTGGTCCTGGACCTAAGTCCCGGACCCTGCTACAGGTTTTTGCAAATTTTACAGTTTCTTCATCTGTTACAGGTTCACTCTTTGCCCATTAATTAACCTATCTTCACCAACTAAATCTTCATGTTTTAGCATCTAATTATCCACTTAACCACCTTAAACAAACACCAAGTACACTCACCAATCTAGTTAACTTACTTAGGTTCTTTTACACTTCCAAAGCTAGTTTTTCCCTCTTGTTTTCTATCAGTTGTAACAGATTTTGGCTACTCCTTTAAACCATCCTATCCTCACGTACTGATGCCATACCTAATTCAAAGATGACATTATTTTGCTCTCAGAACACTCTTCTTCTTAGTTAGGTCCTCAAAGCATTAACCACTCAACTAAGCCTCCTTAAACAACCTTGTTTCTTCCTTTTAAATCAGAACACTCAACTATCCATCCTAGGTGAATTTTGACAGCACCTATTTACTTCACTAATTTTTCACCACACACTACAAAAGTTCACAAACATACATCTCCCACCTGTTTGGTTTAAAACACTTATAACACACACAAAATCCCATTTGCTCACATATGTAAAACAACTTAACTTCTAGGTTTAATTGCACACCCACACACATTAAACATTCTCTTCAAACTATTAATATTGTAGTACCAAGACCACACAAACTCAAGGTTATTTATTCAACACCCACATCAATTTCACAAGGAAGAAAACAATACAAGGTAAGCTTTTTACCTTGTTTCACTTTCAGTTTTCACACCTCTTCTTCCTCTTTATCTTGTTCCCTCTTTCTCCTCTTGTTTTTCCACACCACACAAGGGCTTTGGATTGCCAACTACAACCGCAACCCATCACACATACAACAATCATTATTTTTTCCTCCACAAAACCTAATATATATATTAAGTGCTAGTTTTCAAAGTTTAATCTAGATTTTACCTTCGAGAACCCAAATGGATGGCTTGGCAATCAATTGGAGAAGTTTCCAACACCACAAAAAACATATGGTCTCGGCTGAAAAGGGGAAATTTCCACGTGAGGGAAAAAGTCTCACAAATGGTAGAATAAGCTTGAAATGGTATAGATTCTTACTTATACATACCTTAAGGCACTAAGGAAGAGAAGAAGGGTTGAAATCTACTCTTCAAGCTTCAAAGCTCCCACGTCGATGGAGATGAAAACGGAGGAATCGAAACTTTGATGGGTGGAGATCGAAGCTCTCACCGAGACGAGTTCAACGGTACCAATTTCATGTGATTCGGTGGAGAAATGAGTAAGATGGAGGTGAGGCAAGGAGGGGTTTGTGCTGATGGTGTCGCGCGCACAGAGGAAGAAGAAATGTTTCAAACGTGCTGGGCAAATCGTGAATGAAGAGGGAGAAGTGAGAGGTATGTATTTTTTTTTTACTTTTCACTTTATACTATTTACTTTACTTATTTATTATTTGTCTTGTTATTACTTAATAGCTAACAAGCTATTAATGGTGTATACTCATTAATTAAAACCGGCCCACATTAATTAATAGCTCGGGTCGTTTTTCGTCTTTTCTAATTAAACGCGTTTCGTCTCCCGTTTTGACACTATTCATTACCGGGTCCGTTTTCCGGAATTTTGCCGTTTAATTAATTTTAATAGCTCTAGACCCACACTATGGTCTAATTATAGATATTTAACTAACTATAATTATTACGAGTTAATTTAACCCGTTTAAAATCATATTTTCCCTTCGGTTTCTCGAAAAGCGCGTTTTAAAGCTCATTTGCGTTTTTAACTCGTTTTACGAATCCGTTTCCTTCGGGAATCGTTCCTACATATTTATTTAGGACTAATAAGCTTTAAAATATTTAATTAGCCTAATTAATCACTGTTTTAAATTCCGGGGTATTTCAACCTACCCCCCTTAAGGAACTTTGCCCTAAAAGTTGGTCAAAGTCAGTGGATTAATAGCATCAATCATTTGACAAGTCACTTGTCAAAATCATACATAACACAACACACAAGTTGTACCCATACAGATATCATATCTGTTAAACAAGTTCGCAAAACAAATCTCACACATACATTCATAGCAACATGCACACCCATACACTGTGCAACAAGAGCCATACGCACACTGTGCAAACAAGCACCACCCATGCAAGCAAACACTGCAAGCACTAACAACACTACAACCAATACACTGGTTGTTACGCTGTGTCAACAAAATGTAACCATATACATACAAGCAAAGCTATCCCGAAGCAATGCTAAAAAACAAACGGTCCTACCCCCCTTAAAAGGGGTACGCCCCGTACCCTCACGACACTAGACAACCTAGTCTACAAACAGTGTCGGGTACTTCGCCCTCATGGCGTCCTCCAGTTCCCAAGTAGCCTCCTCGGCGTCGTGGTTCGACCACAAGACCTTGACCATCAGCACAGACTTGTTGCGGGTGTCTCTCGTCTTGGTGTCAAGGATACGCAAGGGAGTCTCGACGTACCTCATCGTCGGCTCAAGGGATATGTGATCAGGCTCTAAGACATGAGATGGATCGGCTATATACTTCTTGAGCTGTGAAACATGAAAGACATCATGCACACGACCCAAGTCTGCAGGTAACGCTAACCTGTAAGCTACAACTCCGATCCTTTCTGTGATCGTATAAGGCCCAACGTATTTCGGGCTCAACTTGCCTTTCTGGCTGAATCGGAACACGCCCCTCATTGGTGAGACGCGCAGAAATACCTGATCGCCTACAGCGAACTCGATGTCGCGTCGTCGCACATCGGCATAAGACTTTTGTCGATCCTGGGCCGCTTTCAGATTCGCTCGAATTTGTTGCACTTCAGATTGCATCTGCTCAAGGTATTCCGGTCCAACAATGACCGCCTCACTGGACTCATCCCAACACAGTGGAGTACGACACGGTCTGCCGTACAAGGCTTGGAAGGGTGACATCTTGATCGAAGTGTGGTAGCTTTTGTTATAAGAGAACTCGATCAGATGTAACTTATCAATCCAACTGCCCTGAAAATCTAAGGCGCATGCTCTCAGCATGTCCTCTAGTGTCTGGATGGTCCGCTCTGTCTGACCGTCAGTCTGTGGGTGGAAGGCTGTACTGAGCTTCAGTTCGGTACCAAGCGCCTCACGTGTGGCTCTCCAGTATCTCGAGAGAAACCTGGTGTCGCGGTCAGACACAATCGTCTTAGGAACTCCATGATGTCGAATAATCTCTCGATCAAATATCTCAGCGAGCTTTGCTACCTTCCAAGTATCCCTCATTGGTATGAAGCGGGCCACCTTGGTAAGGCGATCGACAATCACCCAGATCATGTTGAGTCCTCCCCTAGCAGATGGGAGTCCAACAACAAAATCCATCGATATATCATGGAACTTCCATTCAGGAATCGGCATGGGTTGTACCATTCCTCCAGGTCGACGGTGCTCAAACTTCACTCTCTGGCAAGTGAGGCACCTCAGGACAAACTCATTCACATCAGATTTCATTCCTGACCACCAGAAATACCTCTTCATACCTTTGTACATCTTAGAGGCTCCCGGGTGGACAGATAATGAGGAACAGTGGGCTTCTCGCAGAATGCGATCCCTCAGCCCAGCATTGCTTCGGGGAACGCATAATCTGCCATTCAGTCGGATCAAACCATCGTCGTGGAGCCTGAAGTCATACTTCCGGTGCTCGAATATGCCGTCGATGATACTCTGTCTGACTCACTCATATACGTCTAGGTCTTTCATCTGAGCGTCTCGCACCTCATCAACCAAGCTGGAAGAGGCGAGCAGCGAATGGAGCGAGTGTGCTCGACGACTCAGTGCATCTGCCACGACATTCGCCTTCCCTTCTTTGTACTGAAGGTCGATGTCATAGTCTGATAGAAATTCCATCCATCTCATCTCCTCTGTCTCAGATTCAACTCTTTCTGCGTGAAGACATACTGCAGGCTTTTGTGGTCGGAGTAGATGGTAACACTAACCCCATAAAGATAATGCCGCCATATCTTCAGTGCGAAGACGATGGCTCCTAACTCGAGGTCGTGAGTGGGGTAGTTCTCCTCATGCTTCTTCAGCTGACGGGAGGCGTAAGCAACTACCTTGCCGTGCTGCATGAGTACACATCCAAGGCCTCTGCCTGATGCATCACAATAGACTTCGAATCCCTCTGAACCCTCAGGAATAGTAAGGACGGGCGCAGAGGTCAACGAGTCCTTCAGGCTCTGAAAGGAAATCTCGCAGTCATCGGTCCACACAAACTGTGTGTCCTTCTTCATCAAAGCTGTCATAGGCTTAGTGACTTTGAGAAATCTTTCACGAACCTTCTATAATAACCAGCTAGCCCTAGGAAGCTCCGAATGTCGGAAACGTTCCTGGGTCTAGGCCACGAGCGAACTGCTTCAATCTTAGCCGGGTCAACTGAGATACCCGCGTTCGATATCACATGACCAAGGAATGAAACTTGGTCAAGCCAGAATTCACACTTGGAGAATTTTGCATACAGTTGGTTCATACGCAGTGTCTCGAGTACTTGCCTCAGATGGCTCTCATGTTCCTCTCTAGATTTGGAATATACCAGAATATCATCAATGAACACCACAACCGATGTGTCTAGCTGATCGCTGAACAGTCGGTTCATCATCAGATCCATGACTTCGCAGGCGCATTCGACAGCCCGAATGGCATCACTGTAAACTCATAGTGGCCATATCTCGTACGGAACGCAGTCTTCTCAATGTCCTGCTCTCGGATGGCTATCTGATGGTATCCGGATCTGAGATCAATCTTAGAGAATGTAGAGGCTCTCTTCAATTGATCAAACAGATCATCTATACGTGGTAAAGGGTACTTATTCTTGATGGTGACCGCATTAAGCTCGCGGTAGTCGATGCAGAGGCGGAGGCTACCGTCCTTCTTCTTCACGAAGAGGACGGGTGCTCCCCAGGGTGATACGCTCGGGCGTATAAACCCCTTGTCAAGCAGGTCTCGAAGCTGCACTCTCAACTCGGCCATCTCTGCCGGTGCCAATCGGTACGGTGCTCTTGCAATAGGTCCGTACCACCAGGCAGAAGCTCGATCTCAAACTCAACCTCCCTCTGAGGTGGCATGCCGGGAAGTTCCTTCGGAAACACATCCGGGAACTCCGACACTACTGGAATATCGGTACTGAAATCAGGGTCTCTCTCAAGGTCTTGCACGTAACAGAGGAATACCTCGTGCCCCTTTCTGAGCTCTCGGTGCATGGCCATGGCGGTGATGACTCTAGTCGAAGGCTCCTGAGGCCTCTGGCGGTATGAAACTGCAACCCCAGACGGACTCCTGAGCAGCAACCTATGCTCGGCACAAAGGATTCTCCCCTTATGCCGCTCCAACCAATTCATCCCAACTATCAAGTCGAAGCCAAGACCACTGAATTCGATGAAGGATATAGGGAACTGCTCGCCCCTGATCCGAATGGTGGCATCTCGGTAGTACTTTTCGTGCAACGCACTCGCTCTTTCGATGGGAGTGTCACCATAAAGTCGGGTAACTCACTCGCATCTAGCCCCAACCTTCTCGCAAATGACGGCGAGACAAAGGTATGAGAGGCGCCGGAGTCGAATAGCACGGAGGCATCAATGCCATTCACCGGAAAGGTACCCGTGAGGATTGTGCCGCTTTCACCGGCCTGTGCCTCAGTAAGTATACTCAGGCTACCTTCCGTACCGAGTCCACGCCCTATTATTCATAAGCTTTATGAGTTCGATGGTAAAATGCAAGTGGAAAGATGAATAAAGAACACTGCTTTATTATAATACCATTCATGGTACACATGGTGTTTTGTTACAACATTACTAAGGTATTACATGGGATTACATGACTAATATTTCCTAAAGGTGAGGTTCAGGCGCCCTGGTTTCATGTGCGTGGCATTAATCACAGTCGATGGTGCCGTATTCAATTTGATCCTCTTGATACCGTGATACAACATTCTCGACTCGCCACCCATGACCAAGACATCTCCTGACCTAAGGATAATCTTCTCTCGCGCGATCTGCACGCTTCTGCTCGCCATACAGGAATTCGGCGTCGTCACCAATGGACCAAGACACTACGGGCACTCCCTTTTCAAGGGATCCCGCTGTCTCGTCCTTATCTTGGTGTAAACCAAGCCGTCCTCCTTCTTGGTAGAAGTTGACAATGCAAATATCTGCTTCAAGTGCAGGTACGGGATCAGCTTCAAGCTGTTGTGCAATTTCTACGGCTTGTGTAACAACCGTTTGGAATTCTCCAGGTATTTTAGGTGGTGTTGCTTCATCATCTGCTCATGTTTATCGTAGGTGCGGTGTAAGGATTCCAATCCTTCCCTATGCACATCATCATTTTAGTTTCATTGTTGCTCCACCGGGGTATTCTGGTGTGTAAAATCCTCCTGGGCTTGCTCCGAGTTCGTTGCACCATCGGATAATAGCGATTTGTGCTTCGGGTGTCAGGTATCCCCTTAATAATAACATACCTGGGCGGATGACCTGACACCGGTCGATGGTGTAGTGGTGTGTGGTGATGTCGGACTCTTCCGGGTTGGTTCAGTCGGTATAGGATAGCAGATGTGGAAGGTCCCTAAGTGGTGAGTTCAATTTAAGTTCTGATCTTGTTAGTCAATTCATGCTCTAACTATATGTTAGTTCTATGTCATTCACTGATGCAGGTAATTAAGACTGTAGTCATGCTCTCAAGGATTAAAGGTGTTGTAAGTACCTGAACCGGTCTTCTGACCAGCTCCCTCTGAGCGATCTATGATGTGAAGGGCGGACTGTCTCTGCGGTGCACCTTTCTGAGCACCTCTAGCTCCCTGCCCCTGCTGGCCATGCTGGGTCTGGGTATCACCAGCGGCTACCTCTTTGCCCTCTCTCTGCTTGAACTCCTGGCTGTTGCCCTTCTTGGCAGGGCACTCATAGGCACGGTGCCCCATCTTGTGGCAACTATAGCACCTGACCTCTCTTCCCTGGCAATCAGTGCCGGGGTGGTCATTTTTGCAGTACTTGCAACTGTAGGCCCGCCCATCAGAGTTTCCCTTGCCAGAGCCAGATCCAGAACCTGAAGCATTGAGAGTTAGCAAAATTCGGTATACTAAGCCTAGGAACACACAAGTGCCGGTTTTCGAGAATCTTACCCTTAGGTGGGTGAGACCTCAGCGGCTTCGCTGCTATCGGCGCGGAATAGGCGAGCCGTAGTGGCTCAGCTGCCTTGCCCTTCTCAGCATGGGCACCGCTCTCCTCAGTGGTAGACTTCTGGGTTTGGGTCGGGTGGGTGTACTTCCCTTTCTTCTTCCCCCCATCCTTCCCTTGGGTCTGCTCACCAGAGCCAGAACCCTTGTTGCTGATCTTGCGCTTCTGCGCATTCTCCTCGTCCCTTAGCTGGACGGTAATCTCAACTCTCGATGCGGCATGGTAACACTGCTGATATAAAGACATTAGTTGGTATTCTTACACATGAAGGGTACTAATATATTAGCTAGGGCATTAAAACTCAAGCCGTCGTTTACCTGTAGAGAGGTGAACCGGGTGTATCCCATGCCATACCGGAGGCGATGGCTCAGGCCGCCATAGAAGCGGTCGACCAAAACCTGACCGGTATACCCAAGGTCGGGTAGCAGTCGAAGGATAGAAGTAAAGGTGGTATAGTACTCGTCGACGGTCATCTTATCCGTCATCCTCAGAGCATCTAACTCGAGCCGCTTCTTTGTCTTCACATGCTCAGGGTAGTATTTGGAACGCAGGAGAGCAGTGAAGGCATTCCAGTCGAATGCAGGGTCAGCGACGTGCTCGCCCTTGACTAGCTTCCACCAGTCCATAGCGGCACCCTTCAAGTAATAGGCAGCTATCCTCACCCTCACTCCAGCAGGAGCCTCGAGGGTCTCGAAGGCCGTCTCCATCTCGGAGATGTAAGCCTCGAGCTTAGCTGGGTCGCTCTCACCCTTGAAGCAGCAAGCGGGTCGTAGGTCAGCTACAGCTTTCACCCAATTCGTCTCTCTGGGTGGTGGGGGTGGGGGCGGTTCAGCCTGTGTCTGCTGGTTCTGCTGTGTCTGCTGTACAGCCGCAATAACTTGTGGTAGCATCTGAGCTACCGTGGCCGCGACGATCTCAGCTATCGTCTGTGGCTTTGGCTCCTCAGCAGCCCCCCCACGGGTTCGACCTCGTCCTCTTCCGGACATCTGAACCATTAACAATTTACATCAGGTGATGCGACCAAATGGACTAGAGTTTAAGCATTTGTATCGCCATTATAGATGTTAAAGGGTATCCGTTAACTTAAACGGTCATTCAGGGTTAGGTTTCCTAACTCGGTAATCACTACACTCGTATTTCTTTCTATCAGAGCGAGGCTTCGCTCTGATACCATTTTTGTAACACCCCATACGATAATTCCTCTAACCACGGTCTAAACGTCACGAACACTCAACTAATCGCAGCGGAAAAACATTAACTACCGAGGGTGATACAATACCGATAACCATCCATATGGTTACCGGATCCCAACAACTACAACTACAGTCCCGGTCTGATAAAAGAAATACCAACTTAATTTACATAACAAACAACACCTGATTACCGAGTACTTAGAGTGTTTACATCAGGGCTCGCAGCCCGCCAAAAGAATACAAGGTTATAGTCACACAACTACTCCATGTTTCCTCCTAACAAAACAACCGGTGTACCTCATAGTACACCGACTACACTATGGCAACAAGCCCATGTACAACTCGGTACACCCCGCCCCATCTACTACTAACAGCCAAAAGCACAACATCTCGGACTCCATAACTAGCAACCGTCTCGTGTACCTGTAGGAATAAGAAAAATGGTGCCCAAAGGGGCTCAGCTAAAGCTGCATATGGTAATCGCATACCCCACGTACTAGCGAGGGTACGCCAACTACTTGGTCGATAACATGCGGTTCCTTATTATTCAACAAGCATGCTATTATAATCGGCAATATTAAAGTAAAAACAATACCCACACACAGGGCACATCACACAATGGAAACATTACAAGTCATCCACACATTGGTCACTAAGGCCTTGAGGTTCTCCCTCAAGATTCACACCTCTTCTCGTGTTAGCCAGGTTCTCATCCGGGTTAGACGGATGCTCATATCTCTTATCTCTTGATCATATGTCTCACACAAGACATGATCCACACTTACCATTATTCATCTCCTGAAATAATTACTCAGTTAAGTCGGGTGACCTCCGGGCAGAGAAGTGGCATACACACCACGACTCACCACCGGGCTTTAGGTTTGGCTTACTTCCCCGGGCTGCGACCTTACGGTTCGGAACCATGGTGGGAAGGTTAGGCCAGAACTCGGTAAGCAAACTCTCTTGCTTCCTCATTCTCACGCGTGGCCGACACTCTATCGGTCCCCTCTCAACTTCAGTTACCGTTTCCAAATTAGGTGAGTCAGAAGGTTAGTGTGTTAGTAAGTCAACTCAACACAAGAATTCTTCTCATCCAAACATTTCATGAATTATACAAACTAGTCTTTCAAGACATAGTTCTTTGGGTGCAAAGACAAGCACACAACATATAAGGAAATACCAATAAACACATTCATGCATTTAATCTTGTTTAGGTGATTGCATATAAACACACAAACACACAAATCAGAGTAACCAAGTTAGGATACAGGGCATGAGAAAACCATACCGTTCACCGTCGATTCTTGCCCGTTGACTTACTCTCTCGGAGTCCTACTAATCGGGTCCTATAACATACATTAATTCGGGAGGTCAATTAACCATAATTAACCTAACACGTTACTCCACTAACGTTTCCCGTACTTTACTCACTTAGTCATTACGTTTCAAGCTTAAATCACACAAGTTCACGTTTCACATTTTCTCTTAATCTTGTTTAAGCCCTTAATGACCTTCACGTGTCATTAGTCAAGTGCTAATTAACCTATAATATCATTACTAAACCATTCCCTAGCTTTTAAACCACTTAAACTATTTTTTTTTTTTCTGGTCTGGTCCGGGACTTCTCACGGGACTTAAGTCCCGGACCAACCATGGTTCAATCTCTCGGCTAACAAATTGTATATGGTCCGGGACTTGGGCATGGAGTTAGGTCCCGGACCAAACAAGCAAGAAAGTCTCGGGTTGAAAAATGTATATGGTCCGGGACTTGGGCAAGGAGTTAAGACCCGGACCAGACAAGCAGGCAACACTCGGGGGTAAAAATAGGGGTGGTCCGGGACTTGGTCCTGGACCTAAGCCCGGACCCTGCTACAGGTTTTTGCAAATTTTACAGTTTCTTCATCTGTTACAGGTTCACTCTTTGCCCATTAATTAACCTATCTTCACCAACTAAAATCTTCATGTTTTAGCATCTAATTACCCACTTAAACCACCTTAAACCAAACACCAAGTACACTCACCAATCTAGTTAACTTACTTAGGTTCTTTTACACTTCCAAAGCTAGTTTTTCCCTCTTGTTTTCTATCAGTTGTAACAGATTTTGGCTACTCCTTTAAACCATCCTATCCTCACGTACTGATGCCATACCTAATTCAAAGATGACATTATTTTGCTCTCAGAACACTCTTCTTCTTAGTTAGGTCCTCAAAGCATTAACCACTCAACTAAGCCTCCTTAAACAACCTTGTTTCTTCCTTTAAATCAGAACACTCAACTATCCATCCTAGGTGAATTTTGACAGCACCTATTTACTTCACTAATCATTTTCACCACACTACAAAAGTTCACAACATACATCTCCCACCTGTTTGGTTTAAACACTTATAACACAACAAAATCCCATTTGCTCACATATGTAAAACAACTTAACTTCTAGGTTTAATTGCACACCCACACACATTAAACATTCTCTTCTCTTAAACTATTAATATGTAGTACCAAGACCACACAAACTCAAGGTTATTTATTCAACACCCACATCAATTTCACAAGGAAGAAAACCAATACAAGGTAAGCTTTTTACCTTGTTTCACTTTCAGTTTTCACACCTCTTCTTCCTCTTTATCTTGTTCCCTCTTTCTCCTCTTGTTTTCCACACCACACAAGGGCTTTGGATTGCCAACTACAACCGCAGCCCATCACACATACAACAATCAATTATTTTTCCTCCACAAAACCTAATATATATATAAGTGCTAGTTTTCAAAGTTTAATCTAGATTTTACCTTCGAGAACCCAAATGGATGGCTTGGCAATCAATTGGAGAAGTTTTCCAACACCCACAAAAACATATGGTCTCGGCTGAAATGAGGGGAAATTTCCACGTGAGGGAAAAAGTCTCACAAATGGTAGAATAAGCTTGAAATGGTATAGATTCTTACTTATATATACCTTAAGGCACTAAGGAAGAGAAGAAGGGTTGAAATCTACCCTTCAAGCTTCAAAAGCTCCCACGTCGATGGAGATGAAAACGGAGGAATCGAAACTTTGATGGGTGGAGATCGAAGCTCTCACCGAGACGAGTTCAACGGTACCAATTTCATGTGATTCGGTGGAGAAATGAGTAAGATGGAGGTGAGGCAAGGAGGGGTTTGTGCTGATGGTGTCGCGCGCACAGAGGAAGAAGAAATGTTTCAACGTGCTGGGCAAATCGTGAATGAAGAAGGAGAAGTGAGAGGTATGTATTTTTATTTTACTTTTCACTTTATACTATTTACTTTACTTATTTATTTATTTGTCTTGTTATTACTTAATAGCTAACAAGCTATTAATGGGTGTATACTCATTAATTAAAACCGGCCCACATTAATTAATAGCTCGGGTCGTTTTTCGCCTTTTCTAATTAAACGCGTTTCGTCTCCCGTTTTGACACTATTCATTTACCGGGTCCGTTTTCCGGAATTTTGCCGTTTAATTAATTTTAATAGCTCTAGACCCACACTATGGTCTAATTATAGATATTTAACTAACTATAATTATTACGAGTTAATTTAACCCGTTTTAAAATCATATTTTCCCCGGTTTCTCGAAAAGCGCGTTTTAAAGCTCATTTGCGTTTTTAACTCGTTTTACGAATCCGTTTCCTTCGGGAATCGTTCCTACATATTTATTTAGGACTAATTAGCTTTAAAATATTTAATTAGCCTAATTAATCACTGTTTTAAATTCCGGGGTATTTCACATTGCTACTTACCCAACTAACCCATAAATAGGTCTATCAGGCCCACAAGCTCCTATCAGAGTGCGGTCGTCCCACATTTCAGTTAGTACACTCGTAGTGTTCGTCACACGCCTAGGTGAAGTATTCTGTTGTCAACTCCCTTATATTGTCCCGTGATAATATTCATTCCATGCTTCCCGAACTTAATCGAGGGAAAGTTTATCCACTGTTGTATCTTTATCAACTGCCCTTAGTTTTACTGGTTTGGTTTAGAAGAAGGTTAGAAAGAAGTATTGGTTTGAAAGAAAATCTGGTTTTGAAAGAAAAGAGTTTGGAATAAATCTGAGTTTAAGAGAAAAATTTTCGTGGTTTCACAACGTCTTCTTGCCTTAACCAAATCTAGCTTCTTGCTGACTGGTGTACTTCTAATTACAAAGGTTAGGCTGTTAAGCCCTTCCATGGTTATAATGATCTCACTTAACTTCGTGGTACTTTACCAAGTACTCTGTAGTTGTTAAAACTTCCTCGAACAGCCCTGTTATAGCAGCACTTGCCATGCAAGTGCGCCATGCTAACTGGCTATCGGTTCAACACATTCCGGTTGTGGTATTGTTTTTACCCGCACTGCCATCAGTGGCCTGGTTGGCCCTCACTTAATCCTACATTCTTGACAATTAACCCTCTGGGCGACTTCTCACTGTATTCACATGGTAATTATTAACTGGGGTATCTCCCATTCTTGGAGACCCCTTTTACTTAGTATTGTTTCCTCTTCGTAGCCCGTTCCACGCATTGTCGCGGTTACTGAGACTTGTCTCTGTTTGGGCACTTCGTTGTGGTTCCTTAGTCGGTTGGTATACCGTTGGTGTATCATTTAACAACTGTAGTCCCGTAGACACTCGTCTCGGGTTTCATTACTGCACTTCTTGTCGGTTGCACGGTCGGTGCGTTGCAAGCTGGTTATCCTCGACTGCTCGGCATGTCGACCCAGGTTGCCGGAAGTTCTATTCTCCTATACACAAGATTCTTCATTCTTCGCTATTAATGCGGTTAACATTGTTCAGATGGAAACCGTCTCCGGGATTCCCAGTTTTCGGGATCTACCATATGACAGGTTCTCCTGTACTCTAAAGGTATTTAATAACAGCCAGATCGGGTATTCCCGAGTAAGAGTGGACTTCCATCTCTCTGGCGTTGTTTCCCAAGTTATATAACAGGGATTGTGGAGGGCGGGAAGGATATAGTAGGTTTCCAGTACACGCTGGTAATTCCTAACTGGCGTATCTCGCACGCTATCACTCAACCCTTAACCCAAAGTACTAAAATCCTAACTCGGTACTTCCTAAGCTCGGTAATTCAGTCATCAGAGCGATACTTCGCTCTGATACCACTTTTTGTAACACCCCATCCAACAACAACACATTTAATAACAATCTGCAGCGGAAAATATACTTCATCACATTACTTAACTTCTTGGTGTTACACGCCGTTAACCACCCACGTGGCTAACAAGGCTATTACATATACAATTGTACCGGTCTGATGGACTAGACTCCCGAGCGACTACACATTACTATCCCTTTCCATTAACACACAACAACATACACCTTTCAACTGTACCGAGTATTCACAAACTGATGCCGATAACAATCTCGGTCTTACTACACCTACTGTACATATACAACTTAAATGATTACCCATGTACAACGACTACCCCGTCCTACTCTCGAACGGCTTCCTGCTCTTTGTACCTGAAATAGGAAAAGAAGAGAAAGGGTGGCCCCCAAGGGGCTCAGCACCTTTGCTGGTATGGTAATCCCGCAGCCCACATGCTACCGGGCCACGCACAACTAATTGTCGTCTTAGCATGCGGTTGATTATATTTAGATCATGCATGCAACTGTAAACACACAACACATAACATTTCGCCTCGAGGGGCTCAACAAACAGATAACACATCCTCATTTGATAAGTCACTCATGGTATTCATTACCCCAAGAGTGTTTCTCCTCTAATGGAGCTACTTCCTTAATAGACGACAACTACCCATTAATCGGGTTATCCTTAAACGCCTCTTATCACAAACTGGGATTCATTTCCATGATCCACATAGTCCACATTTTACAACATATAACATTCATCACATAACAACACATAACAACACTTTTCACGTTTCAACGTGCACATAATAACATCGTAATAGATATTGCATCATAACAACAATACATAACATAACGGGTACGGTTCCCCCTATGAACCGGCCCAAACATAGTCAGTTCACTTGTAGCCTAGAGAATGTTGCCAGTCTCATGATAAGCTCATTACATAACTCGGTACCGTCTCGTTAAATGAATGGATAACTTAACATAAGGTGTCTCAGGTATAGTGATCCAAGCACACCGAACAAACATAACATAGTATGCCCCTGTGGCCAGACGTGAGTCTGTATAATAGCCTTGGTTAAGCTAATGGGAAGGTTGGAAACCAAATTGGAAAACAACCATAACATACAGAGAGGATCGAACCTGATATGGCAACGACCCCCATACTCACGCGTGGCCGGAACAGACCGGACTCCTCACTTCCCCCATTAGCACTTGTTAGAAGTTCATCATTGAACTTAATTAAACAATCATAACATTGGGTTAAGTCTTGTTAGACACACACACAAGGGAAGGGAGAGTCATACATTCACACACAAACATCACACACAACATCACATAACTAAATCATGCATAGCCGTGGTTAGAACGTTCCTTAGGTCGGAACGTTATCACCGGATACCGTTCTCTTACGTTTACCTAATAGTGGTTAACTAGCTCTTCAAGCGCATTCGAGGTTACCGGTATCAGCACGTAAACATACAACAACAGTAACGACTGTAAACTCATTTCATGATTTATCTTATAACGTGGCAAACACACAGAAAAACACATTGGCATACAAGCCGGTGTAATCCGGTAGGACACAGGTTGCAAGAAAACCATACCTGTCACCGGAGTCCACTTTATCACGTCCACTTATGTTCCTCGAGCAATTCTCAAACAACTGATAACATTACATGTATTTTTATTAACATTGGGGTAACCTGATTGTTTAAAGTCTAATGCTTATAACTTATCCCCGTTAATTTAGTTAAATAACTTCACATTTTAACCTGTTTTACTTTTACATTTTAATACAACTTTTCCCTCACTAAATTGTCATTATAACTCACTTAACATGTCCTTAACAATCTTATAACATCCTCACTTAATAATCACCATTTTTAGACAACTTTTCCTAACCTTAAACAACATTTTTGGCCAAAACAGTGGCATGTCCGAACTTGTGTCCGGACTTCCCAAGTTCGGACACAAGCCGTGACTTAAAACTGGGAATAGACGCATGTCCGAACATGTGTCCGGACTTCGGAAGTTCGGACATGGGTCGAGGGAAATTTTAAAGTAAAATCTCATGTGTCCGAACATATGTCCGGACTTCCGAAGTTCGGACACAGTTCGAGACTCTGAGAATTTCTACGCTACATGGCCTGTCCGAACGTCCATGTCCGGACGGATGTTCGGACAAGCCAAAACACTCACTTTCCACGCCTTTAAACACTTAACCAATTCCCACCAAAATCTCTAACACTTATAGTATTTCCTCCTTAGGTTTCTAAGTGGTGTTTCATGCCTATTGTAATCATTATACCATAATACTTCTTTTCCATTTGAACATCCACTCTTAAGCATCTTTTCTTACAACTAAATTCCTTATGTCATCCTTGTAGTCCTTTTACTAGTCTATTCCTTCTCCTTGTTTTCCAAAGTTTGCCTAAGTCCTAAAACAACTCCCAAAATGACTCCGACATGTCTAAATCCTTGTAGCACTCTGAACACCTTAATACATGCCTTTTTCCCTAGTAAAACAATTAATCATTCTCAACACTTCCAAACTTACCAAAACTCTTTTTAAACACTTAGAACTTCTTATACATCATCTAAATTTTGCCATAGGTTCTCTTAGCACAATGTCATACCAAAACACATAGCTTTCACCATTAGACATTCAAGAACACCTAAAATCCACCAAGAGTATTCTCACACACAAACACTTAGGTTTTCACCCTTTTACAACCAAAAACACTTAATCATTTAATGCACATTCTTACACACAAACATATTGTTTTTTTCCTCCTTTAACCATCCAAGACACTCATCTTCACAAAGAATGTTCTTTACACACATCTAAATCCTTAAACTTCACTACATCACAATATAGTGCATAAACTTAAATTGCATGGCACTTAGGCCCTTAAATACATAAATCATAAACACTGAATTTCCCACATTGTATTTGCCTTTGACCTGCAAATACACTCAACAATACATATGCCTTTTACTAAGCCCTTGAGAGCATTCTTCTAAGTCATTTTCCCTTGGCTCCTTAAATCATTTTCATAAGCAATATAAGCTCATTTCTCCTAAGACTTTAAACCACATTAGGTTAGCACCTTTACCTCTTTTCCTCACAAACTTCTTTCTTGTTTCCTTGAATAAATTGGCAAGGCTTTTAGTTGCTTGTCAACTTCTAAACATTATACAAATAACATAATGAGTATACAAGCTTTAAGCTTCATCTCATTGTAAACCCTAGTCGCATATATTATCTTAAGGTATTAAAATGATTGTTTTACCTTGGAATGGAAAGAGAGCTTGGATATATATCAAGAGAGGACTCCACCAAGCCCTTGGAAGATTCAAATGAAGCTAAAACAAGCAAGGTAAAGACACCATTGTGAGGTGAATTTTCGGACATCATATAAACATAGAGGAAACATGGATTTTCTTTGAGTTTCCTTACCTTGAAGCAAAGGAGAACAAAAGGTGTGAAAAGATGAGGTCAAGCTCCATCAATGGTGAATCTCCATGGCACCAAAATTGAGTTCTTGAAGATTTGAAAAGATAGAAGTGTAGAGCTTGCTCCAACTAGAAGAATGGTGGTCTTGAAATTGAATTTGGACCATGGAGCTAGGAGTTACAAGCATTCAAAGATGGAGTTCTTGTGTGGAACTATAGCAAATCATAAAAGAGAGAAAGAAGTAAGGTAGGAGACGGTGGGAACAAGAGAGGAATGAGAGAATGAGTTCTAAGTTTGCTTTTGGAAGATATTTATGTTATAAAGTAACTTTCTTCTTTTACTTATGTAACACCCCAACTCAATCCAAATGTGGTCTCGCAACTTAACAGTATATATATAAACATGTCACAGCGGAATTCTTTACAATCCAGGACCTTGCCACGGTCTGACTACAGAATATACCGAACATTAGTCCAACAACCTTAACCATTTACATATCCTTCTTACAATCCTCTCACAACCTATACATCTTACTAACTCAATTGCCATACGAGTGTACATGCACAACTCGTAGGTCACACTTAATCCTTCACACTTGTATCCTCTTCTTACTCTTGCGATGGCCGCTTCCTGATGTACCTGTGAAGTAAAAACAGCCCCCAAAGGGGGTCAGCACGAATGCTGGTACGATCCCCTCATGGCCCCCAAGCTAACGTGGCTACGACGACTAATTGTCGATAGCATGGAGGTTGATTATATGCACAACATAATAGTAAATGCTGTAAACAACGAACCAAATATGAACAATCAAAGTTCACACACAATGAACGACTTAAATGCGTTCCCTTAATTAGAGAGTTAGTTATTTAACTCCTTAAGTAATGTTCCCTCTTAATCTTAGTCCATCCTTATCTCACCTCAATCTTAGTCTTATCTTAATCTTAGAAACAACCATCCTTTAATAAGGAGTGGATGTCGCTTATCTTAATCTTAATTGTACCAACCATCCTTTAAAGAGGAGTGGTTGCATCTCATCTTAACCTTACCTTAATCTTAATCTCAATAATACAAACCATCCTTTAAAAGGAATGGTTGCAACTTATCTTAACCTTACCTTAGCCTTAATCTTAACTTAATCTCAATATACAAACCGTTCCTGGAAGGGAATGGTTGTAGCTTAATTCGAACCTGGGATTTAGGTGATCCCACCGCACCATCTTAATGCCACCTACTCTAGACGGGAGTCCAGCGCAGCTGAGCCGGCAACCGGCCCTAGGCTACAAGTCCGAAGACAAGTCCTTAATCGGAGGTCGAATCTGCTATAGATAACGACCCCCCTTTTCTTAGCATGCATGACCGGAGATCGGTCCCGGGTTTCCTCACTCAAGTTCCAGTTAGTAGTAATCTCAAGACCCTGTTTGTTGGTTAACCTCTTTCGGTTCATATCGTCCCTTATTAGGGGCGTTCCTTAGTCTCACTCAATTCCTTACTAAACATTGGTTAGTAAGTTCTCACGGTATGTTGTGTTAGTTTTCAAACATCACACAACAATACAATAAATATAATATATTCCGGTTGCATGCTTTATCTTGTTTAGTGAGCACACAAAACAAATAGCACACAAGCCGAGGGACACCTCGTTAGCAAGCAGGTCACAAGAGAACTGTACCGTTCACCGTTGGTCGTCCGGTTGCTTACTCTCTTCCGGAGTCCAAATCCCCAAGTCCTAAAACATTCATTCAGTTTTAGGTTGTTAATCACTTAACTTAATTCAACTTACTTAACTTACTTAACCCTTAATGATTCCAACCTCACACCTCTTAAGTCTTACAACTTAATCTTACAAACTTAATCTTAAACTTTTATGTTTATTCTTAACTTAATCCCTTAGGTCTTTATACCTCTAATCATCATTGCCCCCTTAATGGGGTACCACTAATACCACTAAACTATCTTAGGGTTTCTTTTTTTTTATATATATCTTAAGGGTCGTCCGACCCACCGTCCGACCCACCCTATGGGTCTGACCATTCCAGTAACTTTCGGGTTTGAAAAACCCTACATGTCCGACCCACGTCCGACCCAACCAACTGGGTCGGACCATTCCAGAAACTTATTTGCCCTCTAAAAACTCCGACCCGTCCGACCCAAGACCTCTGGGTCGGACCATTCCAGAACCTTTCCCTGCCGTTAAACAGAGGCCGTCCGACCCAAACTGGGTCGGACCCCTGGGTCGGACGCCACCAAAACATGCCCAAACTTTGCCAAATCTTCACTAAACCTTTCCTCAAGCCACCCAATGTAACATCATTTAGACCCTTAAACCCACCTTAGAGCATCCTCCAAACACATTAAATCATTCACCAAGATTCACCTTAATCATTATACATTTTTCCTTGTAATAATGCTAACACTTGTAATACTTTCCCCTAGGTTTCTAGGTGGTGGTTCATACCTAATGTAACCACTATGCCAAATGTTGTCCTCACCACTATAACATCATCTCCCAAGCATCTTTCACCATCGAAAATTCTTTTATGCATTGACTTAAAGTTCCTTCACAAGCTTAAGCTTCCTTCCATCAACGCCTTATTTCCTTCCTAGTTGTTTACCAACATTTGCCTAAGTCCTAAATACTCAATTACATTCTCTTGATTCCTAAATCCTTCAAAGTAATGCCTAAGTCATTATAACTCATTATAACGCTTTATCTCACCCCTTTTTCATCAAGACAACCTCTAAGACTTCCTACTTCCTTAGTCATTAATTCCTTTAGAACATATCTAAATCACCTTAAGCATTACACCTTCTCCTTGAACTTATGCACAAGTCTTACATTCCTCATCTCATGATTTTGGCGTGTTCAAAAACACTCACCAATCCTCTAATTCCTCCTAGACATCTCTAGGTCATTCTAAACCTCAAGAACTCCTTAGTTAACTAATCTCCACTCAAATTCCTCATAATGACTCCTAGTAAATCCTAGGTCATATTAATTCACACCACCATCACCTAAACACTTATTTTCTACTCAAATTTCGCCATAGCTTCTCTAGCATCTTATCATGCCCAAATGTATTGTTTCCCTCATTTAACCATCTCACACACATCAAGTTCTTTCTCATCATATCTCATCACCCAAACCAACTCATTCACAACAACTCGATATATTGCAATAATCTTAAATTGCATAGCACCAAGGCTCTTAAATGACATGGCTCTTAGGCCCTTAAATGACTTAAACTTAAACACTGAATTTCCCACATATAAAAGCTTTCAACCTGCAAATACACCCATCAATCTCATAGTAGTTATAATGCTCTTAAATTCCATCTTAAACTTATATTACTAACTCATTCCCATTGGCTCCTTAGTCACAAGTTCACAAGCTTATTTAAGTTCTTTTTCTTAGGTTATATAACCCATTACACAATGTAAGCTCTAAGCCACATTGGTATCCACCCATACTCATCCCTTAAAACTTAAACCACCATTAGGTAAGCATTTTACCTTGTTTTCTCAAGCTTATCTTAACTTCCTCCTTACTTCCTCTTAGACCTTCTTCTTGCATGATCTCGGCCACCACTTAAATTCCCTTGCCAATGTTCTAATCAATATTCAATGACTCATATGAGTACTAAAGCAATGCACTAACCTTAAGGAATGAAACCTAGGTTAGAAATGTGTTCTAAGGCATAAAAGTGGATGATTACCTTTGAAGTCTCAAAGTAGACTTGGGCATTGAATGAAATAGGACCTCCACTAGTCCTTGATGAATAAATCAAGCTAGAACAAGGCATAAAAACAAGGCCCCATGAGAAGGAATTTTCGGCCATATAAGGAAGATGATGGAAACTTGGTTTTTCTTACATTTTCTTTACCTTAAGAGAATGGAGAAGCTAATGAGCTCTTCAAACTTGATTTTACTCCATCAATGGAGTTTCCTCTTGGCACCAAAATGGAGCTTTGAAAGATTTGAAAAGATAGAAAGATAGGTCTTGGCCTAACTAAGAGAAATATGTGTTTAGTTTTTGATTTGGAGCTAAAATGAGTAAGTTATGGACAAGGCAAGGTGGTGTTTCCATGGGTGCTGCTCCTACGTGAATGAAGGGAGGAAGAAGATGGTGGAACCGTGTGAAGAAGAGAAATGAAGAGAGAGAAGAAGAAGGTGGCTAATATAAGATATTTGCTTTAATAAAGCAAATAGTACTCTTTTACTTATCTCTTCTTTTCTTCCTTATTTGACTACTTATGGTGACTCATCCTCCCTTAGAAAAACCGGCCCCCTCATTATAAACAAGATATTATGGTCTTGATTGACCAACTAATTGACTTAAGTTGATTAAAACTTAAACTAGTCACTATTTGGCACTATTCACTAATCAGTGCACATATTTCTAAATTTTTGATTTCCCATTGATTTAGACCTCCTAATGTGATACTAATTAGTACAAATGTTGATTAAAGAGTAATGATGGACATTTAGCCACTCAAAACTCAATTCTAAGACAATTTCTCAAAAATGTGCTTTAAGACTTCTTAAAGCACATTTTGTGTTTTAACTTGTTTTCAAGCTTGGTTTTCTTTGCTAATTGATTTAAAATGACCATTAGAATATTACTAAGGTCTTATCATGATATTTGGGTACTCACCCAAGTCTCTCCAAGCTTAGAGCACATTTTTGCCCTAATTGCCCTTATGGCATTTTCTTACGTTTTCCTTGGTTTAAATTGTCTACCAATCTTTCTAAGGCATATTTTAGCCTTAATACATCATGATTTGATGTTTACTTAGCATACTTAGGTTTGGGGTATTTCAATCTACCCCCCTTAAAAGAACTTTGTCACCAAAGTTCCCATGCATCTTTTCTTATTAGAATACATGTCTTACCTCATTCCTTAGATCATATAGATCTTACTTATGTATGCTTAATCTCATGGATCATTGGATCCGCCATATTCTTATACTTAAATATCACACACCATGCTTAAGCATGTGTAGCACTCAAAATTCCTTTTGTTCCTTTTTGATGATTAAAACATTCACATAACTTACAACGTATTCTCCCATGTCACCGGTCCATAGACAATGGCTCATTCGTCCTCGTCACCATGGGCCAGAATACAAAACACGCTGCTCTCCCCATGTCACCGGTCCGAAGACAAAGGCTCGTGCGTCCTCGACTTCATGGGCGAGACTCAGTAAAAAGGTAATCCTTCTTACGAGGTCATGTGAGGAATAATTCCTCTAATTAAAAATACAATCAACTCCAATTTCATTTTATCTTAAGGCCTCTATCCTTAGTGTGATTTAATTGTGACCACTGGTAGGGAGTTTCAGGAATCATCCTACCCTGATGTGATCAGCATCAGTGTAGAACCATCCTTCCACTCCAATTTGTGTTCGGTTTCCCTTGATCCCTAGAAAATCAAGTTCCACCTCCCACGTCATTTTCAAACATCCAAATAATTCACTCATGTCCAATTTTCTATCTTTTTAGTTCTTCTAATCATAATCAATTCATCTCCAAAGTGTGGACTCATTCCATCTAACATTCCCAATTCATCTCTTAGTAATTACCTCAGACTTAAATTCCTACTAATTCTATATCAGTCTCATACCAACTTCCACTGTCTCATACCACATAGCATTACTATTTCCTAACCCATAATCATATCAAATTGTATCCCATAATGTTATCTTATTCTTATCTCCCACATAGTCTCATATTGACTCATACCTCATATATTCTTATTTCTTAAGTCTCCTTAATCCTCTTCCTTAATTCTCTTAACTTGTACTCACACCGGAGTTAACAAGATAGGTACTTAATGTACGGTATTCACATCTTCTGTGTGCAATAACCATGATTTATCTCAAAATGTTTATGTAAAACATATTCTCAAATTATTTTGTGCTATGCACACCGTAGTTTATGTACTCAGTACACAAACATACGCTAAGCGGTTTTCGCTCTACCCCCCTTAAAATGGATTACGCCCACGTAATCAACATTACATGATCTTTGAACATAAGTTCCAGATGTCTAATTCTTACCAAGCATTCTACCTTCCATGTCATCTATCTTACTTAGAATTCGATTGGGAATGACTTAGTCTCTGTATCGAGGATTCTTAACGGTACTTATACCGTTTCCTTAACTTAGTTTGGTCTAATCTCAAAGGTAGTGATCTGCTAGCTTCCGCTGCACCACTCTGATGTTCTTAGGCTTAACTGCTTCACTTATCTTTTTATAGCATTGTATATCCTCCTGCCTCCTTACAGTTTAGGTATATTGGTCTCTCAATGGACACGTGTTATCTTTATATATACACGGCCTTAATGAGTTGTAACTCGTCTATCCATTCTCCTTGGAGATCTTATGTTCATACTCTTAGTGTTTTCTCGAATGTCTAAGTTGTTCTCTCCAACTGACCTTTGGTCTGAGGATGATCCTCAATCTGAAACTACTGTTTAGTGCATATCGCGCTTTACAGTCTTAATCTCTTACATCTTAAGACATGTCCAATGTCTGTACTTAACAATTCGTGCTCTTCGCACTCCATAGTCCTTAATTATTCGTTCTCTGATTTCTCGTGTTGTTGGTTCAACTGAATTCTTTCCTTCGACTGTCTGTGGTAGTAGCTGCTCTTGTGTGATCTTGCGTCGTTGTCCGTGGTACGGAGTCGACTACCTCCCGTGTTCCTTACACCACTCGTCTACATGCATGGGGTACCTTACTGGTACATTACTACTTACCCAACTAACTCATAAATGAGCGTGTCAGGCCTGCAAGCCCCTGTGGGGTGCAGTCGTCCCACGTCTCGTTTTAGTAAACTCATAGTGTCCGTCACACGTTTAGCTATTGCTAATTATGAAGTATTCTGTTGTCGATCTCCTCTTTCATCGTTCCATAATAACATTTATTGTTCTTCTTGAAGTTAATCAAGGGAAGTCTATTTACTGTGTTCTTGGGTATGGTATGCTCCAGCTCCTTTCTGTATTCCGTACTGATTCTATTTCTTAGTAGCTTAGGTCTCTTTCCATATAGCCTCTTATCTTCTTTCTCATATTCATTCTACTAGGAAAGCACTTCCAGTTCCTTAAGGAATGGGTTGTGTGCTTCCTGTGTAATCTTACCAAACCATGTCCAGACTACTGGCATCAATGCTCAGTTCGTCTTCCATCTTATTTTCTTACTTATGCTGGTCTTAACTCATACATCTAATTGCCTCAGTGTCAATATTTGACGGCTCATTCACAATGGTCGCCTTCCGCGCACCATGACTTAATCCACTTATATAACTATTGTACTGACGACCACTACTACCATGGTAGTTGGCCCTTACCATGTTGCCCATCAATGGTGCAACCTCTTATTCATTTATTCTAATGTCTTACCTTATACTCAATCCCTTCTTGGTGTAAACACACTGGGAGTTCTCTCATTCCGGTGTATGGCGGTTGTCATACTGTGCTGTAAAATAGTTAACTTTAATGAAGACGTTATACTCCAATCTCAGTTTCGTAAGCAGGCTAATTTCTTTCGCTATCTTTCACCCTTAGTGATGTTACCTACCATGTAGTTTAACTGGTTACTGAAGGTGTCATCCACTGAATCACAAGCTCTTCTGAGCATTGATTAATTGACGTGCCATAATGTGCAGTCACGGTGTTTATCTCTGACGATCACTAATTCTTACATCCTGGTGTCGGATATGGGGTCTATCTCTGCAACCTACCTTATTACTCAAGTGTATCTGGTATGTTCTAAGGTAATCTCAAGGTTCATGGTTCCCATTTTCTAATAAAGTGTATTTCATCTCTAATAAGTGAAAGCCCTTTTGAGGGGTTCATTCCCACTCATGGCCTCACAACAAGGGGAGGTATCCCCACCCTAAAAGGCATGGTTCGTTCTCCGCTCCTGTCCTTACATTATCTCAATATTCTCATTGGTACCCTTTCTTGGTAATCTTCCCAATCTAAGTTATAGTTTGGTAACCGTTCATATCTACAAATTGTAGTCCCTTTGTGGCTTAAACAAGCTCTCTTATAACTTACTGCGCCTCGGGCTCTGATGTGGTTAACATCCTTGGCTCGTAGGCTCTTAATGCTTAATGTCTCAGTTCATTATTTGTACTCTTACTCATCTGCGGTCATCCCTATAAGATCCTGGTTCTTTAATGTAGTATCGGGTTTCATGATAAGTTGCTGCATCCTGCTTCCTGCTATGGAAGTTGTTCAGGTGATCTGAGGTTATTTAATGTCCTTGACAATACTGTCATTTTACTAGACTTATGTCTTTTAATAGTCAAGGTTAGGTTCGTATTAGGCGTTTGCCTTGCGGTGTCCAAGTTGGATATCATCCTGTCGTCTTATACTTCCATCTCAACGCTTCGTTCAACTTCCGTTGACTATGCCACCCGTTGATGATCAATCATACTTGGGTGTTAATGAGTTAACAAACAGTGTTAACTGTCATTCATCAGCTGTTCGGCTCGACTATGCCCGCTCTGTCGGGGTAGTCCTCTGAGCTCCTTTTCCAGGGTTGTACGACTTTAATCCTTAGTAGGTTATAGCTTACGTTTATTTCTTTTATCCTTGTTTTCTGGGTTTTCCAACATCTTCATTGAAGAATGTTGTTATCGGTATTCTTAATGGTCACCCTGGGAGTCTTATCCAGTTTTCGTAGGAATTCGTTGCTTCAACAGTCTCAATAGTATCTTATAATACATCCCTTGTATGTTATTGCTTACATAGTGTTTTGCTCAGATTCTAAGCGATCTCTTAGGTTTTCCCCTAGAGTTCGGGATTGTGTTCTTACCGTACTGTCGGTTTGTTGTATAGTGGTTTATACCGTTGCTAATATTTATACGGTTTAATACTTTGTCCAAGTTCCGCTCCCTGCTGACTGGTGTGTCACTTATCTCATCATGGTCAGGCCGTCGGGCCTTTCCAAGGTCTTATTTTTCTGTTCTCATGGATTTACAATCCGGTATTAATATGTGTTACAACTGTAGCGTTCTCCTATCTCGCCATGATGGCTTTCCGTGTAGCTTAACCGTGGTAGCACTTGCTATGGCAAGTGCGCCATGCAGGATGGGCTATTGGTGCAAGGTACATTGGAAGTGATGCTTCCTTCTAATTCCCATGTAATTGGTAGTCCTCGGGACTCCTTCGATGATCTCTTATTTTGGATAACTGGCCATCCGGCAGTTTCCTTGTTGTTTGACAGTGCTGTCATTTATCAGGGCGTTCCTCTTTCTGAGGGAACCCCTGAATATTTCTTTGTCTTAATCCTCGCTCCTGTCTCTCCACACATTTTGTTGTGGTTACTAAGTAATGATTCTCCTTTAGGCACTACATCGTAGTCCTATTTTGGTATACAATTTGTATGAGTTTCTACCGTCGTCCGCATTATGTTGGCTAGGCCTTGTAACCTTCCTCATTGTAGGGGTTTGGAGTTCCCGTTTCTAACTGGACTTTCCAGTAATCTCAATCCTCATGCTTTGTATTATCCCACTGTTATGCTTACTCGGACCGCTGTCCGGTACTCATGTCTCTTATCATTTCCTTATCTATTGCACGCGTAGTGCTTTCCTTACCATTGATATCGCGGGTTATTTCGACTGCGTAGCATGTCGACCCATGTTGCCGGTAATTACCGTTCTTTTACTGGTAAGGTTCCATTGGTAGCGCCTGTTTCGCCGATGCGCTCCATTAAAAACTCCCAGTTCTCCTTAACTGTTGTGCCACAAGATGTTTCTCTCGTATTGCTTACTGTTAGCTAACTGCCAGATCGGGTTTCCCCGAGTAAGAGAAGGCTTTCTTCTCTCTGGCGTTTGTTCCACTTATTCAGGGTTAGGGATGTGGAGGGCGGGCCTAGGTACTATGGATGTCCGGTAAACACCGGGAAGTCCTGACTAACGCACCTCTCACTCTATCTCTTAACCCTTAACCCATAACTCAATCTCAACCTCAATATTCTCCTAAGTTCGGTATTTCTTGTCTTCAGAGCGTAACTACGCTCTGGTACCACTTTTTGTAACACCCCAACTCAATCCAAATGTGGTCTCGCAACTTAACAGTATATATATAAACATGTCACAGCGGAATTCTTTACAATCCAGGACCTTGCCACGGTCTGACTACAGAATATACCGAACATTAGTCCAACAACCTTAACCATTTACATATCCTTCTTACAATCCTCTCACAACCTATACATCTTACTAACTCAATTGCCATACGAGTGTACATGCACAACTCGTAGGTCACACTTAATCCTTAACACTTGTATCCTCTTCTTACTCTTGCGACGGCCGCTTCCTGATGTACCTGTGAAGTAAAAACAGCCCCAAAGGGGGTCAGCACGAATGCTGGTACGATCCCCTCATGGCCCCCAAGCTAACGTGGCTACGACGACTAATTGTCGATAGCATGGAGGTTGATTATATGCACAACATAATAGTAAATGCTGTAAACAACGATCCAAATATGAACAATCAAAGTTCACACACAATGAACGACTTAAATGCGTTCCCTTAATTAGAGAGTTAGTTATTTAACTCCTTAAGTAATGTTCCCTCTTAATCTTAGTCCATCTTTATCTCACCTCAATCTTAGTCTTATCTTAATCTTAGAAACAACCATCCTTTAATAAGGAGTGGATGTCGCTTATCTTAATCTTAATTGTACCAACCATCCTTTAAAGAGGAGTGGTTGCATCTCATCTTAACCTTACCTTAATCTTAATCTCAATAATACAAACCATCCTTTAAAAGGAATGGTTGCAACTTATCTTAACCTTACCTTAGCCTTAATCTTAACTTAATCTCAATATACAAACCGTTCCTGGAAGGGAATGGTTGTAGCTTAATTCGAACCTGGGATTTAGGTGATCCCACCGCACCATCTTAATGCCACCTACTCTGGACGGGAGTCCAGCGCAGCTGAGCCGGCAACCGGCCCTAGGCTACAAGTCCGAAGACAAGTCCTTAATCGGAGGTCGAATCTGCTATAGATAACGACCCCCTTTTCTTAGCATGCATGACCGGAGATCGGTCCCGGGTTTCCTCACTCAAGTTCCAGTTAGTAGTAATCTCAAGACCCTGTTTGTTGTTAACCTCTTTCGGTTCATATCGTCCCTTATTAGGGGGTTCCTTAGTCTCACTCAATTCCTTACTAAACATTGGTTAGTAAGTTCTCACGGTATGTTGTGTTAGTTTTCAAACATCACACAACAATACAATAATATAATATATTCCGGTTGCATGCTTTATCTTGTTTAGTGAGCACACAAAACAAATAGCACACAAGCCGAGGGACACCTCGTTAGCAAGCAGGTCACAAGAGAACTGTACCGTTCACCGTTGGTCGTCCGGTTGCTTACTCTCTTCCGGAGTCCAAATCCCCAAGTCCTAAAACATTCATTCAGTTTTAGGTTGTTAATCACTTAACTTAATTCAACTTACTTAACTTACTTAACCCTTAATGATTCCACCTCACACCTCTTAAGTCTTACACTTAATCTTACAAACTTAATCTTAAACTTTTATGTTTATTCTTAACTTAATCCCTTAGGTCTTTATACCTCTAATCATCATTGCCCCCTTAATGGGGTACCTTAATACCACTAAACTCTCTTAGGGTTTCTTTTTTTTTTTTATATATATCTTAAGGGTCGTCCGACCCACCGTCCGACCCACCCTATGGGTCTGACCATTCCAGTAACTTTCGGTTTGAAAAACCCTACATGTCCGACCCACGTCCGACCCAACCAACTGGGTCGGACCATTCCAGAAACTTATTTGCCTCTAAAAACTCACCCGTCCGACCCATGTCCGACCCAAGACCTCTGGGTCGGACCATTCCAGAACCTTTCCCTGGCGTTAAACAGAGGCCGTCCGACCCAAACTTGGGTCGGACCCCTGGGTCGGACGCCACCAAAACATGCCCAAACTTTGCCAAATCTTCACTAAACCTTTCCTCAAGCCACCCAATGTATTCTAACATCATTTAGACCCTTAAACCCACCTTAGAGCATCCTCCAAACACATTAAATCATTCACCAAGATTCACCTTAATCATTATACATTTTCCTTGTAATAATGCTAACACTTGTAATACTTTCCCCTAGGTTTCTAGGTGGTGGTTCATACCTAATGTAACCACTATGCCAAATGTTTTCCTCACCACTATAACTCATCTCCCAAGCATCATTTCCACCATCGCACAAAATTCTTTTATGCATTGACTTAAAGTTCCTTCACAAGCTTAAGCTTCCTTCCATCAACACCTTATTTCCTTCCTAGTTGTTTACCAACATTTGCCTAAGTCCTAAATACTCAATTACATTCTCTTGATTCCTAAATCCTTCAAAGTAATGCCTAAGTCATTATAACTCATTATAACGCTTTATCTCACCCCTTTTTCATCAAGACAACCTCTAAGACTTCCTAGTACTTCCTTAGTCTTAAATTCCTTAGAACATATCTAAATCACCTTAAGCATTACACCTTCTCCTTGAACTTATGCACAAGTCTTACATTCCTCATCTCATGATTTTGGCGTGTTCAAAAACACTCACCAATCCTCTAATTCCTCCTAGACATCTCTAGGTCATTCTAAAACCTCAAGAACTCCTTAGTTAACTAATCTCCACTCAAATTCCTCATAATGACTCCTAGTAAAATAGGTCATATTAATTCACCACCATCACCTAAACACTTATTTTCTACTCAAATTTCGCCATAGCTTCTCTAGCATCTTATCATGCCCAAATGTATTGTTTTTCCTCATTTAACCCATCTCACACACATCAAGTTCTTTCTCATCATATCTCATCACCCAAACCAACTCATTCACAACAACTCGATATATTGCAATAATCTTAAATTGCATAGCACTAAGGCTCTTAATGACATGGCTCTTAGGCCCTTAAATGACTTAAACTTAAACACTGAATTTCCCACATATAAAAGCTTTCAACCTGCAAATACACCCATCAATCTCATAGTAGTTATAATGCTCTTAAATTCCATCTTAAACTTATATTACTAACTCATTCCCATTGGCTCCTTAGTCACAGTTCCAAGCTTATTTAAGTTCTTTTTCTTAGGTTATATAACCCATTACACAATGTAAGCTCTAAGCCACATTGGATCCACCCATACTCATCCCTTAAACTTAAACCACCATTAGGTAAGCATTTTACCTTGTTTTCTCAAGCTTATCTTAACTTCCTCCTTAGACCTTCTTCTTGCATGAATCTCGGCCACCACTTAAATTCCCCTTGCCAATGTTCTAATCAATATTCAATGACTCATATGAGTACTAAAGCAATGCACTAACCTTAAGGAATGAAACCTAGGTTAGAAATGTGTTCTAAGGCATAAAAGTGGATGATTACCTTTGAAGTCTCAAAGTAGACTTGGGCATTGAATGAAATAGGACCTCCACTAGTCCTTGATGAATAAATCAAGCTAGAACAAGGCATAAAACAAGGCCCCATGAGAAGGATTTTCGGCCATATAAGGAAGATGATGGAAACTTGGTTTTTTCTTACTACATTTTCTTTACCTTAAGAGAATGGAGAAGCTAATGAGCTCTTCAAACTTGATTTTCCTCCATCAATGGAGTTTCCTCTTGGCACCAAAATGGAGCTTTGAAAGATTTGAAAAGATAGAAAGATAGGTCTTGGCCTAACTAAGAAAATATGTGTTTAGTTTTTGATTTGGAGCTAAAATGAGTAAGTTATGGACAAGGCAAGGTGGTGTTGCCATGGGTCTGCTCCTACGTGAATGAAGGGAGGAAGAAGATGGTGGAACCGTGTGAAGAAGAGAATGAAGAGAGAGAAGAAGAAAGGTGGCTAATATAAGATATTTGCTTTAATAAAGCAAATAGTACTCTTTTACTTATCTCTTCTTTCTTCCTTATTGACTACTTATGGTGACTCATCCTCCCTTAGAAAAACCGGCCCCCTCATTATAAACAAGATATTTATGGTCTTGTTTGACCAACTAATTGACTTAAGTTGATTAAAACTTAAACTAGTCACTATTTGGCACTATTCACTAATCAGTGCACATATTTCTGAAATTTTTGATTTCCCATTGATTTAGACCTCCTAATGTGATACTATTAGTACATGTTGATTAAAGAGTAATGATGGACATTTAGCCACTCAAAACTCAATTCTAAGACAATTTCTCAAAATGTGCTTTAAGACTTCTTAAAGCACATTTTGTGTTTTAACTTGTTTTCAAGCTTGGTTTTCTTTGCTAATTATTTAAAATGACCATTAGAATATACTAAGGTCTTATCATGATATTTGGGTACTCACCCAAGTCTCTCCAAGCTTAGAGCACATTTTTGCCCTAATTGCCCTTAAGGCATTTTTTTGACGTTTTCCTTGTTTAAATTGTCTACCAATCTTTCTAGGCATATTTTAGCCTTACTACATCATGAATTTGATGTTTACTTAGCATACTTAGGTTTGGGGTATTTGCAACTTACTTTTTCTTCCTTTCCTTAATTGATTTCTTTTACATGTTGGTGACTCACCATAAAAAACCGGCCCCCAATAGTTACCTAGGGGTGTTTTAGTCTTTGTTGACCCATTTAATTACTTATAACAACATATGTTACAAACTAGCTTATTAAAGTTACTATTCACTAAAACAAGGCACATAGATGTGAAATTTTTGATTTCCCATTGATATAGACTTCCAAATGTGATACTATATAGTACACATGTTAATTAAAGAGTAATGATGGACATCTAGCTATTCAAAACTCATTTACAAGACAATTTTTCAAAAACGTGCTTTAAGACTCCTTAAAGCACTTTTTGTGTTTTAACTTGTTTTCAAGCTTGGTTTTCATTGGTAATTTATTTAATATGTTCATTAACATATTTATAAGGTATAGGTATAACCATTAGGTCTTATACAAATTTATCCCAAGTTTAGAGCACATTTTTTGCTCTTATTGACTTTAAGGTATATTCTTGTGTTTTAATTGGTTTAACTGTCTACCAAAGTTTCCTAAGGACTTAATTTGCCTTGTTAAATCATAATTGACTATTATTTAGTCTTGGTAGGTTCTTTGGGTCCTAACCAAGTTCACTCCAAGCTTAAAGCATGTTTTTGCTCAAACTGTATCTTAGTGCTTTATTGCATTTTACTATGGTTTAAATTGTTCACTGATGTTTCTAAGGCACTTTTTAGCCTTTACATACCATAGTTTAATATTTAAACCACATATCAAGGTTTGGGGTATTTCAGTATGGAAGCTACAATGATAGTGAATACCATATAAGTTGATGTTATATAGTGAGTAAGAGCACGATGCACAGCAAGCGACCGTTGTATAAGTGTTGTTAAATAATAATATGGCAGATAAGACCAGTTATGAGTTAAATTCAGTGGAGATGCAAGGTAAGTGATGATAAACAGACTGGGCAATAAACTAGTGGTTGGTACTATGTGATAGGGAACTTAGTGTGGATTCCGTTGCTAATAAGAGATTTATTGTCAAGAGTTTACGCCTCTGCACTCTGTATGACTGAGTGTTTTGGTATTGCATTTGAACAGTAATGATCGAGTGCGATGGATAGGATTGTAGAAATGTTAATTGTGGTGGAAACAGAAAGCGGCTTATAACACCATAGTGACTGATGCATAGGAAATGCAAGGACATACTGAAGAATGAGTACTTGTACAGGACCAAATGTGGAGGCATGATTAAGAACAAGTGACTACAGTAGCACTAAATATCAAATGTCAGTATGGAATATACCTCAAGTGTGGGAAATAGCTGAGAGAGCACTACACACTAGGCAGTAGCTCAACCTCAACCGACAGTAAGTCAGAAGAAATCAAGTCAGTCATTGTGAAATACCTGGCAGTTTATGCAGTAAGTTTTTGGAGAAGTGGATGGAAAGTTTTGAAACTCACCGAATTTGCTCACGGTCAGAAATACCACGCATCGGTTGAGAAACCGTTATTACCAAGATAAAGGCGATAATTGGGGATGTACAATACAGTAAGAATAACAAATGGGGCAAACTAAGCCCTACAGTTATTAGAGTTTCGCAGCAGAAACTAGTGAGCCAGTGATTCAAGTGTTGAATGTGCATGGTGAACATGAGTGAACGGCCAATTATTAATGCCTAGAAGCCTCACAGGCCAGAACCGAAACCAGTTAAGAGTTAAAGCAAACTCCAATGAGAATTCTTGGTTTAGGAACTAAACCGCCAGTATGGTTAAGATCCTCTAACCAGAATGCATTGTATAATAGACCGCGTGGAAGTTAAAGTACTTCACGACGGCAGAACGTTTTAAACCAATGATTAAGTGATTGATTACGTGGGCGTAATCCCTTTTAAGGGGGGGGGTATAGCGCAAAACCACTTAGTGTGTATTACCGTACAAGTGTACGTGACCTATGGTGTGCATAGCACAAATAATTGTTTTGATGATTGGTGTGTGTTACGTAAACATACACATTCATTCATGGTTTAGTTGTGGTAATTGCGCACAAAAGATGCGAATACCATTGTGATAAGTGTGTTTATTTGTTAACAGTTGTGTGTGATAGTACAAGTGTGGGGAGTAGAGAAACTCCCGGGGGAACAAAAAACCCTGATAGTGTATAAATGTAAAACTGTGTGTTGTATTTTGATAAAAATATATGTATATATACAATATAGTGATTCATGAAAGGGTATGAAACCGACATAGAACCTAGTGAGAATAAGATTCCTTAGGTAACAGGATTAAAGTGAATGGAGATAACTGATAGACGGAGTTCTATCCCTTGGAGATGTATGATTATGACTAGAATGACTTAAAAGATAGAAATTGGAAATGAGTGATTTACCTGATGCTTGAAATTGAAGTGGGAGGTGAAACTTGATTTTCATGAGATCAAGGGACGCCGAAGACAAATTGGGGTGGAAGGATAGTTCAACACTGATGCTGATCACATCACGGTTGGATGATTCTTGAAGCTCCCCTTAAGTGGTCACAATTAACCACGCTAAGAAAAGAAGCAAAGAGCATAAGTTGGACTTGGAGTTGTATGTGTTTTAAAAAGGATTTTGAATTGGTATTTATAAAACGTCGATAGATACTTTACTTAAAGGAAGTTCTCTTACTTAACATTATAAAGAATATTTTTGTAGTACTTGCCCGGTGACATGGGAAGCATATGTGTTAAAGATTAAGTGATTGTTTTGATCTCCCAAAGGAACGGGGACGGAAGGTGTCCATCGCGACCGGGTTCTGCGGGATCACTGTGTATATAAAAGATATCTTTGATTGTTATACATGCTATGACATGTTGTGTGGTATGTGAAATAAATACTATTTTGACCTTGAGTCCTAATGTGGATGAGATCTAAAAGTTGTTATGTTGCCTAGACCTATGTGTCTAAATGTTGTTGTGTTACCCAGACCTGAGAGTCTAAGGGTTATGATGTGAGTACAATGTTGTTAAGATACCCGGACAGTCAAGTCCGAGGTTATCATGTAAGTATGTTATGATATGTTATGTTATGTATGGATGTGAATATGTTACCCGGACCATTAAGTCAGAGGGTGTGATGTAAAGTATGTTTGGTTATGAAAGTTTTATTTTTACAAGTAATCCCTGTGTTCTAATCCAATGATGTGTGGGAAGTGTGAACTTCGAGGACAAAGTTCTTTTAAGGGGGGTAGATTGAAATACCCCAAACCTTGATATATTGTTTAAATACTAAATTATAATATTTAAAGGCTAAAAAGTGCCTTAGAAGCATCAGTGTACAATTTAAATCATAGTAAAAACAGTAAAGCACTAAAAGACAGTTTGGGCAAAAACATGCTCTAAGCTTGGATTGAACTTGGTTAGGACCCAATGAGACTACCAAGACTTAATAATATTCAATTATGATTTAATAAGGCTAAATAAGTCCTTAGGTAACCTTGGTAGACGATTAAACCAAACAAAACACAAATAAATACCTTAAAGTCAATATGGGCAAAAATGTGCTTTAAGCTTGGGAGAAATTTGTATAAGACCTAAACGTCATACCTATACCTTATATACATGTTAATGAACATATAAAATCAATTACTAAAGAAAACCAAGCTTGAAAACAAGTTAAAACACAAAATGTGCTTTAAGGAGTCTTAAAGCACATTTTTGAAAAATTGTCTTGTAAATGAGTTTTGAATGGCTAAATGTCCATCATTACTCTTTAATTAACATGTGTACTACTTAGTATCACATTAGGAAGTCTAAATCAATGAGAAATCAAAAATTTCACAAATATGTGCCTTGGTTAGTGAATAGTGCCCAAATAGTGCTAGTTTTGACTTAAGTCAACTTACCTTAATTAAATGGTCAACATAAGTCATGAAATGCCCTATTATATGAAGAGGGCCGGTTTCCTAAGTGGTGACTCACCACCATGTAAAAATCAATTAAAGAAAGGAAGGAAAAGTAAGTAAAAAGAAGAAAGTTACTTTATAACATAAATATCTTGTAAAAGCAAACACTTCATTTCATTTCTTCCTTTCCCACTCACACCCACCGTCACCTATCTTCATTCTCCCAACTCCATCGGTTTTGCTACAGCAAAACCTCACCATCTCCAACTCCATTTGCTTGTAACTCATGACTTCATGGTCCAAATTCAATTTCAAGACCACCATCCTTCTAGTTGGAGCAAGCTCTACACTTCTATCTTTTAAAATATTCAAAAGCCTCATTTTGGTGCCATGGAGATTCACCATTGAAGGAGCTTGAGCTCATATTTTCATGCCTTGTCATTCTCCTTTGTTTCAAGGTAAGGAAAACCAAAGGAAAACAACATTTCCTTCATTTTTATGCATGTCCGAAAATTCACCATTAATGGTGTCTTCTCTTGTTCTTCCTTAGCTCCATTCCAATCTTCAAGGGCTAGGAGGATTCCTATCTTGCTACTTATTCAAGTTCCCTCTCAAATTCCAAGGTAAACTTCCATTTTAATGAATTAAAACACTTATGTTAAACTAGGGTTTGTATATAAGTCTAAGTATAAATTCTTAAGCTCATTACCCTTATATGTGTGTGTGGATAGATGACTAACAAGCAATCAAGGTCCTTGCCGAATTTTAAACAAGGAAACAAGAAAGAAGTTTGTGAGGAAAGGAGGTAAATGTGTTAACCTAATGTGGTTTAAATGCATTAGGAAAGATGAGCTTAAGTTTTTCATTAAAACTACTTAAGGAGCTAATGGTAAATGAGTTAGTAAAATGCTCTCAAGGAGTTTATTAAGGGCATATGTGATGTTGAGTGTATTTGCAGGTTGAAGGCAATTATTATGTGGGAAATTCAGTGTTAAAGTTTAATGCATTTTAAGGGCCTAAGAGCCATGTTATTTAAGGACCTAAGTGTCAAGCAATTTAAGTTTATGCACTATATTGTGATGTAGTGTAGTTTAAGGATTTAGATGTGTGAAAAGAACATTCTTTGTGAAGATGAGTGTCTTGGATGGTCAAAAGAATGAAAAACAATGTGTTTGTGTGTATTAAATGAATAAGGGTTCTTGGTTATATTAAGGTGAAAAATTATGTGTTTTGGTGTTAGGTGATACTAGAGAAGCAATGGTGAAATTTGGTTAATGAACAAGGAGTTTTAGGTGTCCAAAATGATGTTTGGAGACCTAGGTTGAACTAGAAATGATTAATGTTTAAATTTGTGAAAGAAGGTGAAATGAGGTCTTCTTAGGTGTTAAAATGTCTTGGGTGTTATCTTGGAGGATTTAGGATGCAAATGAATATTTTAAGTATACTTCAAGCCATGGTGAGATTGTGTTATGGATTTATACAAGTTTTGGTACCAATGAGGAAGTAAGGTGTTGTAAGGAAGATGTGTGAACTTGTGGAGAAAATTCTTGGAGGGACATAAAGTATTTTGGTGGGCTAAATAATGTGTGGGAACATGCTATAAACCTAAGGGGGAAATATTATAAGTGTTGGGCATTTTGGCAAGAAATGAGTAAGTGTTTAAGGGAGTAGAAAATAAGGTTCTTGGCATGTCCGAACTTCCGTCCGAACATGGACGTTCGGACATGCCCTGTTGCGCGTAAGTTTCCTGAGCTTCGACCAGTGTCCGAACTACCGTCCAAATTTGGACGTTCGGACACACCTACCTCTATTCTCTGTTTTGGCCTCGAACAGTGTCTGAACTTGGGGAAGCTCGGACGCATGTTTGGACAGTCGTCAGTATACACCCATTTGAGCCTCGAACAGTGTCTGAACTTGGGAAGTCCGGACACAAGTTCAGACAAGGCGCTGTTTTGACCAAAAACTCTGTTTAAGCTTAGAAAATGATATCTAATGATGGGGATTGATAAGTAATGATGTTATGGGATTGTTAAGGACATGTTAAGTGAGTCATAATGATAATTGAGTGGGTGAAAAGTTGTGTTAAAATGTAAGAATAAAACAAGTTAAAATGTGAAGTTATATAACTAGTTAACGGGAGTAAGTCATGAACTTAAACTTTAAACAATCAATTTATCCCGATGTTAACGAAAGTAAATGTAATGTTACCAGTTGTTCAAAGATGTTACGAGGAACATGTGATGGCACGTTAGTGTGAAACCCCGGTGACAGGTATAGTTTTCTTGCAACCTGTGTCCTACCGGATTACACCGGCTTGTATGCCAATGTGTTTTTCTGTATGTTTGCCACGTTATAAGATAAATCATGAAACGAGTTTACAGTCGTTATTGTTGTTGTGTGTTGCGTACCGATACCGGTAACCTCTAATGCGCATGAAAAGCTAGTTAACCATTATTAGGAAAACGTAAGAGAACGGTATCCGGTAATAACGTTTCCAACCTAAGGAACGTTCTAACCACGGTTATGCGTGGGTTAGTTATGTGTTTGTTTGTGCGTGTTAATATGTTCACTTCCCTTGTGTGTGGCTAACTAGACTTAACCACCTGATTGTGAATTAATGTACTAAGTCCAATAATGAGACTCCTAACAAGTGCTAACCGGGGAGTGAGGAGTCCGGTAGTTCTGGCAACACGTGTGAGTATGGGGGTCGTTTTCATATCAGGTTCGGTCCTCTCTGTATGTTATGGTTGTTTTACCTTTTTGGTTTCCAACCTTCCCTTTAGCTTAACCAAGGCTATTTTACTGACTCACGTCGGGCCACAGGGGCATACTATGTTTGTTCGGTGTGCTTGGATTACTATATCCGACGCACCTTGGTGTTAAGTTATTCGTTCATTTAACAAGACGGTAACGAGTTATGTAACAAGCTTATCATGAGTCTGGCAACATTCTCTAGGCTCTACATGAAATACCCCTAACCTTTAAAATATAATTAAATGATCTATTAATGATCTAAGATGATTATTAAACATCTAAATATTATTGGGAAACAATCTAAAAGATCTAACAAGGCAAAACACCTTAAGATCGGTAAAGCCAAAAATGTGCTTTAAGACACCATAAGGTTGTATGACCTCAAATAGATCCAAAGTGGATTCCTAAGTATTATAATGAAGCAAGGAACACAATAAACCATTCTCAAGGAGAACTAAGCTCAGGAACACCCTGTGACACAAAAATGTGCGCTAAAACTCCTTAAAGCACGTTTTTGTGAGATTGCCTTTTAAATTGATTTTTAATGGGCTTAAAAATTATAATTACCCTTAAATATGATATTTAATCATATTATATCATATTAGGAATTTAATTCCAGAAATTTACGAATTTTTACAAATTTAATATTAAAATATTAATAAAACCCTAAAGTGGGGCCCGCATGAGTCAACATTGACCAAGCATGGTCAATGGTCAATTAATTGACTCATTTGGACCATGGAGGCCGGCTGCAATAAGAGGGAGACAGCATACAATGATTTTGGAGACAAATCACTACCTAATGTTCAATTTGCAATAGTAACTTTACTTTTTTCAAATTAATCAAGCTTTCCCACCTTCTCCTTCCTTCCTTGTCCGATCCTCTCCTTCCCAGCCGAGTTCTCCCTTCCTCTCAAGCTCTCAAAGTTGTTCTTGAGATGGAAGGCAAGCCTAGCTCCTAAGCTCCTAATGTAAGTGTTTTAATGTCATTTTTAGCTCTTTTTCTTCATCTCTTCACTACCAACACCTAAATTTCGTGGCTCATCAATTCCTATGGCTTATTCTCAGTGTTCTAAGGTTAGAACAAGAGCTAAACTCGGTTGAGACCAGTAGAGGGACCAAGGTTGTTCAAATCTACATTTTAAGGTAAAAATGTGCTTTAAGCTCATAACTTTTGATTCCCTTCGAGTTTGGCTGTGAAAATTTGGTCATAGCCTCATCTTCTTCTCCTTTTCATGTGGAATCTGTTGGTTAGCCATTTGGAGCAAGGGTGACCGAGATCCAAGAGAAATACTCTCTTTTAAGGCATTTTTCCAAGGTAAAACCTAATAACAAGGTAATATTTCGAGATCTAACTATTTCCTATGTTAATATGGTGGATCTAACACCTTGTGGTGTGTTTGGTTCAGGTCGAAAATACCTAGAACTTCCCTTGCATTTTTAAGGTGATTTTTGCCTTAAATCTTACATTAATTATTCCTTATGGTTAAGCTCAAGCTTGGAGTGTAACCATATCTTGTTTTTGTGTATTAAACATGTCTAAATCATGTGGTGATTTTTCCTACAAGTGACCGAGCCTATACAAGGATAATCAAGGTATAAACACCTTAAACTTATGATTTTTGTAATCTTTATAATATTATATATATGGCCGAGAGTGAATATACAATATAGGTCATATTGACCTAAAAATGTAAAAAAATGGCTAAGATAAATTAAGCTAGTCATTTAAGGGATTTAATTAACATAATGGTCAAATTATGACATTATGTGGAAAAATAATTAAACCTAAGTGAGGCCGAATATATGCTATATTTTGAGACATTTATTGTGTAATTTATTTTGCAAGTTCAAGGTTGTAATAAGGCCATGTCATTAGGCCATTTTAATTTAAGTTTATAAGCTTATTTAGTTTTATTTATGCTTATAATTAAAGGGGCCAATTCGTAATTATTAAGGAATTTAGAAAGCCGTGGGCTAATTTAGAGCAATTTAGGGTTTTTAAATGAATTTAATAAAAATTATAACATTTTATAAAGTTTTGGGTCAAAATTGTAAAAATAGAAAAGTATAGGTTATTATTTGTAATTACCGAAAATTGGTTCCCATTTGGTATTAGGAGTCAAAGTTGACTATATAGGAGACTTTGACCAAGTTTAGAAAATTTAAGAAATTAAAATACTACCTTATAATAAGATACTTATTAAATTGTAAAAGATTTATAAGTTTGGGGTAGTAATGTAATTACCGAAACTTAAGGGTACTATGGAGTTTAGTAAGTCCTTAAGTTATTAGAAATTTTTAGAAGTTTATTTGGTTAAATTTGGAGTTCATAGAATTATATAAGTATAATATATGGTATTTTATGACATTGTTATAAATAGGTAACAAATGTATAAACCGAGATTAGAGGAAAAATAAGGTTAAGAATAATGTTTATAACCTTTTGGTATAGTTTGGTAATTTTTGGAATTAGTATAAGGTTTTATAAAGATATATGTATAATATATAGTTTTAATGGAATTAGAAAACTATGTATTATAAATTGGGATTGAATTGTGATTTTATAGAAGTTTAGTGGTTATAAGTGAAAGCCGAAAATATAAGGGCATTTGGTATTTAAAACAAAATATAACTAGGTTATAATTGTTTTAATGACTTAAATGTCATAAGATATGTTATATAACTATAATGTACATTATATTAATTAAGTGAGATTTTTAAATATTTAAGAACATAGGTGCTGTTCGAAAATATTAACATTTTTAAATGGAATTTATAATATGGTTTTAATGTTATAAGAATTATAACATTTATTATAAGAGATATTCATTAAAAAGAATGAATATAGATTATAAGACTTACCATATAATAAGTTCCATAATACACACATATAAATAAATATATGTAATGGTGTAGAAAATGTGATGGTTCAATAATTAAATTATCATAATTAAAATGATAATAGATAAGGAAAAAGAATTATAAACAGATATGGAATTCTAATGTAAAGTATGTCATGGATAATAGATCCTGTATTAAAGTATAGTTTACAATGAATTATACCACATTGAATTAAAAAAAGAGACAAACCTTAGAAAAATAAATACTAAGGTAAGATGCATAGTGCATGACAAAGGATCACATACATAATGAAACAAACTATACGATCTACAAAAACATTAGTTACATGCGATAACAAGTCCAACAAAAGTATATATATACAAGGCAACTACGCATGTAATGTAACACTTTTCCAATCTCGAGTTAACCAAAACCCGACAAATTGATAGTTAATAACGGGGGGTTAACCGGGAGTGTTAGTGACGGTACGGGGTACCGTAGAATTGTGTTGTTATACGGTATGCTAATCAGTAGCATTATGTATTGTTTAGATTTTAGAGACTACACAAGGAGCATAGGATCTTGCTGATTCATACTCCACCGTAATACATCGGGTGAACGGTATGTTGTTATGTGTCTCTGATTGTCTCTGAGGGCTTCCTCAGTTCAGACTTCTGTGTGATCTGTGATAAGATTGTTTGTCTGAATGTGATAATTAATATGCATGAATTGTGTATTTATAGCTGCTCATTATTTACTGTTGTTGAGTTAACAGTATTGGTTCGTATATAAGAACCTATATATAAAACGAACTAGCGGCTATGGTGCTATCTTATACGAAAAATAAGGAACGTCAGAAAAACGTTGTAGCACTAGGATAATAATACATATATTATCCAGACTTTCATACGGAGCATTGGCCTTTCTATACGCCGCTCTCGTATCTAACACTGGATCCCGAGTTTACAGACTCCGGATTGGACTAATGATCTTGGTCTGCTGTGTTAGAAAATTTGGTAATGCGATGCGATGGTATAATTAAGTAATTAATGAATGGAAGTAAAGCCAAGAGGATGTGGCTCTTGGTGCGCGCTGTGATCACAAAAACGATACCAGGATGTCCGCGTACGGGTCCGCAAGTATCAAGAAAATTTCCCGTGAGCTAGAATGGCTCGTTGGTCGGAGACTCTACCGTTGGAGTGGCTACTGCCGTGGGTGACCCGCCATAATATGGGTAACTAGAGACATGTCGTTTTAATGAGACATGTCACTAGGTATAACTGAACAATAATACATTTGAGAATTATACAGTGGCGAACAATATTGGCTTCTACACCATGGACGAGAATTAATACTTATTGTTACTCTCGTTGTTTCGCTTATTGTTCATTGGTTATACTTGTGGTATATTATGTTGTTGATGGTTGTGTTGTTGTATGGATTACTGTTGTTTATTTTACAGTTTATATATTAAAATGGTATTGCATGTAATGAACCTCATGCTCTCGACCAAATAATTGAGGGGTCTTTGGGGGCATGACGGGGCATGTGATGACATACTCAGCAGGGGCTGATTCCATACCACAAACCATCTTTATTTCAGGTGATTAGCTGGTGGGTCGCAGCGAGACGTGACCATTGTGATATTACAGTTGGTTTAGACTTGGTACGGTGTGATACTCAGGTTGTTTTGGACTCGGGTTGTTTAACCGAGGTGTATTTGGTTTAGATGCTCACGGTCTGTAATAATTGTTGATGTTAGATTTGTTTTAAGTTGTTTAAGTTCTACTATCTATCTCTTGTGGTCACTGCGGGAATACGTTTCGCAAGTTGATTATCAGGTAAATCGTTATCACCCGTATGGGCGAGTGATAACAGTGACACCAGTAGGGCGATAGTTTATTATTTACCGCTGCGAGATATTATTGTGCGCGACTTCTATAGGATTACTAGGAACCGTTAGTAGGGGTGTTACAAAAGTGGTATCAGAGCGGAGTACCGCTCTGATTACAAGAGATAGTAGTTTAAGTACCGTGAGCCTAGGTTATCTACACACCAGTACCAAGAGATAGTGTAAATGATTTGAGTTAAGATATGGTAAGGAAAGTACGGTATTTATACCAAGAGCTGACCTTGGTTTGAATTCTTCAGATGTCTTCCGGGAGGCGATCAGCAGGTAGAGGAGGTGGTGGAAGAGGCGGCGGGCCTGGAGGAGGCCTCCGGAGGCCCCACCGTGGGCGTGGCTGAGACGGTAGCTGCCGTCTTCGCTCAGCTAGCCCAGTGGGAGGTATCCATATAGGAGCACCACCTGCACCACCGGTAGTCCCACCCGTACCCGCACCTAGAGAGCCGAATTGGCTGAAGAGCGTAGCTGACACGCGAGTACCTACCTATGATGGAGTTGCTGACCCCACTGTCCTGGAGAGATACATCGTTGAGCACGAGAAGGCCTTCGATGCCATACATGTGCCTGCTGGCACCGAGTTGATATAGCAGCCTTTCACCTGAAGGACGCTGCCAGCACGTGGTGGAGGTCCGTGAAGGCACATTACCTTGCTACAGAGGGTTTTGGGTGGACTGGTTTCGTGGAGTTATGAGAGAGAAGTACTATCCTGCTCATCTGAAGCAGAGGAAGAGGAGGAGTTTGAGTCCCTGAGACAGGGTAGTATGACAGTAGATCAGTACTACTCCTTGTTTATTGGGCTCTTGGACTTCGTCCCAGGAGTTGTATATTCTGATGCTGTGAAGTAGAAAGTTTAGAGGCGGGTTGAGATATGCTATTAAGGCCGCCATGGGTGCTACCTTGTACCCTACGGTTCAGGTAAAACTAATTGACAGTTTGTACCTTATACTCAGTTGATTTGTTACAGTTCGGGGAACTCATTGATACATTGCAGGAGTGTTATGACGCCGCTTCTCGGACTGAGATGATGGTGAACAGCCGGGAGGACGGCCAGGGGCAGAAGCGTAAGGCCCCAGAGAAAGCAGAGACTGAGGCTGGAGGCGGAGGCAGTAAGGGTGGAAGTAAGAACCACCTTAAGTTATTTAATCCATTTAAATTACTTACTTACTGCCTGCTTTTATACCTGCTAATCCTGACACTTTGACGATCACAGGAAGAAGAAGTTCTCCTGGAGGGAGAAGAAGAAGGAGCAGGCCAGCCAAAAGGGTAAAGACAAGGTCCCGTTGCTGACCGGGCCTACCTACGATGTGCAGCCTCTTAGATCTGTACCCCCTAAGGGTAAGCGATCTAACCTTGTGAATAAATTGTGTACTACACTACCCATTACCATCCTTGTACTAACCTGAGTGTGACATGATAATAGGTTCTGCACCCCAGCGCCACTTTCACTGCAAGCGCTGTGGTAAAGACCACCCGGGTGTCGACTGCACCGGGCAAGCGGTGGACTGCCACCATTGTGGAAAGAAGGGCCACAGGTCGTTCGAGTGCTTTAATAATCCAGATAGCCGAGCGTACCGCCCACCGAAGGGGACTCAGGGCGCACCTACTGGAGGAGGTGGAGCCCGAGGTGGCCAGAGGGGGCCGGCGCCCCAAGCCCAGAGAGGGCAGCAGCAGCAGCCGCAGCAGCAGAACCAGGGCCAGAGGAACCCGCCGGGCAACCGTATGCTGAATGCAGCGGGAGCTTCAGGCGCTGGCACTAGTACCCAGCGCGGTGAAGGTTAGCATTTGAAACCTTAACCATTGTATGAAAGCATGACTAAGTGTTAAACGTTTTACCTTGGCATGAATGAGTGTTTAAATTACCGTTTTAGATAAACAACTTACCTAGGAAACCTTTTACCTCTTAGGAGACTTCGATATCTGCTATCCCATACTTACAAGACAGAGATCACCTAGACCCGTGGAAGAAAGACGGGAGTACCCTAGTGAGTTGTGTCATGTAGTCAGACCGGGCATGATACTTCTCAGAGAGTTCCTAACCCTAGATGAGCAAATCACCATAGTGAATGAGTGTAGAGCTTTGGGTAAGGGCATAGGAGGTTTTTATACCCCTGTATTTACTAGTGGTTCTAGAATGAAACTGCACATGATGTGCTTAGGAAAGATTGGGATCCACAAGCTAGGGTTTATCGAGAGGTGAGGATGGTAGGTGACATACTATACCTAGGATACCTGAGAGTTTCCTTACCTTGGTGAGAAACGCAATGGATATTGCTCAAGACTGTGAGACTTATCCATTACCCGACATGACACCTGACGTTTGCATCATCAATTACTATGAACAGGGAGGGAAGCTTGGAATGCACCAGGACCGTGATGAGACGACCGAGTCCATCACCAGAGGAATACCAGTTGTATCTTTTCCATCGGCGATGATGCTGAGTTTTTATGGAGACCAGAAGAGGATGGATCTAGCAAGCAAGATCATCCTCAAGTCTGGAGATGTGTTAGTATTTGGTGGAGAGTCGAGGCTTGTATATCATGGTATTAAGAGCATTAAGCTCAATACCGCACCACCCTCTAGTGAATGATACCCACATCCGACCTGGCCGTTTAAATTTGACTTTCAGACAGTATGATGTAGTAGTAGTAAGTGTGTAACCTTGTAAATACGTTGGATGAATGAAATAAGAGTTTCTACTTTCAAGTGTTTGTGTTCAGTTTTGTTATACCGATAATTCATAACTTCAGGCTAGAATGGAAAGGAGGGTACCATCTGCATCCTAGACATGGCGCAAGCCAAGGAGTCTGGTAATGTCATCACAGGTATGACAATTACAAACAACAGTAATTAGTGATTTATTGGGACTCGATGCTAATACGAGAGGTATCTCAGGTACCTTTCCTATTGATGGTTAGTGCTTCCGTATTTCGACTCAGGGCTTCGCATTCTTTTATTTCCTCGACGTTTGCTAAGAAGCTGGGGGCCACCCCCGAACAGCTTTCAGACTTTTCAGTCACCCTTCCTTCGAAGGAGAAAGTAGGTTGCACTAGACAGTATACAGGGTTAGAGATCAGCATTATGACTGAGACCTTCCCCATTGATCTATTGAGTTCAAGAATTTGGGTTTTGACATCATAGTGGGCATGGATTGGCTACAGAAGCATAGGGGCCGCCTTCATTGTGCAGAGCATCGACTACTACTGAAGGGGCCGAGCGGCAAGACAGTGTCATACCGCAGTGTGAGGAGAGAGCCGACTGTCAAGATCGTGTCAGCATTATCCCTGATGAAGGATGTTAGGAAGGGCCGACAAGCCTTCCTCTGTTATGTACAGGACACGAGACAGAGCGACGTGACGGACGTAGACATTCCAGTCGTGGTAGATTTTCCCGACTTATTTCCTGATGAGCTGCCAGGCATGCCGCCTGTGCGCGAGGTTGAGTTCGCCGTCGACTTGTTGCCAGGTACGGGCCCCATTGCTAAGGCACCCTACCGTATGGCACCGGCTGAGATGAGGGAGCTGAAGCTACAGCTGGAGGACCTCCTCGACAAGGGATTCATTCGACCTAGTGTTTCTCCTTGGGGTGCTCCAGTGCTGTTCGTCAAGAAAAAGGACGGCAGTATGCGACTCTGCATCGACTACCGCGAGCTTAATGCGGTTACAGTCAAGAACAAGTACCCATTACCACGGATAGATGATTTATTTGACCAGCTGAGAGGAGCCAGTGTGTTCTCGAAGATAGACCTCAGATCTGGCTACCATCAGATTAGGATTGCAGAGGGTGATATTGAGAAGACAGCTTTCAGGACACGGTATGGACACTACGAGTTCACCGTTATGCCATTCGGACTGACGAATGCGCCAGCCATATTCATGGACTTGATGAACCGACTTTTTAGAGAGCATCTTGATAGTTCAGTTGTAGTCTTCATCGACGATATTCTGATCTATTCAAAAACCAAGGAAGACATGAGTTCCATTTGAGACAGGTGTTGAATATTATGAGAGTGAACCAGCTGTATGCCAAACTCTCTAAGTGTGAGTTTGGTTGACAGCGTGTCATTTCTAGGACACATTATATCAGCTAGCGGCATATCTGTAGATCCTGCTAAGATTGAGGCAGTGAAGAGTTGGCCAAGGCCGAAGACAGTCACAGACGTCCGTAGCTTTCTGGGTTTGGCAGGGTATTATCGAAGATTTGTGAAGGACTTCTCCAAGGAAGCCAAACCGATGACTAATCTAATGAAGAAGGAATCCCAGTTCTTATGGTCTGCAGAGTGTGAGCAGTCCTTTCAGACGCTGAAGGATCTCCTGACATCAGCGCCCGTTCTTACTATCCCTGAGGGCACTGATGGGTTCGAGGTATACTGTGATGCCTCTGGAACCGGTCTAGGCTGTGTGCTTATGCAGCACGGGAAGGTAGTTGCTTACGCATCCCGACAGCTGAAGAAGCATGAGGTGAATTACCCCACACATGACCTTGAGTTAGGCGCAGTAGTCTTCGCTTTGAAGATCTGGCGACATTATTTGTATGGTGTGACAGTCACTATCTACTCTGATCACAAGAGTCTACAGCATCTCTTCTCAGAAGGAGCTGAACATGCGACAGAGAAGATGGGTCGAGTTCTTGAAGGACTACGATATAGACCTGAGGTACAAAGAGGGCAAGGCGAATGTGGTAGCTGATGCCCTGAGCCGCAGAGCTCATTCATTGTTCACTTTATTAGCAAACAGCAGTATGATTGATGAGATACGAGCTGCACAGGAGAGTGATCACTATATGCAGAGTATCAGGCAGAAAATGATAGATGGTTGTTTTGAGAGGCTGAAATATGACTTCGAACTGTGCGATGATGGCATGATCGACTGAAGGCCGTTTGTGTATTCCGGAGTCGTCTCCTGATCTGAAGGAGAAGATACTCCAGGAGGCTCATTGCTCGTCCTTATCCGTCCACCCTGGTTCGTCGAAGATGTATAAGGATTTGAAGGTTCATTTCTGGTGGAGCGGGATGAAGAAGGATGTAGCTGAGTACGTGGCTAGATGCTTGACCTGTCAGAAGGTTAAGTTTGAGCATAGGAGACCCGGAGGTTTAGTGCAGTCTATGCCTATTCCTTGCTGGAAGTTCGAGGACATCTCGATGGATTTCGTTGTCGGTCTCCCACCGACTAAGGGAGGACTGAACACGATTTGGGTCATTGTGGACCGTCTGACGAAGGTGGCAAAATTTGTTGCTATGAAGGATACCTGGAAGGTCCCGAAGTTAGCGGACTTGTTCCAGAAGGAGGTGATCCGGCACCATGGTGTGCCAAAGACTATTGTTTCTGATAGGGACCCTCGATTTTTGTCCAGATTCTGGGGACAGGTTCAGGAAGCCTTGGGTACAAAGTTGAAGCTTAGTACGGCGTTCCATCCACAGACCGACGGTCAGAGTGAGAGGACCATCCAGACACTGGAGGACATGCTGAGAGCATGTGCCTTAGATTTTCAGGGGAGTTGGTTAGAGCGACTACATCTGATAGAGTTCGCCTACAACAACAGCTACCACTCCTCGATACAGATGCCACCATTTCAGGCACTTTATGGTAGACCATGTAGGACTCCTTTATGCTGGGATGAGGCCAGCGAGACTACGCTTCTAGGACCAGTACCTAGAGCAGATTAAGGAGGATGTCCTACAGATTAGGAAGAACATGAGGGCAGCTCAGGACTGGCAAAAAGCAAATGCAGACACCAAGAGGAGGGACATTGAGTTCACTACCGACGACATGGTATTCCTCAGAGTGTCACCCATGAAGGGAATATTCCGGTTTGGGCAGAAGGCAAGTTGAGCCCGATGTATGTGGACCTTATGCGATTAGGGAGCGAGTGGGCCCGTTAGCCTACAGACTGGATTTACCAGCAGAGCTCGGAGGGTGCACGTCTTTCACGTTTCACAGTTGAAGAGGTATGTGCCCCATCCATCGCACGTTTTTGCAGCCAGAGACTTTAGAGTTGGACCCTGCTCTACGATATGAGAAGTACCACTCCGCATTCTCGATACGAAGACGAGACAGACTAGGAACAAGACCGTTAGCATGGTCAAGGTTCTCTGGTCGAACCATGAGGTGGAGGAGGCTACATGGGAGTTAGAGGACTCCATGAGAGCGAAGTACCCAGCACTCTTCGAGCAGTAGCTGTGTTACTTGTACGGGTTCGTGGTCAAACCCTTTTTAAGGGGGGTAGACACCACTTGGCTTGCGCACATGTTGTGCATTAGGTCTTGTTGTTTGTAGTGTGTTTTTGTTTGTATGCTGCGTCATACATGTGGTTTGGATGATTGTTTGTGTATGATACATTCTATGTATGTGCCTTGGTGCACCTGGTTGAATATTTATAGTACCGCTGAGTACTTTTGATTGATGAGTTGGATGTGCACCTTGTTTAGTGCTATGATATGAATGAGTTATACCATGAGTTTGGCTATTTGATATATACTGTATGTATAGACTAGGTTTGAACCTAGTGGGAGTTACTCCCTAGCAATGGACTGTTTGATTACTTAGTGGAACTTGATTCCTTAGGTGAACTGTAGAGGATTAAGGACTTCGGGACGAAGCCTTTTTAAGGGGGGTAGACTGAAATACCCCTAACCTTTAAAATATAATTAAATGATCTAAGATGATTATTAAACATCTAAATATTATTGGGAAACAATCTAAAAGATCTTAACAAGGCAAAACACGCCTTAAGATCGGTAAAGCCAAAAATGTGCTTTAAGACACCATAAAGGTTGTATGACCTCAAATAAGATCCAAAGTGGATTCCTAAGTATTATAATGAAGCAAGGAACACAATAAAACCATTCTCAAGGAGAACTAAGCTCAGGAACACCATGTGACACAAAAATGTGCGCTAAAACTCCTTAAAGCACGTTTTTGTGAGATTTCCTTTTAAATTGATTTTTAATGGGCTTAAAAATTATAATTACCCTTAAATATGATGTTTAATCATATATCATATTAGGAATTTAATTCCAGAAATTTACGAATTTTTACAAATTTAATATTAAAATATTAATAAAACCCTAAAGTGGGGCCCGCATGAGTCAACATTGACCAAGCATGGTCAATGGTCAATTAATTGACTCATTTGGACCATGGAGGCCAGCTGCAATAACTGAGGAGACAGCATACAATGATTTTGGAGACAAATCACTACCTAATGTTCAATTTGCAATAGTAACTTTACTTTTTTCAAATTAATCAAGCTTTCCCACCTTCTCCTTCCTTCCTTGCCCGATCCTCTCCTTCCCATCCGAGTTCTCCCTTCCTCTCAAGCTCTCAAAGTTTGTTCTTGAGCATGGAAGGCAAGCCTAGCTCCTAATGTAAGTGTTTTAATGTCATTTTTAGCTCTTTTTCTTCATCTCTTCACTACCAACAGCTAAATTTCGTGGCTCAACAATTCCTATGTCTTATTCTCAGTGTTCTAAGGTTATAACAAGAGCTAAACTCGGTTGAGACCAGTAGAGGGACCAAGGTTGTTCAAATCTACATTTTAAGGTAAAAATGTGCTTTAAGCTCATAACTTTTTATTCCCTTCGAGTTTGGCTGTGAAACTTTGGTCATAGCCTCATCTTCTTCTCCTTTTCATGTGGAATCTGTTCGTTAGCCATTTGGAGCAAGGGTGACCGAGATCCAAGAGAAATACTCTCTTTTAAGGCATTTTTCCAAGGTAAAACCTAATAACAAGGTAATATTTCGAGATCTAGCTATTTCCTATGTTAATATGGTGGATCTAACACCTTGTGGTGTGTTTGGTTCAGGTCGAAAATACCTAGAACTTCCCTTGCATTTTTAAGGTAATTTTTGCCTTAAATCTTACATCAATTATTCCTTATGGTTAAGCTCAAGCTTGGAGTGTAACCATATCTTGTTTTTGTGTATTAAACATGTCTAAATCATGTGGTGATTTTTCCTACAAGTGACCGAGCCTATACAAGGATAAATCAAGGTATAAACACCTTAAACTTATGATTTTTGTAATCTTTAAGTATATATATATATGGCCGAGAGTGAATATACAAATATAGGTCATATTGACCTAAAAACGTAAAAAAAATGGCTAAGATAAATTAAGCTAGTCATTTAAGGGATTTAATTAACATAATGGTCAAATTATGACATTATGTGGAAAAATAATTATACCTAAGTGAGGCCGAATATATATGCTATATTTTGAGACATTTATTGTGTAATTTATTTTGCAAGTTCAAGGTTGTAATAAGGCCATGTCATTAGGCCATTTTATTTTAAGTTTATAAGCTTATTTAGTTTTATTTATGCTTATAATTAAAATTGGGGCCAATTCGTAATTATTAAGAATTTAGAAAGCCGTGGGCGTAATTTAGAACAATTTAGGGTTTTTAAATGAATTTAATAAAAATTATAACATTTTATAAAGTTTTGGGTCAAAATTGTAAAAATAGAAAAGTATAGGTTATTATTTGTAATTACCGAAAAATTGGTTCCCATTTGGTATTAGGAGTCAAAGTTGACTATATAGGAGACTTTGACCAAATTTAGAAAATTTAAGAAATTAAAATACTACCTTATATATAAGATACTTATTAAATTGTAAAAGATTTAAAGTCTTGGGGTAGTAATGTAATTACCGAAACTTAAGGGGCTATGTGGAGTTTAGTAAGGTCCTTAAGTTATTAGAAATTTTTAGAAGTTTATTTGGTTAAATTTGGAGTTCATAAGAATTATATAATTATAATATATGGTATTTTATGACATTGTTATAAATAGGTAACAAATATATGGAAACCGAGACTTAGAGGAAAAAATAAGGTCAAGAATAATGTTTATAACCTTTTGGTATAGTTTGGTAATTTTTGGAATTATGTATAAGGTTTTATAAAGATATATGTATAATATATAGTTTTAATGGAATTAGAAAACTATGTATTATAAATTGGGATTGAATTGTGATTTTATAGAAGATTAGTGGTTATAGGTGAAAGCCGAAAATATTAAGGGCCATTTGGTATTTTATAAACAAAATATGTCTATAGGTTATAATTGTTTTAATGACTTAAATGTCATAAGGTATGTTATATAACTATAATGTAACATTACATTAATTAAGTGGAAGATTTTGGAAATATTTAAGAACATAGGTGCTGTTCGAAAATATTAACATTTTTAAATGGAATTTACAATATGGTTTTAATGTTATAAGAATTATAACATTTATAGATAAGGGATATTCATTAAAAAGAATGAATATAGATTACAAGACTTACCATATAATAAATAGTTCCATAATACACACATATAAATAAATATATGTAATGGTGTAGAAAATGTGATAAGGTTCAATAAATATAAATTATCATAATTAAAATGATAATAGATAAGGAAAAAGAATTATAAACAGTGGATAGGGAATTCTAATGTAAAGAGAGTGTACATGTGATAATGAGAATCCATGTAATTAAAAGTATAAGTTCACAAATGAATTATACCACATTGAATTTTTTTTTAAAATAGAGACAAACCTTAGAAAAATAAATACTAAGGTAAGATGCATAGTGCATGACAAAGGATCACACATATGATAATGAAACAATCTATACGATCTACAAATATACATTAGTTACATGCGATAACAAGTCCAACAATAAGTATATTATTATACAAGGCAAACTACGCATGTAATGTAACACTTTTCCAATCTCGAGTTAGACCAAAAGCCCGACAAACATTGATAGTTAATAACGGGGGGGTTAACCGGGAGTTGTTAGTGACGGTACGGGGTACCGTAGAATTGTGTTGTTATACGGTATGCTAATCAGTAGCATTATGTATTGTTTAGATTATTAGAGACTACACAAAGAGCATAGGATCTCGCTGATTCATACTCCACCGTAATACATCGGGGTGAACGGTATGTTGTTATGTGTCTCTGATTGTCTCTGAGGGCTTCCTCAGTTCAGACTTCTGTGTGATCCGTGATAAGATTGTTTGTCTGAATGTGATAATTAATATGCATGAATTGTGTATTTATAGCTGCTCATTATTTACTGTTGTTGAGTTAACAGTATTGGTTCGTATATAAGAACCTATATATAAAACGAACTAGCGGCTATGGTGTTATCTTATACGAAAAATAAGGAACGTCAGAAAAACGTTGTAGCACTAGGATACTAATACATATATATTATCCAAGACTTTCATACGGAGCATTGGCCTTTCTATACGCCGCTCTCGTATCTAACATTGGATCCCGAGTTTACAGACTCCGGATTGGACTAATGATCTTGGTCTGCTGTGTTAGAAAATTTGGTAATGCGATGCGATGGTATAATTAAGTAATTAATGAATGGAAGTAAAGCCAAGAGGATGTGGCTCTTGGTGCGCGCTGTGATCAAAAACAAAACGATACCAGGATGTCCGCGTACGGGTCCGCAAGTATCAAGAAAATTTCCCGTGAGCTAGAATGGCTCGTTGGTCGGAGACTCTACCGTTGGAGTGGCTACTGCCGTGGGTGACCCGCCATAATATATGGGTAGCTAGAGACATGTCGTTTTAATGAGACAATGTCACTAGGTATAACTGAACAATAATACATTTGAGAATTATACAGTGGCGAACAATATTGGCTTCTACACCATGGACGAGAATTAATACTTATTGTTACTCTCGTTGTTTCGCTTATTGTTCATTGGTTATACTTGTGGTATATTGTGTGTTGATGGTTGTGTTGTTGTATGGGTTACTGTTGTTTATTTTACAGTTTATATTAAAATGGTATTGCATGTAATGAACCTCATGCTCTCGACCAAATAATTGAGGGGTCTTTGGGCGCATGACGGGGCATGTGATGACATACTCAGCAGGGGCTGATTCCATACCACAAACCATCTTTATTTCAGGTGATTAGCTGGTGGGGTCGCAGCGAGACGTGACCATTGTGATATTACAGTTGGTTTAGACTTGGTACGGTGTGATACTCAGGTTGTTTTGGACTCGGGTTGTTTAACCGAGGTATTTGGTTTAGATGCTCACGGTCTGTAATAATTGTTGATGTTAGATTTGTTTTAAGTTGTTTAAGTTCTACTATCTATCTCTTGTGGTCACTGCGGGAATACGTTTCGCAAGTTGATCATCAGGTAAATCGTTATCACCCGTATGGGCGAGTGATAACAGTGACACCAGTAGGGCGATAGTTTATTATTTACCGCTGCGAGATATTATTGTGCGCGACTTCTATAGGATTACTAGGAACCGGTTTAGTAGGGGTGTTACACTACAAGTGAACTAACTATGTTTGGGCCGGTTCATAAAGAGAACCGTTCCCGTTATGTTATGTATTATTGTTGTGCTGCAATTCTTATTGCGATGTGAAGTTATATGTTGTTAAGATGTGGAGTATGTGGATCGGGGATACGAATTTCAGTTTATTATAAGAGGCGTTTAAGGATAACCCGATTGGGGGGTAAGTGTCGTCTGTTAAGGAAATAGCTCCATTAAAGGAGAAACACTCTAGGGGTTAAAGAAAGATCACCAAATGGGTGATTTATTAGTGTAGATGTGTTGGCTGTTTTAATGAGCCATTGTTGTGCAGTTTAATGTGTTGTGCGTTTGTAGTTTACATGCATGATTCAAATGTAATCAACCGCATGCTAAGACGACAAATAGTTGTGCGTGGCCCGGTAGCCTGCGGGCTGCGGGATTACCATACCAGCAAAGGTGCTAAGCCCTTGGGGGGCCACCCTTTCTCTTCTTTTTCCTATTTCTGGTACAAGGAGCTGGAAGCCGTTCGAGAGTAGGACGGGCTAGTCGTTTGTACATGGGTAATCATTTAAGTTGTATATGTACAGTAGGTGTAGTAAGACCGAAATTGTTATCGGCATTAGTTTGTGAATACTCGGTACAGTTGGAAGGTATGTGTATGTTTTTGTTGTTAATGGAAAGGGATAGTAATGTGTAGTCGCTCGGGAATCTAGCCCATCAGACCGATACAATGTATATGTAATAGCCTTGTTAGCCACGTGGGTGGTTAACGGCGTGTAACACCAACGAGTTAAGTAATGTGATGAAGTATGTTTTCCGCTGCAGTTTGTTGTTAAGTGTGTTAATGTTGGATGGGGTGTTACATTTAGTGAATTAATTAATTAAGAAAATTAAACTATGTATTATAATGTATTTTGGAGTATAGTGTAAAGTTTACGAAATAAATAAGGTTATAATATAATAACCGAAAAGTATGATGTATTTATGGGATTAAAAATATATATATATATATTAGTAGGTCCTATATGGGTATTTAGGAAATTTAGAAAAGAAAATTATGATCTAAGGATTTATGAAATTAAAACTATATGAAATACAAGTGCAAATAATTTACTTGTAAAAGAAATAATATTATTTGGGATTAGTTTGTAATTAATAAAGGATATGGGGAAAATATGTCCATGCGTGACATATAAATATAATTTGAAAATTTATTAAGAGGTTATGTCCTTTAGACAATTATATATAAGTATCATAAATTATACATTTGTATGAAATATATATATATTTAAGATTTTCAAGTAAATCAAAAAGAAAATGAATATAAGGAAATATAGAATTAGAACTATGGTTATATAAGGAATTTAATTGTAACCAATATGTATTATGTATGGTTAAGTGGAGAATAAAAAAAAATTGTAAGAATATTATATCCATGTGTGACATATAAATATATTGGGGAAATTATGAAGTTGTTATGTCATTTAGACAATTGTAAAACATATAACATAAATGGTACATGAAAATGTAACTATGTACATCAAAGGATTTAAAATAAATCTAAAAGAGATAACAAATAAATTATACATTAAATCATAAGGTAATTAAAAGTAATTACCACACCATATAAGTTTTATAAACTAAGAATACACGATTTGAGAATATATAGATGCCTTCTGGGAGTCTCGGAATCCCGCTCCTTACGTAGGCTGGGTGTGCTGGGCTCCACGCTGGCCTCCGGGTCCCGATCTCTGGTCACCTCTCGCACTGTAGCCGGGTCAGTAATTCTTGCTCTCGGGGTTCGTGAAGCACTCAAAGGCCCTGTGCCCGCGCTTCTTACAGTAAAAGCACTCCAGCTGTTCGCCCTGGCAATCAACTCCGGGGTGGTTCATCCAGCATTTCCTACAGATAAATCGGCGCTCGGTCCATTTGCTCAGACCGGCTCCAGTCGCTAAACAGGTTACTTGGTTAGTCAACAACAAGTCACGATAACTGTAAAGATATTTAAGTGCTAGAGTTTGTTTCATTTTACCCTTGGGTGGGTAGGAGCGGAAAAGCTTAGTCGCAGTAGCCGGGGGGCTCAGCTGAAGTCTCTCTGTAGGCTTGTTCCCCTGGTATTTCGCTCGCTTCTTGGTTGGGTAGTAGTTGTTCCTTCTCACGCCCTTTTGTTTGCGGTCCTCTGAGTCACCGTCCTTCGCCTTCCGTTTCCTAGCGAATTCCTCGTCCCGCATCTGGACGGTGATCTCTACCTGGGACGCTGCATGATAGCAGTCCTGTGCAAAAATTGGGTTTAGTAAACTCTTCACAATATAATATTCAATTCAAATTCATAGTTCAAGTCCAACCTGGATCGTGGCATAACGACTGGGCCCCATACCGTATCTGATGCGGTGATTCAGTCCACCATAGAAATGCTCCACTAGGATCTCATATGAATATCCCAAGCCTGGAAGTACACGAAGTAGAGCAGTGAACGTCGAGTAGAAATTGTCTACTGTCATCCCCTCGGTCTGCCTCAGGGTGTCTAGCTCAACCCGCTTCTTTGTCCGGTGGTGGGCAGGGTAGTACTTAGCCCTCAGCAACGCAGTGTAAGCATCCCATCCAAACGTGGGGTTGGCTAGGTGAGCATCCTTCACAAGCTTCCACCAATCGCTCGCTGACTCTAGGTAATAGGCTGCGAGTCTGACCTTAGCCTCAGCCGGAACATTCAAAGTCTCGAAGGCGGTCTCTAGGAGGCTGATGTAGTTCTCTAGGTAGGTGGGGTCCGTCTCCCCTCGGAACTCAGCTGGTCGAAGGTCTGCTAAGCTCTTCACCCAGTTTGTCTCCCTGGGTGGGTGGGGCGGTGGTGCCGGTGGTGCCTGCTGGGCTCCTGGCTAGAAACCCATGTGACCTAGGGCTGCTGCTACTATCTCAGCTATGGTCTGCCCTGTAGCTATGCTATCTTGCTCCATGTGGCCACGGCCTCATCCTCGACCTTGTCGTCCAGACATCTGAAAATGTCGTTGTTAGTTAGAACATTCACAAGAACTTATTGCAAGTTATTATCGCCCTTGCTAGTAGTTTAAATTGGTAAAGCCGTGCCTCACAATACTAACCCTTAACCCCGTTTCCCAAATTTCGGTTTTCCTATTCTCGGTACTCCTCTGTTCCAGTCATCAGAGCGCAACTACGCTCTGATACCACTTTCTGTAACACCCCCGAATAACCAAACAGCAGTCTGTACAATACGCCAAACGATATTACCATAAGGCTAAGCAGCGGATTCACAACTCCATCCGGGTGTCACAGACGTCAACCACCCACGTGGTTGACACAACAACACTATCAACATCAAGCTACGGTCTGAATGACTGGAATTTAAACCTTAACCAAATCCGAGTACAAACAGGAGATACAAACCAAGTACCGCGAGTCTACAACATAAGTTCTTAATTAAACAACATAAACCGAAACATACAACCAGGGTTTAGTGTTACGTAGTCACAACTCATACATTAAAACATACTACTTAAAAGTCTTGTCCCGATGGGCTACCGCTATGGTAGTCACCCTGCCTACTCTCCGCCTACTTCCTGTTTCATACCTGTAAAAATAAAGGACTCAGCAAAACTATGCCAAGTATGAACATGTGTAGACTGTATGTCGCCGGGCTACACGACTACTTGGTCGTATTTGATTAAGTCCAATTTACATGCTATAGTAAGCAGTAACACACAACATACAACATCAACATAGCAACACCCAATCATGTTGAGCATAGAGATAACAACAAGCACTTAAAGCGTGTAAAACAAGTCGAGCTTACAAGAGAATTTGAATGATGATGATCCTCACAGTGGGATCATTCAACGTTGAGTGTTTTCATTTCTTTTTCCTTTGTTTCCATCATATGTACTTCTCTTTCTCTTTCTTGCACCAGGTCTGGGGATGTAGGTTAGTTCCCGTGACCATATAGTATAGGTGCCCATCTTTTCTTGCTTCTTTATGGATTAATTGTGAGTTCTCTTATCACCGCACGTTGGAGGACGTCTCCTCCATAGTTAATTTCCTCCATTCCCGGCGTCATACGTTGAGAAAGAGGGGTCATCTGTAGACCCCAGGTTATGCTCCCCAAATAGCTGATCCTCCAATCCCGGCGTTATGTCGAGAAAGAGGGGTCATCTCTAGACCCCAGGTCACGCTTCCTAAATTGCCAATCTTCCAGTCCCGGTGTCGTACGTCGAGAGGGAGGGGTCATCTTCAGACCCCAAGATGTGCTCCACAAAAGTCGGTCGAAGGATCTGATACAGATACCAACTCCCGAGCATTTCATACCGCGCGGCCCGAGATGTTGTCTTCCCAGGTTATTCTCATGTTTTCACCAGTTGATATTTGCTCTTCATTATCATTAATAGATAGACACTATAGTGGGTGTCATGGTACATCCTCAATGGTTAGAGAGGAGTTGCTCTTTATAGAGTTTCCTTTGTTTTCGTAGTTCGTTGTGGTTCATCTCAAGTTCCATAAACGAGAAGGGACTAAACTACTGTGTGCGCGCAAATAATATACAACAATGATCTAGCAATCGTATAACAAGTCAAGCAAGCAATCCAATTTCATGCTTTAATCTTATGGTCATTTTCACACAAGGCACACAACAAACAAGCCGTGTAACACGGCAACATACGAACCACACATGTCCATACCTTTTTCAGAAGCACGTGTCGTCTTGCACACGGGGTCCCGGGTAGCGTTCGTTACGGCCCTAATGTTGATTAAAAGTAACATGTCAGTTCATGATTTCATGTGACGACACTTTATAACGGGTGTTATTCCCTAGGTGTGTTGTTAAAGGCTTAGTTTATATTAACCCTTAGAACTTCCCATGTATTAATTCAAGGCTTATCTTACTTCTAGGACATTCACATTTTTGTTTCACCCGTTAACTAAGTCCTTTTTCCTTAGTTAATGTTTTAGAGCGTGTTAAGCGCTAATTATGTAACAAGTTTATATAAGATAGATATAACTTGTCTAATGTGTATTCCCTCCTTAGATAAATAGGTGAGCAATGTTTTAACCCTTGTATAATGATAATATAGACCATAGAATACCCCTAAAACCCATTTATATAGAAGTCCAAAAGTTTCCAAATCAGAAACACATTTCCCATGTAACACCTTATCTAACTTCACTTTTAACGTAGTAATTGATGTTTAACCTTCTCCACATGTTTCACTAACGTACTTACACTCCTAGGCTACCTAAATTTTGGTTACACAGAGGCAAGGATTTCAGAAAAAACTGAAACAGAACCGGTGCATTCCTGTTTGATTCTGACTCCTAATTTCCCTAGGTACTTATAACCTTAGCAGGGTAAATTAGAGGTTCTTTATAGTCATTTACAATTCAGCACACTCCATCCAATCTCTCTGTAAAAGTTATACAGAACTGATATTTTTTTTTGTTAAACCTGAGACATGCACTTCTAATGCAGCAATCTGATGTTTAAACTCTCGAAATGTTTTTACTAGCCTAACTGCAGCTACTAGTAATGAGGTTTATTCTTAAACCATCCTCACCCTCTCCGCACCGTGGGAAATTGGGCACACGGAAATACAGAATAGGGTAGAAACAGAAACACCATAACATGTGAAAGCTGAACACCACTCAAGCATTCTCTCTCAGTTTCTCTTTACACAGCAGTGTGTTGTTTCCCTACCTTCCCAAGTCCTTACTAACCTCATTAAGTGTATTAGCTGAATCTTAAGTTCATTGGTAAATCAGTTTAATCCACAAGGACCTGCTGTGACAGTTATACAGGGGCAACATCTACCAAAACTGAAACATCAATTCTGATATCCTCACTTCCATTTCTTTCCTTTGCTCCTGATTCTGGACTTTCTATTTCCCTAAAATGCTCTCACACTTAGTTAGATGAATTGACATGATTTTTAAGTTCATAGAACTCTCAATATAGCCCCTTTACAGCTCTCTGTATCAAGTTACACAGAAAACAATCTTCAGAACCCAAAACACCAACATGCAGTATCATTTCTGTTATCATTCCTTTAATTACCTCCTGTTATAGATCAGGGTTTTCTTTCTTTTTGGTTTTCCCTCTCACACGATAATCTAGCCACTTAGTTGAATGTCTTAATATAGCTTTAATATCCCCAAAGCAGATCCCAAATGACAGAATCTGAGACTGAACTCGACAAACTGAACAGAAAGTAAGCTCTGACTGTGACTTCTCTTCTGTTTGGTGGGTTTTCTGTTATCCAAAACCATTTCCTAGTTTTCCCCAACTGCTTAGAGTCACTACCTATATGTTTGACATGGTTTATATCACGAAACAACCCAAGACAACAGCCAGGTAAGGCTACTGAAACCATTATACAGAGACTGCATTGTTGCACAAGCAACAACAACAATAGAAAATCGAATCATCCTTCTTCTTCTTTCTCTTTCCTTGTGTTCCGAGTTTGACTTTCCTTTTTTATCCTCTCAAAATGTTAACCCATTTAGTGAGGTGACTTGTAATACTTTCAGTTAAGAGTTTTAAACTTAAACAACCTCGTTAATGTTACAGACACCCAATGCTATTGGAAAGAACCGAGACATGAACTGAAGAAGAAAACTGAAATCTTGAACTGGTTTTCTCCCACTGTTGTTTCTCTTATTATTCATTAGTCAGTTTTCACTCCCCCCAATAGTCTAGCTATGTTTTAACCCAAGAGCTATCTAGACAATCCCACTACACTCACTGATGTAGTTAATATACTGACACACGGAAATCTACAGAACTGTGATTATAAACTGTTACCAACCACATACACAACCATTTTCCTCTTCTGTTTCATTTCTGGTTTCTCACGCCCTTGTTTTTTTTCTTTCCTAGCTTCTTACCCCCATTGATAGCTCACTTAGTTACGGGTTCTATTAACATTTTAAACCCCAACATAGTAGTCACCCCCTGAGAAGTCTTGCATACAGCACCACAAGAATCTCAGAACTGAAACAAAAGAATATGACTGGTGCACATTTTTTTGTCTCCTGTTTTTTCTTCTTTCCTACTGATGCAATAGTTAAGTTACACCCCAAACACAACCCAAAAATAGGACTGTATTACTTCTAGGCATCTAGCAACCAAACACAATGTTGCAGAATTCGAAACTCGATAGCACTCTTGTGATCTGTAATAGGTTAAGAGTTTACCTTGAATCTGTAGTTCAGGCTCACAAGTGCTGCTGTGTTGTTGAGGGATTTCTTGCCTGATCATTTTGGGAGAGGAGCAGCATGTCATGCGGGACTATGAAACAAAGAGATAAAGGCAATACAGTTGGGTCTGTTATGAGTTACCTGACTGGTCTTATCAGTCTTTCTTTCTTCTTTTTTTTTTGGAAGAGGGTCGCAGCTTGCAAGGAAGCTCTGTTACACTGAGGGAGTGGCGGTTTGATCAGGGCAGGAAACAGGAGAACGTTAGAGAAACTGATGCACTGGCTTTCAGGTAAAAACAAAACAGCAGAGTGTATTTGTTTAAGCTTCACCTGTTAGTTTCCTGGACTGAGTTGATCCAGCCTTTTCAAGAGTTGAGCTCCAGGTCGATCAGGAGACAGAGAGAGACCAAGAAGTTTGGAGTTCACTGATCAACAAAGGAAAATGCAAGAGTAATGTGACGGTTTTCTTTTCGAATTGAAATCACAAGACATGACTGATTCAGGAATGCCACGAAGACTTGGGCTTACCTTCCCTCATGGAAACAGCAGGGCCTCCTGGGTTGTTACTGGCACCGCATGCAAGGGAAGGAGGAGAACAACCGACTGAGATGGAGTATTAATTAGATGTAGAGGTACTGACACGGGGGACAAAATAATTGTTAGTGGTGGTAAGTTCCAATGGAGCATCATGTGAAAGTTTGGAAAAAAAAAGCATTGATATGCTGTTTACTGAAGTCTAGATGGCACAGGTTAGTGGCGTATCTGTTGAGTGACTTCAACCAGGAACAGCCTGGGAATTTGGAGAACACGCAGGAAGTAGAGGAGCAGGCAGTTTCTGTGTCTCTGAACTTGCACAAATTATGCGGTGAGGAGCAGGAGGTTATATGCTGGATTAGTACATTAGTTACAGGGATTTAAGGAGGGCATTAATCACTATTTGCCAGGCAGGGGTTGTGGGAGTTAGGTGTCGTTGCTCTCTGTCAAATTCCTCTAACTTTGCAACCGACAGTGAGCACCCATGCTGTTGAAATTTTTTTCTGAATAGAAGTAATATCGAGGAAGAACAGGGTTACACCGGTTTGGCTTTTATTCTTTACCCTCAGACAGAACCAAGGAACATGTGGTGATCTGTGGTGGTTTTTTTTTCGTGATTTACAGGTGATTACCGAAACCAGAGAGGAAGAACGTGCTCGTTTTTTTTCTTTATTCTAAAGACCATGGTACTACTAGTTTTAATTCGTTAGTGTATATTACTGAATTCGAGCACAGCTCATCCGGTTAAAGCGTTCAGGAGGTATAAGAGAGGTACGGAGTTCGAACCTCAGCGGGAGCGTATTTGCTCTCTTTTTTTAAGCTATCACATGTTTTTTTTTTGTACATAAGCGACTACGTAATATGTCGCGTTATTACTTATACTTGCTAGTCATTTATACTACATGTATATTTATATGCGCCCCCTTTCATTTTGTCGCGGTATAGTTGTAAACACCTATGGCGACGTTATTAGTTAATATTTGCGATGTCGTAAAATTGTAACATTGCGTACAAGTATTTTCGTATACGTACATATATAAGTACGTGACCGCATTAGTACATACGTTACATGTATATACCAAATTTAATTGTTCGTACATTATTATATGTCCGACTTATGAAACGCGGCCGGATTATGATTTTATGCGTTTAATTCGTTTAGGGGTGTTGCAACTTACCCCCCTTAAAAGAGACTTCATCCCGAAGTCTTACTTCCTTAACCTGTATTTTCCACTCCTGGTAATCTTAGGGATCAAGTCCCGCATTCATTCACGATAACCCAAAGGATTAAGTCCCATAATTCTAATTCTCAGTGCTTCTAAGCACCATACCTCATTAGTGGCTTCACACAAGTTCTCATAGTAGACCAAGATGCTAGCGATGTACATAACATGCTAAAGTGCAAACCGAGGCACACAACATTCATTCATACAGAGCATATAACATGCTAAAGTGTAACCCACGGCACACACATTCATTCATACAGAGCGTACACATACGTACATAACATTCTCGCACACAGTCCACAACCATCAACGTGTGGTTGTAGGATTACAACACAGTGATATACACAAAACATCACAAAACGAAATGTGCTTACCCCCCTTAAAAGAGGGGTACGCCCTCGTACCCTACATTAAGCCGAAACATCGTGAAAAGATGGGGGTATATATATCTCTCATTTTATCTTCCATCCAATGTGGCTTTCTTCTACATCTTGGTTTGACCATAACACTTTCACTAGTCCAATTGACTTGTTCCGGGTCTCCCGGGTCTTAGTGTCTAGAATTCTTTGAGGGGTCTCCACGGATCTCAGTGTGGTCTCTAGGACTAGCCTCTCGGGCTGTAGTACATGTGAGGGATCAGGCATGTATTTCTTTAGCTGAGAGACGTGGAAAATCATGAACTCTTCCCAACTCTGAGGGTAAATCAAGTCGATAAGCAACTGGGCCCACACGCTCCCTAATACTGTAGGGGCCTACGAATTTCGGGCTCAACTTTCCCTTTTACCCAAATCTGAAAATTCCTTTCATCGGCGTCACTCAAGAACACCTAGTCGCCTACGGTGAACTCTAGGTCTCGATGTCTGTTATCTGCGTATGCTTTCTGTCTATCCTGTGTGGCTTTTATGTTCTTTCTGATCTGCTGAACCTCAGCCTAAACCTGCTCCAAATAGTCTAGGCCTATGATGAAAGCTTCACTGGACTCGTCCCAGCACAACGGTGTACGGCAAGGTCTGCCATATATCGCCTGAAAAGGTGGCATCTTGATTGAGGCGTGATAACTGTTATTATGCAAACTCGATAAGGTGCAACTTATCCAACCAACTGACCTGGAAATCTAAGGCACATGCTCTGAGCATGTCCTCTAGGGTTTGAATGGTTCTCTCTCGTCTACCCCTCGGTCTGTAGGTGAAAAGCAGTGCTGAGCTTCAGCTCGGTGCCTAATGCTTCTCGTGAAGCTCTCCAGTATCTCGAAAGGAATCTCGTGTCCCTATCTGACACTATAGTCTTTGGCACTCCATGGTGTCTTAAAATCTCCTTATCAAAAAGCTCGGCTAGTTTCGACACCTTCCATGTGTCCTTCATTGGAATGAATCTTGCTACCTTGGTAAGGCGATCAACAATTACCCATATCATTCAATCCTCCTCGGGTCGGTGGCAGTCCCACTACAAAATCCATCGATAGATCATAGAATTTCCACTCTGAGATAGGCATTGGCTGCACTGTGCCTCCAGGTTTTTGATGTTCAAATTTTATTTTCTGACAGGTGAGGCATCTGATAACGAAGTTCAAGACGTCGTTCTTCATGCCAACCCACCAAAGTATCGCTTCATGTCTTTGTACATTTTTGAAGCTCCAGGGTGAATAGAGGTATTAGAAGAATGAGACTCTCTCATGATGCGTTCCTTGAGCTCTGCGCTCTGGTGGGGAATTCATAATCTGTCCCATTCGAATCAAGCCATCCTCCTGAAGTCGGTAGTCATACTTCTTCTTATCTAGTGTGCCATCAATCAAGTTCAGTCTAATATCTGCCATCACTCTGTCGTTCTACTGAGCATTACGCACTTCTTCAACTAGGCTGGTGCCTACCATGAGTGTGTGCAATGTGTGAGCTCGGCGGCTAAGTGCAATCGGCAACTACATTGGCTTTGCCTTCCTTATACTGAAGGTTAATATCATAATCCTTGAGGAACTTCATCCATCTGCGCTGTCTCATATTCAGTTCTTTTTGGGTGAATACATACTTCAAGCTTTTATGGTCGGAGTAGATGGTGATCTAGGAACCGTAGAGATAATGGCGCCAAATTTTGAGTGCAAACACGACTGCTCCTAGCTCCAGATCATGTGTGGGGTAGTGTTCCTCGTGCTTCTTCTGCATGAGGACACATCCCAAACCCATACCGGATGCGTCGCAGTAGACTTCATATCCATCAGTACCTTCGGGAATCGTGAGGATGGGGGCTGAGGTCAATGCGTCTTTCAACTTCTGAAATGCTGCCTCACAGTCTCCTATCCACGTGAAAGGGGTATCTTTCGTGATGAGGTTTGTCATTGGTTTTGCGATGCGGGAGAAGTCCTTAACAAACCGTATGTAGTAGCCTGCTAGACCAAGGAAACTTTGTATATCTGTCACAGACTTCTCTCTCTCGGCCATGTACTACTCTTCTCACTGCTTATCCACTTTTCCCCTCCACTTTATCCGGATCAACTGCTATCACCAGCAACAGAAGATATGTCCAAAAATGCTACCTAATCTAACAAAATTCGCACTTAGAAAAATTTGGTGTACAACTGGTTGGCTCAAAGAATCTCGAGTACCTGCCTGATATGGTGGTGATGCTCTTCCTTGGTTCTCGAATAAACTAGTATGTCATCAATAAATACCACGACTGTATTATCCAACTGATCTCTGAAAACTTGGTGCATCAAGTCCATAAATTTTGCTGGAGCATTAGTCAGTCCAAACGGCATAACTGTGAATTTGTAGTGGCCGTATCGGGTCCTAAATGCGGTCTTTTCGATGTCGCTCTCCTTCACTGGGATCTGATGGTATCTTGATCTGAGGTCAATCTTCGAAAATACTGTCACTCCTCTGAGCTGGTCGAATAGATCATCTATGCTTGGTAAAGGGTAGCGGTTCTTCACTGTCACTGCATTCAGCTCTCGATAATCAATGCATAACCGGAGACTGCCGTCTTTCTTCTGACAAATAGAATGGGTGCGCCAAGGGATACGCTCGGGCGTATGAATCCCTTATCTAACAACTCCTTCAATTGCTTCTTCAACTCAGCCATCTCTGCCGAGGCCATTCTGTACGGGACTTTGGCAACAGGTTCTGTCCCGGGTACTAAGTAAATAGTGAACTCGACCTCTCGGAGTGGTGGCATACCGGGAAGCTCCTTAGGGAAGAGGTCTGGAAACTCCCCAACCACTAGTACATCCGGGTTAAACTCTGGGTCTTGATGAGTATCCTGTACATAACAGAGGTACACCTCCTGCTGCTTCTGAATCTCCTTGGCCATGTTCATGGCTGAAATGACTTTCACAGACGGCTGTCGGGGGTTCTGGCGGTAAGACACAGTAACACCGGACGGGCTCTTTAGCAGTAATCTATGTTCGGCACACAATATACGACCTCGGTGTTTCTCTAGCCAATTCATGCCCACAATGACGTCAAAACCCGGGCCTCTGAACTCTATCATTTCCAACGGGAATTCCTCCTCTCGGATTCTGATGGTGGCTCCTCGGAAATACCGGGTAAAACAAACTCTTTCTTTTGAAGGTAGTGTCACACTAAAATCTTCTAACTCCACTGGGGTCAAGATGTAACTGCTCGCCTAGTGTCGGGGATACGAATGAGTGTGAGGCTCCAGAGTCAAATAATACTGAGGTTGAGACTCCATTCACCGAGAAGGTACCAGTGATAATGTGACCGTTGTTGCTGGCCTCAGCCTGTGTGAGAATGCTCAGGGTACCCTCCCTCCAGGGTTCAACACCTATTCCTAAAAATAATATTTATAAGTATAATTAGTGATGGTACGAGAAGAGTTAGATAATCAGCCTTCCTTTATTCATCTTTCCAACATTACATGTTCATTCCATTACACAACTTAATACGAAAGGTACATGGCTTAATATTTCCTAAAGGTTAGGTTGAGGCGTCCAGGCTTCACATGGGTAGCGTTTATCACTATTGAGGGTGCTGTGTTCGGCTTGATTCTTTTAATCCCGTGGTATAGCATTCTCGATGGTTCGCCCATGATCAACACGTCACCGGATTTTAGCCAGATCTTCATAGCTCGGTCAATCCTCTTTTCTTCACCATAGAGGAACTCAGCATCATCTCCGATGGACACAGACACTATAGGTATCCCTTGGTCTAGGGACTCCTACATCTCGTCCTTGTCTTGGTGTAATCCAAGTCGGCCTTCCTCTCTTAGAAGTTGATGATGCAGATGTCGGCTTGTATGTTGGGCACTAGTGGTACTTCGCGTTGCTGTGCAACGCGTAGGGTTGCCGTAATTAGGGATAGAAAGTCTTCGAGAATTGGTGGTGCATGTGCTCCGTCGGTGTGATAGCTCTTCGTATATGGGTTCCAAATCTTACCTAGGCACATCATTCTTAGGTTCATCATCTTTCCTCCGGGGTATGTCGGTGTGTAGAACCCGCCTGGTCCCACTCCGAACTTACGACATCTTCGAATAATGGCTACTTGAGCTTCAGGTGTTAGGTACCCTGGTAGTAGAATCATCCGGGCTGGATAACTTGGCACTTTTCGCTTGGGTAGTAGGGATTCTCAAGGTTGTACTCATCGGGTTCGAGGTTTGGATTTATTGGGAAGCACATATCAAAGGTTCCTACTGCATTTACAGGTAATCTAGTTCTTTAGTGGTACTAGTAATCTAGCAAATTTCATGCATAGTCATACAGCTTGGCATACAAGGATTTAGGCATTATTTTCAAACATTTAGGGTTTCAAGATTTACCTGCAGCTGTAGGTGTGTCCGGTCCCTCGATGCGGTCCATGATGTGCAAGACCGCCTTCCCTGGCCTCGAAGTAGATGCCTTCTAGGAGTCTCGGGCTCCACGCTGGCCTCCGGGTCCCGATCTCTGGTCACCTCTCGCACTATACCGGGTCTGTAATTCTTGCTCTCGGGGTTCGTGAAGCACTCAAAGGCCCTGTGCCCGCGCTTCTTACAGTAAAAGCACTCACCTGTTCGCCCTGGCAATCAACTCTGGGGTGGTTCTTCCAGCATTTCCTACAGATAAATCAGCACTCGGTCCATTTGCTCGGACCGGCTCCAGTCCCTAAACAAGTTACTTGGTTAGTCTACAACAAGTCACGATAACTGTAAAGATATTTAAGTGCTAGAGTTTGTTTCATTTTACCCTTGGGTGGGTAGGAGCGGAACGGCTTAGTCGCAGTAGCCGGGTGGCTCAGCTGAAGTCTCTCTGTAGGCTTGTTCCCCTGGAATTTCACTCGCTTCTTGGTCGGGTAGTACTTGTTCCTTCTCACGCCCTTTTGTTTGCGGTCCTCTGAGTCACCGTCCTTCGCCTTCCTTTTCCTAGTGAATTCTCGTCCCGCATCTGGACGGTGATCTCGACCTGGGATGCTGCATGATAGCAGCCCTGTGCAAAAATTGGGTTTAGTAAACTCTTCACAATATAATATTCAATTCAAATTCATAGTTCAAGTCCAACCTGGATCGTGGCATAACGACTGGGCCCTATGCCGTATCTGATGTGGTGATTCAGTCCACCATAGAAACGCTCCACTAGGATCTCATCTGAATATCCCAAGCCTGGAAGTACACGAAGTAGAGCAGTGAACGCCGAGTAGTAATTGTCTACTGTCATCCCCTTTGTCTGCCTCAGGGTGTCTAGCTCAACCCACTTCTTTGTCCGGAGGTGGGCGGGGTAGTACTTAGCCCTCAGCAACGCAGAGTATGTTTCACATCCAAACGTGGTGTCGGCTAGGTGAGCATCACAAGCTTCCACCAATCGCTCGCTGACTCTCGTAGGTAATATGCTGCGAGTATGACCTTAGCCTCAGCCGGAACATTCAAAGTCTCGAAGGCGATCTCTAGGAGGCTGATGTAGTTCTCTAGGTAGGTTGGGTCCGTCTCTCCTCGAAACTCAACTGGTCGAAGGTCTGCTAAGCTCTTCACCCAGTTTGTCTCCCTGGGTGGGTGGGGCGGTGGTGCAGGTGGTGCCTGCTGGGCTTCTGGCTGGAAACCCATGTGACCTAGGGCTGCTGCTACTATCTCAGCTATGGTCTGCCCTGCAGCTATGCTATCTTGCTCCATGTGGCCACGGCCTCGTCCTCGACCTCGTCGTCCAAACATCTGAAAATGTCGTTGTTAGTTAGAACATTCACAAGAACTTATTGCAAGTTATTATTGCCCTTGCTAGCGGTTTAAATTGGTAAAGTCGTGCCTCACAATACTAACCCTTAACCCCGTTTCCGAAATTTAGGTTTTCCTATTCTCGGCACTCCTCTGTTCCAGTCATTAGAGCGCAACTACGCTCTGATACCACTTTCTGTAACACCCCCGAATAACCAAATAGCAGTCCGTACAATACGCCAAACAATATTACCATAAGGCTAAGCAGCGGATTCACAACTCCATCCGGGTGTCACAGACGTCAACCACCCACGTGGTTCAAACAACAACACTATCAACATCAAGCTACGGTCTGAATGACTCGAATTTAAACCTTAACCAAATCCGAGTACAAACAGGAGATACAAACCGAGTACCGAGAGGCTACAACATAAGTTCTTAATTAAACAACATAAACCAAAATGTACAACCAGGGTTTAGTATTACATAGTCACAACCCATACATTAAAACATACTACTTAAAAGTCTTGTCCCGATGGGCTACCCCTATGGTAGTCACCCTGCCTACTTCCTGTTTCATACCTGTAAAAATAAAGGACTCAGCCAAACTATACCGAGTATGAACATGTGTAGCCCGTATGTCGCCGAGCACACGACTACTTGGTCGTATTTGATTAAGTCCAATTTGCATGCTATAGTAAGCAGTAACTGAAATACCCCAAACCTTAGTATGTTTTTTAAACACCTAAATATGGTATATCAAGACTAAAAAGAGTCTTAGAAACATTAGTAAACAAATTTAAACAATAGAAAACACAAAATGTGCTTTGAGGTCAATAGGAGCCAAAATGTGCTCTAAGCTTGGATAAGCTTGGTTAAGACCTAATGAACTTACCAAGACCTTATTTATATACTAATGAACATATTAAACCAATTACCAAAGAAAACCAAGCTTGAAAACAAGTTAAAACACAAAATGTGCTTTAAGGAGTCTTAAAGCACATTTTCGAAAAATTGTCTTGTAAATGAGTTTTGAATGGCTAAATGTCCATCATTACTCTTTAATTAACATGTGTACTATATAGTATCACATTTGGAAGTCTATATCAATGGGAAATCAAAAATTTCACTTCTATATGCTTTGTTTTGATGAATAGTGATTTTAATAAGCTAGTTTGTAACATATGTTTGTATAAGTAATTAAATTGACAAATAAAGACTATAATACCCCTAAGTACTATTGGGGGCCGGTTTTCTTAAGTGTGGTGACTCACCACTCTCTTGTTAATATGTTAAGTAAATAAAGATGACTAACTAAAGTACTATTTACTTTATAACTACAAATATCTTCTAAAAGCAAGTTTACCTTCATTTCTCCTTTCTTCCTTGCATTCCCACGGTTCCAAGCTCTCTTCAACCTCTCTTCTTCATTATCTTCTACGGTTTGCAATAGTACACACCACCACCTCCATCTTTGACCTCTTGTAAAGTCTAGCTCACTTAACCAAATCAAAAAACAAACACCACCATTCTCTTCCTCTCATCAAGCTCTTCATTCTTATCTTCTCAAAACTTCAAGAGCCCCATTTCGGTGCCATGGAGTTCCACCATTGAAGGAGCTTGAGCTTACATTTCTGTATATTATTACTCTCCTTTGCTTCTAGGTAAGGAATCTCAAAGAAAAATCATGTTTCCTCCATGTTTTTACCTTGACCGAAAATGCCCATTAATGGTGCTCTTTGTGTGACTTTGTTCTAGCTTCATTCCAACCTTTCATGGACTAGGTGGAGTCCTCTCTTGATAGATATTCAAACTCTCTTCAAAGACCAAGGTAAAACAACTACATTAATGTTTTTGAAATAATGTAAACCCAGGGTTTACAATGAGATGAAGCTTAAAGCTTGAATACTCATTATTTGTTTGTATAATGTTTAGAAGTTGACAAGGAATCAAAAGCCTTGTCGATTTTAAACAATGAAACAAGAAAGAAGTTTGTGAGGAAAAGAGGTAAATATGCTAACCTAATGTGGTTTAAAGTCTTAGGAGAAATGAGCTTGTATTGCTTATGAAAATGATCTAAGGAGCCAATGGGAAGTGACTTAGAAGAATGCTCTTAAGGGCTTAGTAAAAGGCATATGTGTTGTTGAGTGTATTTGCAGGTCGAAGGCAAATATATTGTGGAAATTCAGTGTTTATGGTTTATGCATCTTAAGGGCCTAAGAGCCATGTTATTTAAGGGCCTAAGTGCCATGCAATTTAAATTATGCACTATATTGTGAGGTAGTGCTATATGTGTGAAGTTTGTGTATAAGAAAGTGTTTGATGGATTTTTAGTGTTCTTGGTTTTGATGGTGAAAACAATGTGTTTTGGTTTAGTAATGTTCTAGGAGAACCTATGTCAAAATTTAGGTAACAAACAAGAAGTTCTAAGGGTTAAAATGAGTTTGATAGTTAAGAAATGTTTAGAATGGTTAGGTGCTTTCCTTGTGAAAGAAACATGCATTAAGGTGTTTAATGATGTAAAAAGGGCTTAGGTAATGTTCTAGAGGATTTAGAATGCAAAAGAACGCTTTGGGACATTTCATGATTCTTGATGAGGTTGTATTTAGGACTTGTGTATTGTTGGTGAAAAAGGGATGAGGTGGATTGTTACATGGGAAGCTATAAACTTGTAAAGATGTTTAAGGAATTGTTTAGGAAGAAAAGATGCTTGAGAGGATGTTGTTGTGGTGAGGGAGTATTTTGGCATAAGTGATTATCTTAGGTATGAAACACCACTTAAAGACCTAGGAGAAAATAACATAAGTGTTAAGAATTTCGGTATGGAATGAGTAAGTGTTAAGGAGGTAGATAATGAATTTTATGAATGTTGCATGAGGATTTGAGGGTACTAAATGATGTTATGAAACATTAGGAGGCTTTAGGAGAAGTTTGGTGAAGATTTGACAAAGTTTGGACAAGTTTTGGTGGCATCCGACCCAGGGGTCCGACCCAAGTTTGGGTCGGACAGCCTCTGTTAGACGTCAGTAAATGGTTCTGGAACGGTCCGACCCAGAGGACTTGGGTCAGACATGGGTCGGACGGTCATGTTTTGGTGGACGGTAAATGTTCTGGAATGGTCCGACCCAGTCGAGTGAGTCGGACATGGGTCGGACATGGTTGTTTGGTAAGGCGGAGAAAGTTCTGTAATGGTCCGACCCAGTCGAGTGAGTCGGACATGGGTCTGAATGTATGTTCAAAGGGCGATGAAATCTCTGGAATGGTCCGACCCAGATGGTTGGGTCGGACAGGGTCGGACAAGTTAAGTTTTCCAAACCCGAAAATCACTGGAAGGGTCCGACCCAGTTATGGGTCGGACGGTGGGTCGGACAGACCAAAATTTATAAAAAAAACAGTAAAGCATGTGGCAAATGTAGTTAGCCCCCTAGGGTATAATGAAGGTAATGAAGGATTAGTTGGGCATTAAAAACATGTCATACAATCATGTTAAACATTTAGTAAGTTTGAAGTTAAATAAATAATTAACCGACGTTACTAATCATGTATAGGAGTGACCTACGGTGGAAATCAATCGAAGCAAGGACCAAGGTATGGTTTTCTTGCAGTCTGTTGCCTACCGGTTTACACCGGCTTGTGTGTTGTTTGTTTTTCTGTATGTTTATGACGTTATAAGACTTAAACATGTAATGAGTTTACAGTTGTTCATATTATTGTGATGTTATGATATGACTCATTTCCCTTGTGTGTGTCGAACGTGACTTACCACCTGTTGTGTAATGTTTGTTAAGTTCCACCGTGAACTTCTAACAAGTGCTAACTGGGAAGTGAGGAATTCGGTTGTCCGGTCATGCATGTAAGTTAAGAGTAGATATCTGAATCAGATTTGACTCTTATGTTGTTAAGATTGTTCTCCTTAATTTGGCGTTCGATCTCCCGCTAGCTTCCTCCAAAGCTTACCTATTCTGACTTATGATCGGTTTAGTGGGAACATGTGTTTGTGTGGTGTGTTCGGGACACTATATCCAAACCATCTGTGACTTAAGTTACTCGTTCGAATAACAGAACGGTAATGAGTGTGTGTAACGAGCTTAACATGAGGGTGAACCATTCTCTAGGCTCTTATGTTGTTTAACCTTCTTGGTTTGTTGTTGTGGAAAGAGTATCCACTGTGTATGTGATGTTGTGCTATGCACTATTGATGCTATGCCACGTATTATGTTATGTTATGTTATGTATAAAATGAATGCCATGTTATCATGACAATTAGTTGCGCGTATCCCGGTAGCCGATGGGCTGCGCGTTAACCATACCAGCCAAGGGTTGCTGACCCCCTCGGGGACTCCATATTTTTACTGCAGGATGAGGATCGAGGAAGCAGAGTGGCTGTAGGATCTAGGCTGCAGTTGTATTTTGGTTTATTTTGGATGTTGAGCCCGGGATGCGCCTGTGCTCCCGTGGCATTGTATTTTGATTCCGTTGAAACTACTATGGCGGTATATTGACAATTTGCAGTGAAGGAATGTATTTAAATACTCGGTATTGTATATGATGTATTTATGGTTTAGTTCTATGCTCGGGAGTCTGATCATCAGACCGGTACACTTGTATTTATTCTGCCTTGTTAACCACGTGGGTGGTTGACGGCGTTGTAGCACCGAAGCGTTTAGTTAATGTTTAGTTGTTTATTTCCGCTGCGATTTCAATTAGTTGTGAAGTACGATGTAGGGGTGTTACAGTAACACACAACATAAAACATCAACAAAGCAACACCCAATCATGTTGAGCATAGAGTTAACAACAAGCACTTCAAGCATGTAAAACAAGTCGAGCTTACAAGAGAATTTGAATGATGATGATCCTCAAGGTGGGATCATTCAACGTTGAGTGTTTTCATTTCTTTTTCCTTTTTTCCATCATATGTACTTCTCTTTCTCTTTCTTGCACCAGGTCTGGGGATGTGTAGGTTAGTTCCCGTGACCATATAGTATAGGTGCCCATCTTTTCTTGCTTCTTTATGGATTAATTGTGATTTCTCTTATCACCGCACGTTGGAGGACGTCTCCTCCATAGTTAATTTCCTCCATTCCGGCGTCATACGTCGAGAAAGAGGGGTCATCTATAGACCCCAGGTTATGCTCCCCAAATAGCTGATCCTCCAATCCCGGCGTCATGTCAAGAAAGAGGGGTCATCTCTAGACCCAGGTCACTCTTCCCAAATTGCCAATCTTCCAGTCCCGGCGTCGTACGTCGAGAGGGAGGGGTCATCTTCAGACCATAAGATGTGCTCCACAATAGTCGGTCGAAGGATCTGATGCAGATACCAACTCCCGAGCATTTCATACCGCGCAGCCCGAGATGTTGTCTTCCCGGGTTATTCTCATGTTTTCACCAGTTGATATTTGCTCTTCATTATCATTAATGGATAGACACCATAGTGGGCGTCATGTTACATCCTCAATGGTTAGAGAGGAGTTCCCCTTTATAGAGTTTCCTTTCTTTTCATAGTTCGATGTGGTTCATCTCAAGTTCCATAAACAAGAAGGGACTAAACTACTGTGTGCGCGCAAATAATATACAACAATGATCTAGCAATCGTATAACAAGTCAAGCAAGCAATCCAATTTCATGCTTTAATCTTATGGTCATTTTCACACAAGGCACACAGCAAACAAGCCGCGTAACACGGCAACATACGAACCACACATGTCCATACCTTTTTCAGAAGCACGTGTCGTCTCGCACACAGGGTCCCGGGTAGGTCGTTACGGCCCTAATGTTGATTAAAAGTAACGTGTCAATTCATGATTTCATGTGACGACACTTTATAACGGGTGTTATTCCCTAGGTGTGTTGTTAAAGGCTTAGTTTATATTAACCCTTAGAACTTCCCATGTATTAATTCTAGGCTTATCTTACTCCTAGGACATTCACATTTTTGTTTCACCCGTTAACTAAGTCCTTTTTCCTTGGTTAATGTTTTAGAGCGTGTTAAGCGCTAATTATGTCACAAGTTTATATAAGATAGATATAACTTGTCTAATGTGTATTCCCTCCTTAGATAAATAGGTGAGCAATGTTTTAACCCTTGCATAATGATAATATAGACCATAGAATACCCCTAAAACCCATTTATACACAAGTCCAAAAGTTTCCAAATCAGAAACACATTTCCCATGTAACACCTTATCTAACTTCACTTTTAATGTAGTAATTGATGTTTAACCTTCTCCATATGTTTCACTAACGTACTTATATTGATTAGCTATTATTTGGGTTCATTATTTAACTGGAATCACACTTATAATACCCTTGTAACACAGTTATACAGAAACTATAGTGTCAATGAAAAACTGAAACCACAATCTAAATGTTTCTTCTTGTCTCTTGTGTTCTTTAGTTCAACGAATGTTTCACTCCTTCCCTCAGTATTACCCTACTAGGTATAGGTGTTAATAATGTTTTAAACTCAAAACCACCCTAGTAAAACACTCACCCAACTGCTGTACTCAAATGCACAGAAACAGCAACTACCCAAAATCTGAAACTGTAGTCAGTGTAATACTCATCCCTTACTCCCCTTGTAGTTCATTTACCAGTTTCTAATCCACTCAATTTTTTTGTATAGAATTACTTCGGTTGATTAGCTAGGTGTTGGGTTTAATATCAGGTTAATACAACACTCCTATGCTACCTGAATTTCGGTTACACAGAGGCAAGGATTTCAGAAAAAACTGAAACAAAACCGGTGCATTCCTGTTTGATTATGACTCCTAATTTCCCTAGGTACTTATAACCTTAGCAGGGTACATTAGAGGTGCTTTATAGTCATTTACAATTCAGCACACTCCATCCAATCTCTCTGTAAAAGTTATACAAAACTGATATATTTTTTTTTTGTTAAACCTGAGACATGCACTTCTAATGCAGCAATCTGATGTTTAAACTCTCGAAATGTTTTTACTAGCCTAACTGCAGCTACTAGTAATGATTTGGGTTTATTCTTAAACCATCCTCACCCTCTCAGCACCGTGGGAAATTGGGCACACGGAAATACAGAATAGGGAAGAAACATAAACACCATAACATGGGAAAGCTGAACACCACTCAAGCATTCTCTCTCAGTTTCTCTTTACACAGCAGTATGTTGTTTCCCTACCTTCCCAAGTGCTTACTACCCTCATTAAGTGTATTAGCTGAATCTTAACTTCATTGGTAAATCAGTTTAATCCACAAGGACCTGCGGTGACTGTTATACAGGGGCAACATCTACCAAAACTGAAACATCAATTCTGATATCCTCACTTCCATTTCTTTCCTTTGCTCCTGATTCTGGACTTTCTATTTCCCTAAAATGCTCTCACACTTAGTTAGAAGAATTGGCATGATTTTTAAGTTCTAGAACTCTCAATATAGCCCCTTTACAGCTCTTTGTATCAAGTTACACAGAAAACAATCTTCAGAACCCAAAACACCAACCTGTAGTATCGATTTCTGTTATCATTCCTTTAATTACCTCCTGTTACAGATCAGGGTTTTCTTTCTTTTTGGTTTTCCCTCTCACACGATAATCTAGCCACTTAGTTGAATGTCTTAATATAGCTTTAATCCCCAAAGCAGATCCCAAATGACAGAAATCTATGACTGAACTCGACAAACTGAAACAGAAAGTAAGCTCTGATGTGACTTCTCATCTGTTGGTGGGTTTTCTGTTATCCAAAACCATTTCCTAGTTTTCCCCAACTTGCTTAGTTACTTACCTATATGTTTGACACAGTTCTAATCACTAAGACAACCCAAGAAAGCCCAGGTAAGGCTACTGAAAACCATTATACAGAGAAAGCATTGTTGCAGCAAAACCGAAAATAGAAAAACTGATATGCCTTCTTCTTCTTCTTTCTTTGTCTCCGAGTTTGACTTTCCTTTTTTTTCCTCTCAAAATGTTAACCATTTAGTGAGGTGACTTAGTAATACTTTAGTTAAGAGTTTAAACTTAAACAACCTCGTTAATGTTACAGACACCCAATGCTAATTGGAAAGAACCGAGACATGAACTGAAGAAGAAAAACTGAAATCTGGAACTGGTTTTCTTCCCACTGTTGTTTCTCTTATTATTCATTAGTCAGGTTTTCACTCCCCCCAATAGTCTAGCTATGTTTTAACCCAAGAGCTATCTAGACAATCCCACTACACTCACTGATGTAGTTAATATACTGAAACACGGAAATCTGTAGAAACTGTGATTATAAACTGTTACACCATTTTCCTATTCTGTTTCATTTATGGTTTGCTCACGCCCTTGTTTTTTTTTCATTCCTAGCTTCTTCCCCCCATTGATAGCTCACTTAGTTACGGGTTCTATTAACATTTTAAACCCCAACAATAGCAGTCACACCCCTGAGAAGTCTTGCATACAGCAACCACAAGAATCTCAGAACTGAAACAAAAAGAATATGACTGGTGCATTTTTTTTGTCTCCTTTTCTTCTTTCCTACTGATGCAATAGTTAAGTTACACCCCAAAATAACCCAAAACTAGGATTGTATTACTTCTAGGCATCTAGCAACTAGAACACTATGTTGCAGAATTCGAAACTCGATAGCACTCTTGTGATCTGTAACAGGTTAAAGAGTTTACCTTGAATCTGCAGTTCAGGCTCACAAGTGCTGCTGCTGTGTTGTTGAGGGATTTCTTGCCTGATCATTTTGGGAGAAAAGCAGCATGTCATGCGGGACTATGAAACAGTGAGATAAAGGGAATACAGTTGGGTGTGTTATGAGTTACCTGAGACTCGTCTTATCAGTCTTTCTTTCTTCTCTTTTTTTTTGGAAGAGGGTCGCAGCTTGCAAGGAAGCTCTGTTACACTGAGGGAGTGTGCGGTTTGATCAGGGCAGGAAACAGGAGAACGTTAGAGAAACTGATGCATGGACTTTCAGGTAAAACCAAATAGAGGGAGTGTATTTATTTAAGCTTCACCTGTTAGTTTCGTGGACTGAGTTGATCCAGCCTTTTCAAGAGTTGAGCTCCAGGTCGATCAGGCAGACAGAGAGAGACCAAGAAGTTTGGAGTTCACTGATCAACAAAGGAAAATGCAAGAGTAATGTGACAGTTTTCTTTTCGAACTGAAATCACAAGACATGACTGATTCAGGAATGCCACGAAGACTTGGGCTTACCTTCCCTCATAGAAACAGCAGGGCCTCCTGGGTTGTTACTGGCACCGCATGCAAGGGAAGGAGGAGAACAACCGACTGAGATGGAGTATTAATTAGATGTAGAGGTACTGCCACGGGGGACAAATGAATTGTTAGTGGTGGTAAGTTCCAATGGAGCATCGTGTGAAAGTTTGGAAAAAAAAAGGTTCTGATATGCTGTTTACTGAAGTCTAGATGGCACAGGTTAGTGGCGTATCTGTTGAGTGACTTCAACCAGGAACAACCTGGGAATTTGGAGAACACGCAGGAAGTAGAGGAGCAGGCAGTTCCTGTGTCTCTGAACTTCCACAAATTGTACGGTGAGGAGCAGGAGGTTATGGGCTGGATTAGTACATTAGTTACAGGGATTTAAGTAGGGCATTAATCACTGTTTGCCAGGCAGGGGTTGTGGGAGTTAGGTGCCGTTGCTCTCTGTCAAATTCCTCAAACTTTGCAACCGACAGTGAGCACCCATGCTGTTGAATTTTTTTTCTGAACAAAAGTAATATCGAGGATGAACAGGGTTGCACCGGTTTGGCTTTTATTCTTTACTCTCAGACAGAACCAAGGAACATGTGGTGATCTGTGGTGGGTGTTTCTTTTTCGTGATTTAGAGGTGATTACAGAAACCAGAGAGGAAGAACGTGCTCGTTTTTTTTCTTTATTCTAGAGACCTTGGTACTACTAGTTTTAATTCGTTAGTGTATATTACTGAATTCGAGCACAGCTCATCCGGTTAAAGCGTTCAGGAGGTATACGAGAGGTACGGAGTTCAAACCTCAGCGGGAGCGTATTTGCTCTCTTTTTTTAAGCTATACACATGTTTTTTTTTGTACTTAAGCGACTACATAATATGTCACGTTATTACTTTATACGTTGCTAGTCATTTATACGTACATGTATATTTATATGCGCCCCCCTTTCATTTTGTCGCGGTATAGTTATAAACACCTACGCGACGTTATTAGTTAATATTTGCGATGTCGTAAAATTGTAACATTGCGTACATGTATTTTCATATAAGTACATATATAAGTACGTGACCGCATTAATACATAGCGTTACATGTATATACCAAATTTAATTGTTCGTACATTATTATATGTTGGACTTATGAAACGCGGCGGCCGGATTATGATTTTATGCGTTTAATTTGTTTAGGGGTGTTTCATTAGCGAGGTTTGGTTTACTTACATTACTCCATATACATACTAATTCACAAGTGTACTAATTCGATTTTGGGTTCTTACCCTTGTAGGGCTGAGACCTCAATGGCTTCGCTGCCACTGGTGCAGTGTAGGCAAGCTGTAACAGTTCAGCTGCCTTGCCCTTCTCAGTATGGGCACTGCCATCTCCAGAGGTGTTCTTCAGGTGGGAGTACTTCCCTTTCTTCTTTTTCCATGGTTTGGTTTGGTTTTGGTCATCGGAGGTGTTACCCTTGCTGCTCACCTTGCGCTTCAGCGCTTGCTCCTCGTCTCTTAGCTGGCAGGTGATCTCGACTCGAGATGCAGCATGGTAACACTCCTGAATTACTCGGGCATTAGGTTACACATTTACATACGGGAATACTAATTCACATTGCTTGAAATACCCCAAACCTAAGTATGCTAAGTAAACATCAAATTATGATGTAGTAAGGCTAGAATATGTCTTAGAAAGATTGGTAGACAATTTAAACCAAGGAAAACACAAAAAAGTGCCTTAAGGGCAATTTGAGCAAAAACTTGCTCTAAGCTTGGAATGACTTTAATTAGCACCCAAATACCATTATAAGACTTTAGTAGTATGCTAATGGACATTTTAATTCAATTAGCAAAGAAAACCAAGCTTGAAAACAAGTTGAAACACAAAATGTGCTTTAAGAAGTCTTAAATCACATTTTTGAGAAATTGTCTTAGAATTGAGTTTTGAGTGGCTAAATGCCCATCATTACTCTTTAATCAACATGTGTGCTAATTAGTATCACATTAGGAAGCCTAAATCAATGGGAAATCAAAAATTTCAGAAATATGTGCACTAATTTATGAATAGTGCTAAATAGTGACTAGTTTAGTCTTTAATCAACTTAGTTTAGTTAATTGGTCAATAAAGGCCAAACATGCCCTTATTTAACAAGGGGGCCGATTTTTGAGAGTGGTGAGTCACCACATAAGTCATTCAATTAAAGAAAAGAAGAGGGAAATAAGTAAAGTTACTATTTGCTTTATAAAAGCAAAATATCTCTTAATAAGCTACCTTTCTTCTTCTCTCACTTCATTTCTCTTCTTCCCATGGTTTCTTCTTCTCTTCTCTTGCTCAAAAACCTAGAGAGCTCCATCCATGGGTGCTTCACCTTCAATTGCTCACCAAGTGTTCATCTTTGCTCCAAATCAAAAACCAAGTATAGATTTCTCTTAGTTAGGCCAAGACCTATCTTTCAATCTTTTCAAATCCTTCAAAGCTCCATTTTGGTGCCAAGAGGAAACTCCATTGATGGAGGAAAATCAAGTTTGAAGAGCCCATTTGGTTCTCCATTCATTCAAGGTAAGGAAAATGTAAGAAAAACCATATTTCCACCACTTCTTCTACATGGCCGAAAATTTACTACTCATGGGGCTTTGTTTTTACGCCTTATTCTAGCTTGTTTTATTCACAAAGGACTAGTGGAGGTCCTCTTTCACTTAATGCCCAAGTCTACTTTGAGACTTCAAGGTAATCATCCACTTTTATACCTTAGAACACATTTTAACCTAGGTTTTGATTCCTTAAGGTCAATGTATTATTTAGCACTCATGAGAGCCAATGTAAATTGATTAGAACATTGGCAAGGGAAATTTAAGTGGTGGCCGATATTCATTCAAGAAGAAGGTCTAAGGAGGAAGATAAGATGAGCTTGAGAAAACAAGGTAAATTACTTACCTAATGGTGGTTTAAGGTTTAAGGAATGAGTTTTAGATAAGTACTAATGTGGCTTAGAGCTTACATTATGCAATGGGTTATATAACCTAGGAAAAAAAAACAATTTGAACAAGCTTATGAACTTGTGACTAAGGAGCCAATGAGAATGAGTTAGTAATATAAGTTTAAGATGAGTTTTAAGAGCATTATAACTACTATGAGATTGATGGGTGTATATGCAGGTGGAAAGCTTTTATATGTGGGAAATTCAGTGTTTAAGTTTAAGTTATTTAAGGGCCTAAGAGCCATGTCATTTAAGAGCCTTAGTGCTATGCAATTTAAGATTATTGCAATACATTGAGTTTGTTGTGATGAGTTGGTTTGGGTGATGAGATATGATGAGGAAGAATTTGATGTGTGTGAGATGTTTGAATGAGGAAAACAATGTGTTTGGGCATGATAAGATACTAGAGAAGCTATGGCGAAATTTGAATAGAAAACAAAGTGTTTAAGTGGTGGTGGTGAGTTAATATGCCCTAGGGTTTACTAGGGAGCATGAAGAGGAATTTGAGTGGAAATGAGTTAACTAAGTAGTTCTTGAGGTTTAGGATGACCTAGAGTTGTCTAGGAGGAATTAGAGTTTAGATGGGTGTATTGAACACACCAAAGTCATGATAAGAGGAATGGTGAGACTTGTGCATGAATTTGAAGAAGAAGGTGTATAATGCTTAAGATGATTTAGGTATGAACTAGGGAATATAACCGTGAGAATTTTGGGAAGCTTGTGTAAGTGAAAAGGATACTAGTGGTGGAACAATAAGGTTTTAGTTAGATGGTAATGAGTGGACTTAGGTTATGGGAGTGGAGATTGAAGGAGAATGTTGTCGATTGTCTAGGAAATTGACTAGAAACGTATAAGAGTGTATGATCATGAGAATGGTGAGTAAGATGCATAAAAGAGGTGGAAATGCCTAAAGAGGGTGTAATATGGTCAAGGTAAATGAAGAACAATGTCAAGGTGTTAAGGTAATGGAAAGCAACGTATAAGTAAGCTCAAGAGTTTAGGAGTGGTGAGTAACAAATGAAAAGAAGAGAAATTGTGCATGGACATGCAAGATGACCTTGGAAGGTTTAACAAGCATAGATGTAGTGCAATAATGCTTAGGGGGAAGTTATATTGATTGGGAAGGAAACACTTTGGATAGTTAGAGTTTTAGACAAAAATTACATGTTGGAAAAATAAGGAAAAAAGTAACAAGTGTTAGAAATTCTTGTAAGGATTGAGAAAATGGTTAAGGAGGTTTCGAAGGATGTTCTAAGGTGAGTTTAAGTGCCTATATGGTATTAAGACATAATGGGACACTTGTGGAAGAGTTGGGCATTTTTGCAAGAAAGGAGATAAGTGTTTAAGGGTGTAGAAGATGAATATTCTGGCATGTCCAAACTTCCGTCCGAATTTGGAAGCTCGGACATGCCCTGTTGCGATTAGAATTTTTGAGTCTCGACTAGAGTCCAAACTACCGTCCGGACTTAGATGTTCGGACACTTGAAATTCTTCCTTTGCTTTTCCTCGACCCATGTCTGAACTTAGGGAAGTTTGGACACATGTTCGGACACATGTCTGGTTGCACCCTTTTGAGTCTCGACTTGCGTCCGAACTTGCTAAGCTCGGACACAAGTTCGGACGCGGTGCTGTTTTGACCAAAAACTTTGTTAAAGGTTAGGTAATGATATCTAATGGTGGGGATTGATATGTAATGATAATATAAGGTTGTTTAAGACATGTTTGGTGCGTGACAATGATAATTAAGTGGGTGAATAAGTATAAGGTATGAGGAGAAGTGATTCACTTAAGATTAAGTTTATAAGAACTTAAGTGGTGTTAGATGGGGATCATTAGTGACTAAGTGAGTTAAGTAAGTTAGCTTAATTGGATAAGTAATTAACAACTAAATTTGAATGAATGTTTTAGGGTTTGAGAAGTTGGACTCCAGAGGAGAGTAAACGACCGAACGACCAACGGTGAACGGTACAGTTCTTCTTGTGACCTGCTTGCTAACGAGGTGTCCCTCGGCTTGTGTGCTATTTGTTTTTGTGCGCTCACTAAGCAAGATAAAGCATGCAACCGGAATATTATGTTTATTGAATTGTTGTGCGATGTTTGAAAACTAACACAACATACCGTGAGAACTTACTAACCAACGTTTAGTAAGGAATTGAGTGAGACAAGGAACGCTCCCTAATATGAGTTTGATATAAACCGAAAGAGGTTAACCAACAAACATGGTCTTGAGACTACTACTAACTGGAACTTAAGGGGGGAGTGAGGAACCCGGGACTGACTCCGGTCATGCATGCTAAGGAAAGGGGGTCGGTATCTATAGCAGATTCGACTTCCGCTTAAGGACTTGTCTTCGGACTTGTAGCCTAGGGCCGGTTGCCGGCTCAGCTACGCTGGACTCCCGTCCAGGGTAGGTGGCATTAAGATGGTGCGGTGGGATCACCTAAATCCCAGGTTTGAAATAAAGCTACAACCATTCCCCTCCAGGAACGGTTTGTATACTGAGAATAAGTTAAGGTTAAGATTAAGGTAAGGTTAAGATAAGTTGCAACCATTCCTCTTTAAAGGATGGTTTGTTTTATTAAGACCAAGATAAGCTACATCCACACCTTATTAAAGGATGGTTGTTTCTAAGATTAAGATAAGACTAAGATTGAGGTGAGATAAGGATGGACTAAGATTAAGAGGAAATATAACTTAAGGAGTTAAATAATTAACTCTCTAATTAGGGGAACGCACTTAAGTCGTTCATTGTGTGTGAACTTTGATTGTTCAAATTTGGTTTGTTGTTTACTGCACTTACTATTATGTTGTGCATCTAATCAACCTCCATGCTATCGACAATTAGTCGTCGTAGCCACGTTAGCTTGGGGGCCATGAGAGGATCGTACCAGCATTCGTGCTGACCCCCTTTGGGGGCTGTTTTTACTACACAGGTGAACATCAGGAGGCGGCCGTCGCGAGAGTAAGAAGGGGATACAAGTGTTACGGGTTGAGCGTGGCCTACGAGTTGTGCATGTACACTCGTATGGCAATTGAGTTAGTAAGATGTATAGGATGTGAGGGGCTTGTAAGAAGGATATGTATTTGGTTGAGGTTGTTATGTACTAATGTTTGGTATATTCTGTAGTCAGACCGTGGCAAGGTCCTGGAGTGTAAAGGATTCCGCTGTGACATGTTTATATGTATGATGTTAAGTTGCGAGACCACATTTGGATTGAGTTGGGGTGTTACAAAAAGTGGTATCAGAGCGTAGTTACGCTCTGAAGATAAGAATTACCGAACTTAGGAGAATACTGAGGTTGAAGTTGAGTTATGGGTTAAGGGTTGAGTGTTAGAGTGAGAGGTGCGTTAGCTAGGACTTCCCGGTGTTCACCGGATATCCATAGTACCTAGACCCGCCCTCCACATCACTTGCTTGAATTATGGGGGACAAACGCCAGAGAGAAGAAAGCCTTCTCTTACGCGGGAAAACCCGATCTGGTAGTTAGTTAACGATAAGCAATGCGAGAAACATCTTGTTTAACAACAGATTATCAGAACTTGAACGTTTTAATGGAGCACATCTGTGAAACAGGCGCTACCAATGGAATTCTATCAGTAAGAGAATTGAAATTACCGGCAACATGGGTCGACATGCTACGCAGTCGAGTTACACCGCAATACCAATGACAAGAAAACACTACGAGTGCAATGGGTAAGAAAGGTTAGGCGACCTGAGCACCGGACAGTGGTCCGAATGAGCATAATCGTGGATAATACAGGCATGAGGGTTAAGATTACTGGAAAGTCCAGTTAGAAACCGGAACTCCAACCCCATACAATGAAGAAGGTTACAAACCTGGCCGACATAACGCGGACGACGGAAGGAACTCATACAAACTGAATACCGGAATAGGACTACGATGTAGTGCCTAAGGGAGAACCATTACTTAGTAACCACGACAAAATGTGTGGGGACGGGAGCGAGGATTAAGACATAAGAAAATAATGAGGGGTTCCCTCTGGAAGAGGATAGCACTATCAAAACGACAAGGAAACTGCCAGATGGTCAGTTACCCAAAATAAGAGATTATTAAAGGAGTCCCAAGGACTACCAATTACATGGAAATTAGAAGGAAGTATCACTACCAATGTACCTTGTACCAATAACCCATCCTGCATGGCGCACTTGCTATAGCAAGTGCTACCACGGTTAAGCTACACGGAAAGCCATCATGGCAAGATAGGAGAACGCTACAGTTGTAATATATATTAATACCGGATTGTAAATCCGTAAGAACGGAAGAATAAGACCTTGGAAAGGCCCGACGGCCTGACCATGATGAGATGAGGTGACACACCAGTCAGCCGGGAGCGGAACTTGGACGAAATAGTAAACCATATAAATATTAGCAACGGTATAACCTACTTCAACAACAACCGACAGTACGATAAGAACACTAAACCCGGATCTCAAAGAGAAGAACATAAGAGATCGCTCAATAATGCGAGCAAAACACTACGTAAACAACAACATACAAGAAATGTATAATAAGATACCATTGAGACCATTGACATAACGTCTTCCAAGAAGAGCGGGATAGAACTCCCAAGATGACCATTAAGAATACCAATAACAACAATCTTCGTTGAATATGTTAGAAAACCCCGGAAACAAGAATAGAAGAAATGAACATAAGCTATAACCTACTAAGGATTAAAGATATACAATCCCGACAGAGGGAAGCTCAGAGGACTACCCACACAGAGCGGGTATAGTCGAGCCAAATAATTGATGAGTGACAGCTAATACTGTTCGTCTAACTCATTAACACCCAAGTATGAGTGATCATCAACGGGTGGCGTAGTCAACGGAAGTTGAACGAAGCGTTGAGATGGAAGCAAAAGATGACAGGATGATTTCCGACTTAGACACCGCAAGGCAGATGCCTAATACAAACTAATCCGTAATTGCTAAAAGACATAAGTCTAGTAAAATGACAGTATTGTCAAAGACACTAAGTGACCTCAGATCACCTGAATAAACTTCCGTAGCAGGAAGCAGGATGCAACAACTTACCATGGAATCCGATACTGCATTAGTGTGTAACCTAACGGTGGATAGGGTTCAAAAGACCAGAAACTTATGAGAATACCCTACGGATGAGTAAGAGTACAAGTAATGAACTGAGACATTAAGCATTAAGAGCCTACGAGCCAAGGATGTTAACCACATCAGAGCCCGAGGCGCAGTGGGTTGTAAGAGAGCTTATTTAAGCCACGAAGGAACTACAATTCGTAGATATGAATGGTTACCAAACCTATAACTTAGATTGTGGAAAATATTGCCAGGAAAAAGGCACTAATGAGAATAATGAGATAGTACATTGGCAGGGGCGGAGAATGAACCATGCCTTTTAGGATGGGGATACCTCTCCTTGTCGTGAGGCCAAGAGTGGGAATAAACCCCTCAGAAAGGGCTTTCACTTATTTGAGAAATGATATGTTTGTTAGAGAATGGAAATTGTAAACCTTGAGATTACCTTAGAACGTACCAGATGCACTTGAGTAGAAGGAAGGCTGCAGAGACAGACCTAATATCCAACACCCATGATTTAAGAATCAGCAATCGTCAGAGATAAACATTGTGACTGCACATAATGACACGTCAAATGACCAATGCTCAGAAGAGCTTGTGATTCAGCGGACGACTTCTTCAGTAACCGGTTAAATTACATGGTATATAACATCATAAAGGATGGAAACAACTTCGTGTTAAGAGATAACAAAAATTACAGCACGGTACGGCAACCGCCAAATACCGAAATTAGAGAAACCCCAGTGTGTTTACACCAAGGAGAGATTGAGTATAAGGTAAGATGTTAGAATAAGTGAGTAAGTAGTTGCACCATCAATGGGCAACATGGTAAAGGCCAACTACCACGGTAGCAGAGGTCTTAAGGACAATATGCATATAAGGGGATTAAGTCATGGTGCGCAGTAAAGCGACCATTATGTATAAGCCGTCAAATATTGACATTCAGGCAATTAGATTCATGAACTAAGACCAGCATAAGTAAGGAAATAAGATGGTAGACGAACTGTGCATTGATGCCAGTAGTCTGGACCTGGTTTAGTAAGATTACACAGGAAACACACTACCATTCCTTTAGGAACTAGAAGTACATTCCTAGTAGAATAAATATGAGAAAGAAGATAAGAGGCTCTATGGAAAGAGACCTAAGCTACTAAGAAATTGAGTCAATACGGAATACAGAAAGGAGCTAGAGCATACCATACCCAAGAACACAGTAAATGGATTTCCCTTGATTAACTTCAAGAAGAGCAATAAATGTTATTATGGAACGATGAAAGAGGAGATCGACAACAAAATACTTCATAATTAGCAATAGCTAAACGTGTGACGGACACTATGAGTTTAATAAAATGAGACGTGGGACGACTGCACCCCATAGGGGCTTGCAGGCCTGACACGCTCATTTATGAGTTAGTTGGGTAAGTAGTAATGTACCAGTAAGGTACCTCATGCATGTAGACGAGTGGTGTAAGGAACACGGGAAGAAGTTGACTCCGTACCACGGACAACGACGCAAGATCAGACAAGAGTGGCTATTACCACAAACAGTGGAAGAGAAGAATTCAGTTGAACCAACAACACAAGGGAATCAGAGAACAAATAATTAAGGACTATGAAGTGCGAAGAGCACGGATTGATAAGCACAGACATTGGACATGTCTTAAAGTGTTAAGGATAAGGCTATAAAGCGCAATAAGCACTAAACAGTAGTTTCAAATTAAGGGTCATCCTCAGACCAAAGGTCAATTGGAGAGAACAATTTAGACATTCGAGAAAACACTAAAAGTATGAACATAAGATCTTCAAGGAGAATGGATAGACGAGTTACAACTCATTAAGGCCGTGTATATAAAAGATAACACGTGTCCACTAAGAGACCAATATTCCTAAACTGTAAGGAGGCAGAAGGATATACAATACTATGAATGATTAGAAAGGCGGTTAAGCCTAAGATTATCAGAGTCGCGCAGCTGAAGCTAGCAGACCACTACCTTTGAGATTAGACCAAACTAAGTTAAGAATATGGTACAAGTACCGTTAAGAATCCTTGATACAGAGACTAAGTCATTTCTGATCGGATTATAAGTAAAATAGATGACATGGAAGCTAGAATGCTTGGTGAAAATTAGACATCTTGAACTTATGTTCAAGGATGATATAATGTTGATTACGTGGGCGTAATCCAATTTAAGGGGGGTAGAGCGAAAACCGCTTAGCGTATGTTTGTGTACTGAGTACATAAACTACGGTGTGCATAGCACAAAATAATTTGAGAATATGTTTTACATAAACAATTTGAGATAAAATCATGGTTATTGCACACAGAAGATGTGAATACCATACATATTAAGTACCTATCTTGTTAACTCCGGTGTGAGTACAAGTTAAGGGAATTAAGGAAGAGGATTAAGGAGATTTAAGGAATAAGGAATATATGAGGTATGAGCCGATATGAAACTACATGTGAGATAAGAATAAGATAACACTATGAGATATTATTTGATATGAGTATGAGGAAGGAAATTGTAATCCTATGAGGTATAAGATGGTGAGAGTTGGTATGAGACTTTAATAGAACTTAGTAGGAATTTAAGCCCTGAGGTGAGTACTAAGAGATGAATCGGGAATGTTTGATGGACTGAGTCCACACTTTGGAGATGTATTGATTACGATTAGAAAGACTAAAAAGATAGAAAATTGGACATGAGTGAATTATTTGGATGTTTGAAAATGACGTGGGAGGTGGAACTTGATTTTCTAGGGATTAAGGGAAACCGAACACAAATTGGGGTGGAAGGATAGTTCTACACTGATGCTGATCACATCAGGGTTGGATGATTCCTGAAACTCCCTACCAGTGGTCACAATTAAACCACGCTAAGGATAGAGGCATTAGGATAAAATGAAATTGGAGTTGATTGTATTTTTAATTAGAGGAATTATTCCTCACATGACCTCGTAAAAAGGATTACCTTTTTACTGAGTCTCGCCCATGAAGTCGAGGACGCACGAGCCTTTGTCTTTGGACCGGTGACATGGGGAGAGCAGAGTGTTTTGTATTCTGGCCCATGGTGACGAGGACGAATGAGCCATTGTCTATGGACCTGTGACATGGGAGAATACGTTGGAAACTGTGTGAATTTTTTAATCATCAAAAGGAACAAAGAGAATTTTGAGTGCTATACATGCTTAAGCATGTTGTGTGATATTTAAGTATAAGCTAATGGCGGATCTAATGATTCAATGAGTTTAAGTATACATAAGTATAATCTATGTGATCTATGGAATGAGGTAAGACATGTATTCTAATAAGATAAGATGCATGGGAACTTTGGGGACAAAGTTCTTTTAAGGGGGGTAGATTGAAATACCCCAAACCTAAGTATGCTAAGTAAACATCAAATTATGATGTAGTAAGGCTAGAATATGCCTTAGAAAGATTGGTAGACAATTTAAACCAAGGAAAACACAAGAAAGTGCCTTAAGGGCAATTTGGGCAAAAACGTGCTCTAAGCTTGGAGTGACTTTAATTAGCACCCAAATACCATTATAAGACTTTAGTAATATTCTAATGGACATTTTAAATCAATTAGCAAAGAAAACCAAGCTTGAAAACAAGTTAAAACACAAAATGTGCTTTAAGAAGTCTTAAAGCACATTTTTGAGAAATTGTCTTAGAATTGAGTTTTGAGTGGCTAAATGCCATCATTACTCTTTAATCAACATGTGTGCTAATTAGTATCACATTAGGAAGCCTAAATCAATGGGAAATAAAAAATTTCAGAAATATGTGCACTAATTTGTGAATAGTGACAAATAGTGACTAGTTTAGTCTTTAATCAACTTAGTTTAGTTAATTGGTCAATAAAGGCAAACATGCCATTATTTAACAAGGGGGCCGATTTTTGAGAGTGGTGAGTCACCACATGAGTCATTCAATTAAAGAAAAGAAGAGGGAAATAAGTAAAGTTACTATTTGCTTTATAAAAGCAAAATATCTCTTAATAAGCTACCTTTCTTCTTCTCTCTCTTCATTTCTCTTCTTCCCACGGTTTCTTCTTCTCTTCTCTTGCTCCAAAACCGAGAGAGCTCCATCCATGGGTGCTTCACCTTCAATTGCTCACCAAGTGTTCATCTTTGCTCCAAATCAAAAACCAAGTATAGATTTCTCTTAGTTAGGCCAAGACCTATCTTTCTATCTTTTCAAATCCTTCAAAGCTCCATTTTGGTGCCAAGAGGAAACTCCATTGATGGAGGAAAATCAAGTTTGAAGAGCCCATTTGGTTCTCCATTCATTCAAGGTAAGGAAAATGTAAGAAAAACCATATTTCCACCACTTCTACATGGCCGAAAATTTACTGCTCATGGGGCTTTGTTTTTATGCCTTATTCTAGCTTGTTTTATTCACCAAGGACTAGTGGAGGTCCTCTTTTACTCAATGCCCAAGTCTACTTTGAGACTTCATGGTAATCATCCACTTTTATACCTTAGAACACATTTTAATCTAGGTTTTCATTCCTTAAGGTTAATGTATTATTTAGCACTCATGAGAGCCAATGAAAATTGATTAGAACATTGGCAAGGGAAATTTAAGTGGTGGCCGATATTCATTCAAGAAGAAGGTCTAAGGAGGAATATAAGATGAGCTTGAGAAAACAAGGTAAATTACTTACCTAATGGTGGTTTAAGGTTTAAGGAATGAGTTTTAGATAAGTACTAATGTGGCTTAGAGCTTACATTATGCAATGGGTTATATAACCTAGAAAAAAAAACAATTTGAACAAGCTTATGAACTTGTGACTAAGGAGCCAATGAGAATGAGTTTGTAATATAAGTTTAAGATGAGTTTTAAAAGAATTATAACTACTATGAGATTGATGGGTGTATATGCAGGTGGAAAGCTTTTATATGTGGGAAATTCAGTGTTTAAGTTTAAGTTATTTAAGGGCCTAAGAGCCATGTCATTTAAGAGCCTTAGTGCTATGCAATTTAAGATTATTGCAATACATTGAGTTTGTTGTGATGAGTTGGTTTGGGTGATGAGATATGATGAGGAAGAATTTGATGTGTGTGAGATGTTTGATTGAGGAAAACAATGTGTTTGGGCATGATAAGATACTAGAGAAGCTATGGCGAAATTTGAATAGAAAACAAAGTGTTTAAGTGGTGGTGGTGAGTTAATATGCCCTAGGGTTTACTAGGGAGCATGAAGAGGAATTTGAGTGGAAATGAGTTAACTAAGTAGTTCTTGAGGTTTAGGATGACCTAGAGTTGTCTAGGAGGAATTAGAGTTTAGATGGGTGTATTGAACACACCAAAGTCATGATAAGAGGAATGGTGAGACTTGTGCATGAATTTGAAGAAGAAGGTGTATAATGCTTAAGATGATTTAGGTATGAACTAGGGAATATAACCGTGAGAATTTTGGGAAGCTTGTGTAAGTGAAAAGGATACTAGTGGTGGAACAATATGGTTTTAGTTAGATGGTAATGAGTGGACTTAGGTTATGGGAGTGAAGATTGAAGGAGAATGTTGTCGATTGTCTAGGAAATTGACTAGAAACGTATAAGAGTGTATGATCATGAGAATGGCGAGTAAGATGCATAAAAGAGGTGGAAATGCCTAAGGAGGGTGTAATATGGTCAAGGTAAATGAAGAACAATGTCAAGGTGTTAAGGTAATGGAAAGCAACGTATAAGTAAGCTCAAGAGTTTAGGAGTGATGAGTAACATATGAAAAGAAGAGAAATTGTGCATGGACATGCAAGATGACCTTGGAAGGTTTAACAAGCAAAGATGTAGTGCAATAATGCTTAGGGGGAAGTTATATTGATTGGGAAGGAAACACTTTGGATAGTTAGAGTTTTAGACAAAAATTACATGTTGGAAAAATAAGGAAAAAAGTAACAAGTGTTAGAAATTCTTATAAGGATTGAGAAAATGGTTAAGGAGGTTTCAAAGGATGTTCTAAGGTGAGTTTAAGTGCCTATATGGTATTAAGACATAATGGGACACTTGTGGAAGAGTTGGGCATTTTTGCAAGAAAGGAGATAAGTGTTTAAGGGTGTAGAAGATGAATATGCTGGCCTGTCCGAACTTCCGTCCGAATTTGGAAGCTCAGACATGCCCTGTTGCAATTAGAATTTTTGAGTCTCGACTAGAGTCTGAACTACCGTCCGGACTTAGATGTTCGGACACTTGAAATTCTTCCTTTGATTTTTCCTCGACCCATGTCCGAACTTAGGGAAGTTCGGACACATGTTCGGACACACGTCTGGTTGCACCCTTTTGAGTCTCGACTTGCGTCCGAACTTGGTAAGCTCGGACACAAGTTCGGACGCGGTGCTGTTTTGACCAAAAACTTTGTTAAAGGTTAGGAAATGATATCTAATGGTGGGGATTGATATGTAATGATAATATAAGGTTGTTTAAGACATGTTTGGTGCGTGACAATGATAATTAAGTGGGTGAATAAGTATAAGGTATGAGGAGAAGTGAATCACTTAAGATTAAGTTTATAAGAACTTAAGTGGTATTAGATGGGGATCATTAGTGACTAAGTGAGTTAAGTAAGTTAGCTTAATTGCTTGCTAACGAGGTGTCCCTCGGCTTGTGTGCTATTTGTTTTTGTGTGCTCACTAAGCAAGATAAAGCATGCAACCGAAATATTATGTTTATTGAATTGTTGTGCGATGTTTGAAAACTAACACAACATACCGTGAAAACTTACTAACCAACATTTAGTAAGGAATTGAGTGAGACTAAGGAACGCTCCCTAATATGAGTTTGATATAAACCAAAAGAGGTTAACCAACAAACATGGTCTTGAGACTACTACTAACTGGAAGGGGGAGTGAGGAACCCGGGACTGACTCTGGTCATGCATGCTAAGGAAAGGGGGTCGGTATCTATAGCAGATTCGACTTCCGCTTAAGGACTTGTCTTCGGACTTGTAGCCTAGGGCCGGTTGCCGGCTCAGCTACGCTGGACTCCCGTCCAGGGTAGGTGGCATTAAGATGGTGCGGTGGGATCACCTAAATCCCAGGTTTGAAATAAAGCTACAACCATTCCCCTTCAGGAACGGTTTGTATACTGAGAATAAGTTAAGGTTAAGATTAAGGTAAGGTTAAGATAAGTTGCAACCATTCCTCTTTAAAGGATGGTTTGTTTTATTAAGACCAAGATAAGCTACATCCACACCTTATTAAAGGATGGTTGTTTCTAAGATTAAGATAAGACTAAGATTGAGGTGAGATAAGGATGGACTAAGATTAAGAGGAAATATAACTTAAGGAGTTAAATAATTAACTCTCTAATTAGGGGAACGCACATAAGTCGTTCATTGTGTGTGAACTTTGATTGTTCAAATTTGGTTTGTTGTTTACTGCACTTACTATTATGTTGTGCATCTAATCAACCTCCATGCTATCGACAATTAGTCGTCGTAGCCACGTTAGCTTGGGGGCCATGAGAGGATCGTACCAGTATTCGTGCTGACCCCCTTTGGGGGCTGTTTTTACTACACAGGTGAACATCAGGAGGCGGCCGTCGCGAGAGTAAGAAGGGGATACAAGTGTTACGGGTTGAGCGTGGCCTACGAGTTGTGCATGTACACTCGTATGGCAATTGAGTTAGTAAGATGTATAAGATGTGAGGGGCTTGTAAGAAGGATATGTACTTGGTTAAGGTTGTTATGTACTAATGTTTGGTATATTCTGTAGTCAGACCGTGGCAAGGTCCTGGAGTGTAAAGGATTCCGCTGTGACATGTTTGTATGTATGATGTTAAGTTGCGAGACCACATTTGGATTGAGTTGGATTGTTACATTGCACATGGCTTTTAAGGGTTCACGTTGTTTACCTGAAGGGAGGTAAACCGTGCGAATCCCATGCCATACCGGAGTCGATGGCTCAATCCGCCGTAGAAGCGGTCGACCAAGACTTGGCCGGTATACCCAAGGTCGGGTAGAAGTCTGAGAAGAGAGGTGAAGGTGCGGTAATGCTCATCAACCGTCATCTTTCTCGTCATCTTCAGGGCATCGAGCTCAAGCCATTTCTTGGTCTTGACATACTCGGGATAGTACTTAGATTGGAGGAGAGAGGTGTATGCTTCCCAACCGAATGCGGGGTCAGCTACGTGCTCGGTCTTGACGAGCTTCTACTAGTCCATAGCCGCGTCCTTGAGGTAATACGCAGCTATCCTCACTTGAACTCCAGCGGGAGTCTCAAGTGTCTCGAATGCTGTCTCCATCTCGGAGAGGTAGGTCTCGAGCTTGGCGGGGTCGCTCTCGCCTCTAAAGCATAGAGGTCGTAGGTCGGCGACGGCCTTTACCCAATTTTTTTCACGGGGGTTGAGGCGGGTCGAGCTGTTGCTGTTGCTGCTGCTGTTGGTTTTGCTGTGTTTGTTGTACAGTGGTAATTACTTGCGGTAGCATCTATGCTACTGTGGCGGCGACGATTTCAGCTATCGTCTGCGCGCCTGGCCCCTTAGAGGCTTCGCCTCTAACTCGGCCTCGTCCTGACATCTGAACAAGTGTGGATTACATTAGATACTGTGACACAATGACCGTGTGGTCTTGATTCAGCAATGGTATCGTCTTTACAGACGTCAAAGGGGTATCTGTTATTGCTAACGGTAATTCCTAGTTAGGTTTCTAATTCTCCGTTGTAGAAAGGTTTATAACCTAACTCAGTAATCACTACACTCCGTATTTTAATCATCAGAGCGAGACTTCGCTCTGATACCACTTTTTGTAACACCCCAACCGCTAATCCTTCCATTATCCTCTAATCATACTCATAATTACCTTACTCGCAGCGGAATACTTACTTACTCCCAGCGGGTGATACAACGTCGTTAGCCATCCAAGACTTACAAGGCTACTACTACTTATAGTAACGGTCTGACGATTAGAATATACCGAATACATGATACTTACTTTACAACGCAAAATACTTACTTACATTTGATTACCGATTATCCAAAATATATAAATTACATTCCATGTCTATTCCCAAGAATTAAAAGTTTGTACATCTACTCCTTTCCATTCAATCATAATTCACCATCCAAAAAGGTGTACCCCATGGTACACCGGCTACTCAAAAAGGCCTTAGTCGTGTACAACTCGGTACACCATTCCAACCTACTAACTACCCAAAAAGAATTCATTCCGGTCCTTACTCGACCATCACGCGTCTCGGGTACCTATAGAATAAAAACATCGCCCCAAGGGGCTCAGCTTATGCTGGATATGATAACCGCATACCCCGTGTACTAGCGAGGGTACGCCAACTATTTGGTCGAATACATGCGGTTCGTTTCATTCATACATACATACACGCTATATACAATACAATTCGATACATTCATTTGACAAGGCATACATACATTCAATACATTCAAGGAAGACGTCACAAGTCAACCATTCATACTTACCGAATACTCACCGCAATACGGAGATACTTCCCCAATTCATACAAGGCCTTGTTAGCTTCATTACACACCCAGGTTAATCGGGTGTTCAATACTCTTTTACTCAAGGTTAATGACTTACAATAGCCAAGACCAATACACATACAATACTTACTTCTTACTTACGTTACTCAAGTCAAGTCGGTATGACCTCCGGGCAGGGATTACTACATCCCACCACCGGGCTTTAGGGTTGCCCACTAGTCTAAGATGCTGCCCATTCAAGGGACTTGGTCCATGGAAAAGATTACAGCCAGGATTCGGATCCAACCTCTTGTGTTTCCTTATCCTCACGCGTGGCTGAAACTATATCGGACTTCTACTCATTCCATTTTACTCATTACTCAAGTTAGGAGTTAGATGGTTAGGAATTAGTAGAAGTCATTACTTCCGTACCATACATCAGTACACTACTCAAGTACACAACATTTACACATACTCTTCATTCTCATTCATATATTTCATGAATTATACATACTAAATGTTCAAGAGAATACAACAAGAACAATATAGTTCAAACACAATTAAGTGCAATAAAAGTCCGATTCGTGCATTTATCTTATTGGTGATCACATAAGCACACAAATCGGGGTAACCAAGTTAGGATACAGGGCATGAAGAAATCATACCGTTCACCGTCGTATTCGTACTACCGGGTTCCTTCGACGTTCAACTATTTGATCCTATACATACTTGAAGTTGTATGATCAATGATCCGACTTACTCCCTCATTAATACTCCTAATGTATACTTACTACTTCTTTACACTCTTGCTTGATTATTGAAGAATCATTCTTTTCCTTATTACTTCTTATACTTGTTCTCTTACTCATGTACTTATTTTCTTACCATTACTACTTCATTCATGGTGTACTACTACATATATATACATATATGTGTATAGGCATATATATACATATATATGATTACTATAACCTATAATAAAAACATATATATATATATATATATATATATATATATATATATATATATATATATTTGTTTTGACTCGACCGACCTTACCCAGGGTCAGACCCAAGGTCGGTCGAAGTCAGTAAGTTTCGTTACGGCAAAATTCCAGGCTCGACCGACCTTACAAGTCCGGTCCCAAGGTCGGTCCATTCTAGCGAGTTACTTATGTGAAAATTTCTTGCCTGACCGACCTTGCAAGTCCGGTCCCAAGGTCGGTCCATTCCAGTGTGTTATGGATTCGAGTTTCTGGACTCGACCGACCTTGCCCATGTTCGGTCCCAAGGTCGATCCATTCGAGTGGACTTCTGGCCTTCACAAATTACGACTCGACCGACCTTGCATGTTCGGTCCCCAAGGTCGGTCGAAGTCAAAAGACTTCCCGTCTTTGTATTTTAAGGCTCGACCGACCTTGCGGGTTCGGTCCCAAGGTCGGTCCGGCCCAGTACTTCAGTTTTAAAAATCAGTTTTTGGTGTTTTACTTTCCCATTGTTTCCCTAACTTTTACCAATACATTCCCCACATGTTTAACACTCATTAAACCCTCTAAATCACCTTAATTCATCCACCAAACTTACTACTCAATTCCTACATCCACCTACACAACTTTCCCCACTTCTTCCCAACACTTCCCAAATACGTATCCTTTAAAATAGCATAATAGTTGTCTTATAATGACATTATATTGTTCCTAGAATTATTATGTACCAAATTTTCACAAAAGTCTTTAAAAGTGATATCCTTCCATATTTAACATATAGTGTCATTAATCACACGTTACCAACTTCCATAACACATGTATATATACATACAAATTCCCATTAGTTGTCGCGCCTTAACAGCATATATATACTCTCTTATCAGTTTCGCATTAGCCATACAATATATCACATATCTATATATATCTAACTTCCTTCTCTCACGTACCGCCTTTGGCGTTTAATACCAACAGATCTTTCCTACTATTTCTGGTAACTCCTAAGCAAGTTTTTACCTTATTAACACTTGGTGTTCAGACCACCATCCTCGCCAGAGTTTAACCTCACCACACACCGAATCTCTCAGTTCATTGTTAGAATGTTCGACAATCACTTTACGAGCAGCAGGTTGCACTTGTTCTAGTTCAGTTTTCAGACATGAATAAGAAGGAGTTGAGGGTTACAACCTTGGGTTTTGGAGCTATCTTTCCTGAGTTCGTTGTTGGGTTCCTCTTAGTTAACTCTCGGCACTCGTGGAAAGGATGATTCCTCCTGGGTTTTATCCTGGAATCGAGCTGGTGAATTCACCGCATACCAAGGCCTTCATGACCAGCCACGCACCAGAGGGTATTAACATGTTAGATGCTCATGTATGTAACGAACTGATGGTACGGAGTTTGGCATTTGTTTGTAGGTTAAGGCAGTTTACCTTAGACAGTGCTCAAGGGAAGTTTGCACGAATTTCCTCAAGGAATTTCAGGCCCTGCATGCGTGAGATTTCTTGGAGAAATCAAGCAGTTCAAGAAGGGGGATCTGAGTGAGTGTCTCAGCACTTTCGATCACCAAAACAACCAGAAAGTTGTAGCTGAAACGGATTGCTTTAAGGCCTCACCTTGGCTTTTGTTTAACAACTTACTTGCAGGAGTTTCAGGATAAGTCTTGGTGCAATCATGGAGGAGATATCCAGGGGAGTAGTTGCATGAAAATAAGGCAAGGTTTAGTAGTCTCGAATCAGAATTTTTCAGACAGACACAATCAGAACAGAACCAAAAAATGAGAGAAGAGGCTTGCAGCAGACTTTACCGTGAAGACTATAAGGAAATCAGTAAGAAAGAAAAGGGGTAGTTTGAGCATAATACCGGTTCCAGCAGAAAAGGTTTTGAACCCCCGCTTCCCCTTGTTCAACCTGATGCGTAAGTGTAGCAGTTTCTATCATGCGGGGTCCTTGCATGACTAATACAGATGTGTCATCCTGTTCTTATCTTCGGGAGGTCAAGAGGAATATTTTTGTTCAACGATCTCCAGAGGTTCTTTCGTTGGAACGGGTGACGGGATGAGCACAACTTGCGCCAAGATTGAAGAGCTTCTGGATGTTGTCGATTAACTCCGGTTTTATAGACAATGAAAACGACCACATGCGCAGCGGTTGAGGGAAGTTCCAAAGCCTTGCTCTGGCTTGCACGCATCGGGAAGCGATAGAAAAACATGCAGGAAGAAAGTGCAAGGTTGCTTGGTGTCTCATGCAGAGGAAGAGGAGGGAGCTGTTGTTGTCATGTTGTTGTTCACGGTGGTAAGAAAAGAATGAAGACAATGCTGTACATGCTCTTTCCCGGTTGATGCTGATGCTGGTTGCTTGGCTTGTGTTGTTGTTTCTGTATTTTACTCCTATGTTGTTGTTACCCGGTAGTGTGTGGTGGAGAAGCATTTGCTTCAGTCGACAAAAATGAAGAAGGGAGCAGAGCAGCAATTATCGGTTGGTTGTGATGGTGTTGTTTACGGTTTCATGCAAGGAAGGAAGCAGCAATCTGTTTCCATGCATGCGCTTCTGGTTATGCCTTCGGGCTCCACGAGTGAAATGCAGGTCTTGTAATGGTGTAGGATGGTGAGCAATAGAGGAAGTGTTTAGGTATTCAGTTGCTGGTAATTATTACCGTTTCTGGTGTGTGCTTCCAGCTCAAAGAGAAAGAAACTGGAACAGAGTTCCTAACGTGGGTACAAGAGCAGAAGGAGGAGGAAGGAAAGACCTGCGCAGGAAGGAGAAGAAGGAAGTTGAGCTGAAAAAAAAAATAATTGCTCTCTGTGTGTTCGAGAGCATGCAGGAGGAATGTGAGCTGCTATGAGCTGCAGGAGAAAAAGGAATAAGTTACTGCTCATGTCTGTCTCAATCAGGGGACTGTTTTTGAAGGAGTTAGTGCCAGGTTGAAAAGAAGAGAAGTTCTTGCAAGGGAGTTTGGGTTTGTTGCTGTTCGAGAAGACCTAGGGCAGAGAGGTGCATCCCATTTTTTTTCCTTCCCAGAGCATGCGATGTGTAACAGGAGCAAGTGGAGTTTGTGTTGCAGACTAGTGTATATATGCCTGGTGCTGTTCGAAACTTTGATCAGAGGAATATTTGTCTCCTCTTTTTTATTAAGGCATGCGCATGTTACACCAAGAGAATAAGGGGACCAAATCTCATCTGCTATAGTTGTGGATCTTGGAGCCGACAAGGATCAAGTGGAATGGGATTGAAGTGGGGCACAAGTGAACAGCCTGGTGCTGTTGCTCTGATCAAGACAATGAAAAAGGGAGTGCGTGGGTGTGCATGTCAAGACCAAAGCAAGAATTGATGTGCTGCTTGCGGATAGTGGAATGCAAGAAAGGCTACAGCAGTATGTTTTTCCTCCTTTACGGTAGTTAGATTAGTGGGTGATATAGTAGTTGGGTCTAATGACATATTATCGTTTTTATGTCGGGAGGTGCAGTTTGATACTGAATTTAAACACAGTTCAATCGGTTAAGGCACTCTATAGAGATACCAGTGGTACCGGGTTCAAAACCCGGCGAGCGCACATTCTGCTCCGTTTTTTATAAGTATGTATACGTTGTTCGTTACACATATATATGTGCGACTACGTCATACGTCACGTTATTAGTTATATACGCGACTACCTTATTTTGTCACGTTTTAGTTATATGTACCCCTGCGACGTTATTTGTAATATATACAACATTGTAATATTGTAACGTTGTGTATACGTATTTTCATATATGTATATATATATATATATATATATATATATACATATATATATATATATGTATGTGACTGTATTAATATGTCACGTTGTCATGTTCTCGGACATATATATGTCCGTACTTAATTTAATTGTTCATGCATTATCACATGTCACTAATTATGTGACACGTTATTCTCGGATAATCTTCACTCGTTTATGATTTTATGTGTTTATTTGTATAGGGGTGTTTCAAAGAGTATGAGTGATAGGGATGTGAATTAGGATTTGTGGAGCATTGATGTATTTTGCTATTATTATGTTTATGTTGGTTTTCTCGAGTTCAGACCGTAGCATTTATAATTTTATAAGTTATAATTGGTGAGGTTTTTGTGCCGGGTGTTTGGAACCCGATGATCAGTAATCGCCTTAGTACTTTATTTTCTGCTGCATTTATGTTAAATAGGGGCATTACAGAATGTGGTGTCAGAGTGTTGTTACGCTCTGAGCCCGAGAAAACAAGCCGAGTGAAATACTTAGAATATAGGTGCCCTTAAAACTGGGGAATCGGGGTAGAATTGGGAAGTGAGGATTCCAGAAAGGCACGTTACCCTTACCACATACTTCACTTTACTCGATTTTACATTACTTCACGTATTTATGAACACTCAATCTATGCACCGTCCTTAAGACGTTATAGAATTTCACACCTCTACTACTAAACCGGTTTGTCTTTATAGAATCAAAGGAAATTATAGGGTGTTGTGTGGGACCTTGAAAATATATATAATTGGGTTGAAATGTACTGTGAATATTTAGATACTCAAAATGACTATCATTGATATTGACACGACATGGAGTCAAACCCCACTTGATTTGAGTTAACCAGGTTTTTGGAAATAGCATGATTACTGTATTAGCCATAACCTAGTATTACAAATCTTTCTAATTTTCTAATAAAGGATGATAGAGAATCACGCATATGGTGATAACTTGGAAATAAAAAGTGTGTAATATATTATTAAGGATCAAATATATGAGATAACCTAAAGGTTAGATAATCCATAGGAAAAGAAATAAAAGGTAATGGATTAGTGATGGATCCATAACCCACAGGTTTCAGGATCAAAACTTAGTTGTTGATGGATTATGTTCATTGAGAGTAAAAGTAAATCTTTAGGATTTTATGAAGGGATTTGGAAATTGGTTTACAGAATAAACAGTTGAAAGTGAAAGTTGGAGATCCAAATCATTAGAAATCAAATGGGCGGATTAAATTATATGTTTTGAGAATACTACTTATCGAAATGCTAGGAAGAAGTAACTAGGGATTCATGCAAGTATACCTTGGTATAAGGTTTAATAGTTACTACAATGCAGGTACTTAGTAATGGTTATTTGGAATTTTTATAATTACCTACTGGAATAGAGTAATAATTGAATAGGTTGGTAAGTATGTATTTGATGCTTTATGAATTTGGTAAACCCGATGGAAGGTTGAACTTGGTCCTGGCCAGATCAAGGGATACTGGACACAAAATGGGGTTGAGAGGTAATTTAACTTTGGCACTGGCCATGTCAAGGTTGGGTGATCCTTGAAACTTCCTAAATCTTGATAAAAAAAAAGGGAGTAATTTATTACGCAATATACATAGTTACCTTGAGAATTACACTAAGCAAGAGAAGTTTTTAAATGGAGTATCATAATATAAGTTGCTAATAGTGTATTTTACATGAAGTATTATTTCTTAAACAAATAGTTAGTTATAATATAATCAGTGTATTCTGTCACTAACTAACATCTTGTTAATCCTATTCAATTAGGAATATATAGAGTTAATTATATTACAACCTAAGAGTAGTATGTTATTCTCTATCTTGAATGGTAACTAACAAACCACAATAAACTTTAGCCTGAAACAATTGACTTTATCATACTATTAAATAACATATAGATATACACCCACCTAACCCTAGGTTGAGAGGTAATTCATTACACAAAAAATTATTATTTCTTAAAGATATAGTTAGTTATATTATAAACTATATAGTTCATCATTAACTAAAATTTTAATAATAATACATGTTTAATCACTAATACAAAGATATACACACACCTTCAACCTTTAGCTTAAATGGTAACTAAGCAACTACAACATCCTCCAACCTGAAATAATCAACATTACCTTGTATTAGACCATTCAATATTATGTAGATACACATACATACCTAGTACTAGTATAACTCATTAATTTAGTTTATGCTACAAGATTACTAAGTTGTTTACTCACCCTAATAACTAGATGTTGTTCTAGGATTGAACTACTTACTTAAATCATGGGGTTGAAGAAGCTACTTGGGAGACTGAGGACTCCATGGGAGTGAAGTACCCACATCTATTCACATGATATTCCCCTGTATTCATTCCTTCTATGGGTTCTCGTTAGTAGCGGTACGAGGGCGTACCTTAGCTCTTTTAAGGGGGAGAGGTAGTGCATACTCTTTCTTCGTCACCTCATCCAGATTATGCCCTGTTTGTTTTATTAGTAGAGTGATGGAGATGTGTATGTATGTACTTGGTTTATATATTGTGTGATTCTTGATTTCTATCTATGAAATATCTTGGTTTGGTTTGATCTTGAGTAATCTTGAGTGGAATTTGGAAATGGAAATGGACGGGAATAATGGGTTGGTTGTATGGATTGGTATGGAATTACATTTGGTATGGATTGGTATGGAATTACACTTGGAATCATTATTGCATGGACATCTTGGAATTCTTGCCAGCACACCCGAAGCGGTGTGAGTAGCTATTAGTTGGTTTTAAACTTTGAGACAAAGTTTCTTTTAAGAGGGGTAGACTGAAATACCCCATAAATTAATCAAAATTAATTTAGGGGATTTCCTTTATTGAACCTTAAATAATACTATTAAATATTAAATTATTCTATGGTATTATGAATTTAATAGTAAGATTTATAAGTCAATAAATCTTGGAAAAAATTTCAAGACACTCCAATTATATTATAAAAAATTTTAGAAATATATGGAACATTGATTTGGATCATAAAAGTCAATATAAAATCATAGTTGAAATATCCCTAACAATTATAAAAATAACATGTTGCAATAATGGATTAAGTAAATATTTACATGAATTAAGGTTTCAGTGAACCTCAATTATATTTATAAAAATAAATATATAGCCTAAAAAGATTTATCAAACCTAACATGAAATTCTAAATTAAGGGGATCAATTAGAAAGAGTAAATTATACAATAAAAATCGGTGTAACATGCAATATATATTATTACATGAAACGACATATAGATTATTATGAGGAAGATTAAGAGGTTATTTAACGAGCTAATTTTATTATGAATCTCCTCTTATCCTTTTCATATTACCTTCACTCATGTTACAAAAAAAACATAACTAAAATAAATAAAACATAAATGATAGCCTCTCTCTTTTTTTTGATAGTTACGGTAGTAGGTAGGTTTCGAATCCAGGATCTTTAGTTCTGGTATACCACACCTCTACCGACCAAGCCACAGGGGCTTGGCAAATGATAGCCTCTCTCTATTTTCTTTTCACTCATGGTTATAATTTAATTGGCAAACCTCCCCTTTCCTATTCCCTCCTTCACAGTCATTTCTCAACGTTACTTTTCTCTTCATTTACTCATCACTCACGGTTAATACATGTAATTCTCTCTTCATGTCCCTTCTTGATTTCTATTTTTATTCTCTTCATTTATAATATTTATTTTGCAAACTCAATTCCAAGAGCACTTATTCGGCAAACAATGTATAGACAAACAAAAGAAATTCTTCATTTTCTTCTCATAATTATTGACAATCAAGGAACTTACATGCTGGCCTCTCTTCTTCATACTCTCTTCATTTATAATATAAATTCACTTTTCACTTTTCATTTCCTCTTCCCTAACGGTTATTTATACATATCATATTCTCTCCATTCCCCTCCTATTTCTTTCCTCCTTTTTTCACGACAATTTTTACAACGCCTCTGTTTCTTCATCTTCTTCTCACTCGCCTCTATTTATTCATCTTCTTTTCACTCAAGTATAGCCCATTCGCGACTGGAATAGACATACTCAACGCATCTCTCTTTTCTCTTTATACCCATCCCACACACACATGTTGCAATTGACCGATGAAAGAGCATACATAATCAGCTTCCATTTTCTTCTTTTATTCACGATCGCAACTCCCTAGCCTTCTATTCCATGTGGCTGGTGAAGGAACATACACACCAACTGTAACACCCCATCTCGATCCAATCGTGGTTATCACAAACTTGTCACCATATATACAAACTCTGCAGCGGATTCAAATACATTTCAGGACCTTGCCACGGTCTGACTTCAGAATATACCGAACATTAGTACTTACAAGTCTTAACCAAATACATATCATTCTTACAATCCCCTCACATCCTATACAACTTACTAACTCACAATGCCATACGAGTGTACATGCATAACTCGTAGGCCACACTTAACCCGTAACACGTGTACCCCATCTTACTCTCGTGACGGCCGCCTCCTGACGTCCACCTGTGTAGTAAAAACAGCCTCCAAAGGGGGTCAGCACGAATGCTGGTACGATCCTCTCATGGCCCCCAAGCTCATGTGGCTACGACGACTAATTGTCGATAGCATGGAGGTTGATTAGATGCACAACATAATAGAAATTGCAATAAACAACAATCCAAATATGAACAATCAAAGTTCAATCACAATGAACGACTTAAATGTGTTCCCTTAATTAGAGAGTTATTTATTTAACTCCTTAGGTTATGTTTCGTCTTAATCTCAGTCCAACCTTATCTTACCTCAATCTTAGTCTTATCTTAGTCTTGGAAAACAACCATCCTTTAAATAGGAATGGATGTAGCTTATCTCAGTCTTATATTGCAAACCATCCTTTAAATAGGAATGGTTGCAACTTACCTCAAACCTTATCTTAATCTTAGAATACAAACCACTCTCTAAATAGAAATGATTGTATCTTACCTCAATGTTTATTTTTGTCGGGTCAAAAGCAACCCTAGCCAATGAGCTGTTAACTCCATTGGTTGAATAAACAACTTATCTTAAAATTTAGGATTTAGGTGATCCTACCGCACCATCTTAATGCCACCTACCTTGGACTGGATGTCCAATGTAGCTGAGCCGGCAACCGACCCTAGGCAACAAGTCCGAAGACAAGTCCTTAAGCGGAAGTCGGATCTACTTTAGATACCGACCCCCTTTTCCTTAGCATGCATGACCGGAGTCAGTCCCGGGTTCCTCGCTCCCCCCTTAAGTTCCAGTTAGTAGAAGTCTCAAGACAATGTTTGTTGGTTAAACCTCTTTTGGTTATTAACAAACTAATATTAGGGAGCGTTCCTTAGTTTCACTCGATTCCTTACTAAACATTAGTTAGTAGGTTCTCACGGTAATTCAAACATCACACAACAATACAATAAACATAATGTTCCGATTTGCATGCTTTATCTTGTTTAGTGAGCACTCAAAAACAAATAGAACACAAGCCGAGGGACACCTCGTTAGCAAGTAGGTCACAAGAAGAACTGTATCGTTCACCGTTGGTCGTTTGGTTGCTTACTCTCCTCCGGAGTCCAAACTCTCAAGTCCTAAACATTTATTCAGTTTTAGGTTGTTAATCACTTAACTTAATTCAACTTAATTAACTTACTTAACCCATAATGATCCCCACCTAACACCTCTTAAGTTTTACAACTTAACCTTAAACTTCTAAGTTTATTCTTAGCTTAATCACTTAGGTCTTTATACCTCTAATCATCAATGCCCTCTTAATGGGGTACCATTAATACCACTAAACTCTCTTAGGGTTTCTTTCCTTTTTTAAAAAAAAGTCTCAAGGGTCGACCGACCCACCGACCAACCCAACCCCTAGGTCGGTCCATTCCAGTAATTTTCTGGTTCGAACAATTCTCTTAGACCGACCCACGCCTTATGGGTCGGTCCATTACAAATATTTTCCCGTCTTCTAAAATTCTCCCGACCGACCCAAAGCTAAGCCGACCGACCCAAAACCCTCTGGGTCGGTCCAGTCCAGAGACATTCTGGCTGGCTTAACATGGTCTGACCGACCCAAAATTGGGTCGGACCCTGGGTCGGTCCAATACATATTTTCCTCTTAAATGATTCTTTCAATTCCAAACTTTTCCACAAGTGTCCCATTATGTCTTAATACCATATAGGCACTTAAACTTAACTTAGAACATCCTCTAAAACCTCCTTAACCATTTTCTCAATTCTTACAAGAAATTCCTAACACTTGTTACTTATTTCCTTATATTTCCAAAATGTAAATTTTGTCTAAGACTCCAATTATCCAAAGTGTTTCCTTTCCAATCAATATGAATTCTCCCTAAGCATTATTACATCCCATCTTTGCTTTGCTAAACCTTCCAAGGTTATCTTACATGTCCATGCACAATTCCTCTCTTTTCCATTTGTTACTCATCAACCTAAACTCATGAACTTATCTATACATTTCTTCCCATCTTCTTAGAACCTTAACCTTGCTCTTCTTTACCTTGACCATCGTACACCCTCCTTAGACATCTACATCTCTTTTACTCAACTTACTCACCATTCTCACGGTCATACCCTCTTATACACTCATAGTCTTTTTCCTTGACAACTTACAACATTCCTTTGAAATTCTCTCTTCCATCACCCAAGTCCACTCATTACCATCCACTAGAACCTTATTAATCAACTTCTAGCATCTTCACCACTTTCACAAGCTACCAAGATCTCTCATTGTTATATTCTCAAGTTCATACCTAAATCACCTCAAAACATTATACATCATTTCCTCCAGATTTTTGCTCAAGTCTTAACATTCCTTATAACATGATTTTGGTGTGTATAATACACCCACCAATCCTCTAATTCCTGCTAGACATCTCTAGGCCATACTAAACCTCAAGAACTCCTTAGTTAACTCATTTCCACTCAAATTCCTCAGAATGATCCCTAGTGAATCCTAGGGCATATTAACTCACCACCACCACTTAAACACTTTGTTTTCTACTCAAATTTCGCCATAGCTCCTTTAGTATATTATCATGCCCAAATGCATTGTTTTCCTCATTCAACCATCTCACACACATCAAGTCCTTTCTCATCTTATTTTCTCACCCAAATCAACTCATTCATAATAAACTCAATATAGTGCAATAATCTTAAATTGCATAGCACTAAGGCTCTTAAATGACATGGCTCTTAGGCCCTTAAATGACATGAATTTAAACACTAAATTTCCCACATACAAAAGCTTTCAACCTGCAAATACACCCATCAATCTCATAGTAGTTATAATGCTCTTAAAATCCCTATTAATCTTATCTTACTAACTCATTCCCATTGGCTCTTTAATCACAAGTTCATAAGCTTGTTTAAATTATTTTTCCTAGGTTATATAACCCATTACATAGTGTAAGCTTTAAGCTACATTAGTACTCATCTAAATACCACCCCTTAAACCTTAAACCACCATTAGGTAAGCATTTTACCTTGTTTTTCTCAAGCTTCTCTTAACTTTCTCCTTAGGCTTCTTCCCTTGGGAATCTCGGCCACCATTCCAATTCCCCTTGCCAATGTTCTAATCAATATACAATGACTCTCATGAGTGCTAAACAATGCACTAACCTTAAGGAGCAAACCCTAGGTTAAAAAAATGTGCTTTAAGGTCTTAGAATGAATATTCTACCTTAAAGTCTTAGGTAGGCTTGGATATGAATCAAGAAGGACCTCCTCTAGCCTTGGAGAATAGAATCAAACTAGAACAATGGATAAAAATGAAGCCCCATGAGTAGTAATTTTCGGCCATGTAGAAGAAGTGGTGGGAACATGGTTTTTCTTACATTTTTCTTACCTTGAATGAATGGAGAACCAAATAGGCTCTTCAAACTTGATTTTCCTCCATCAATGGAGTTTTATCTTGGCACCGAAATGGAGCTTTGAAGGATTTGAAAAGATAGAAAGCTAGAGCTTGAGCTAACTAAGAATAATATGTGTTTAGTTTTTGATTTGGAGCAATATTGTGTATTTGGTAAGTGATTGAAGATGGAGAACCATGGAGGAGCAGCACTCACGGTTTTGGAATAGGGAGAAGAAGAGAAGTCGATGGAGGAAGAAGAGAATGAAGAAAGAAGAGGAGAGAAGTTAGCTAAATGAGATATTTTTCTTAAAAGGTGAATAGTTACCTTACTTTATTTCCCTCTCTTTTTCCAACTTAGCTAACATGTTGTGGTGACTCACCACCCTTAGAAAACCGGACCCCTCCTTAGACAAGGCTAGTCATGGTCTTTGTTGACCAACTAATTGACTTATGTTGACTAAAACTTAAACTAGTCACTATTTGGCACTATTCACAAATGAGTGCACATATTTGTGAAATTGTTGGTTTCCCATTGATTTAGACTTGCTAATGTGATAATAATTATCACACATGTTGATTAAGATGTAATCATAGGCATTTAGCCACTCAAAACTCAATTCTAAGACAATTTCTCAAAAAGGTGCTTTAAGGAGTCTTAAAGCACATTTTGTGTTTAAGCTTGTTTTTTAGCTTGGTTTCCTTTGGTAATTGATTTCACATGTCCATTGGCATGTTAATAAAATCTTATAATGGTATTTGGGTGCTAATCAAAGTCACTACAAGCTTAGAGCACAGTTTTGCCTTAATTGCCCTTAAGGCATTTCCTTGGTTTAAATTGTCTACCAATCTTTCTAAGGCATATTTTAGCCTTACTACATCATAAATTGATGTTTACTTATCATACTTAGGTTTGGGGTATTTAACCAACGCCTCTCTTCAGTTTTCTACAGCATCGGTAATTTTGTAACCCAACCCCCCCAGTATGCATTCTTTGCTTGAATCTACACCTCTCTTCATTCCTTCTTGTTCAACACCTTTGCAGAAGTAAACACTGGAAATTCATTGAAATACCCCAAACCTTTATATGTTGTTAAAATTTAAACTATGGTATATAAAGGCTAAAAAGTGCTTTAGAAACATCAGTGAACAATTTAAACCATAGTAAAACACAATAAAACACTAAGACACAGTTTGAGCAAAAACATGCTCTAAGCTTGGAAGTGAACTTGGTTAGGACCCAAAGAGCCTACCAAGACTTAATAATATTCAATTATGATTATATAAGGCTAATTAAGTCCTTAGGAAACCTTGGTAGACAATTAAACCAAACAAAACACAAATAAATGCCTTAAAGTCAATATGGGCAAAAATGTGCTCTAAGCTTTGGATAAATTTGTATAAGACCTAAAGGTCATACCTATACCCTATGTACATGTTAATGAACATATTAAACCAATTACCAAAGAAAATCAAGCTTGAAAACAAGTTAAAACACAAAATGTGCTTTAAGGAGTCTTAAAGCACATTTTTGAAAAATTGTCTTGTAAATGAGTTTTGAATGGCTAAATGTCCATCATTACTCTTTAATTAACATGTGTACTACTTAGTATCACATTTGGAAGTCTAAATCAATGGGAAATTAAAAATTTCACAAATATGTGCCTTGTTTTGTGAATAGTAACCAAAATATGCTAGTTTATGACATAAGTCAATATAAGTAAGTTAGTTGGTCATCAAAGACCATGATATGCCCTAGTATGTAAAGGGGGCCAATTTTCATGTGTGACTCACCACCCTTGACCAATCAAATAAACAAGGAAAAGTAATAAACCATAGTTACTATTTACTTTTAGTTTAAATATCTCCAAAAGTAAGCTTTCTTCACATTCTCTCATTCCTCTCTTGTTCCCACCGTAGCCAACCCTTCTTCCTCCTCTCTATATCGGTTTAGCTACAGCAACAATGCCATCTCCAACTTCCATGGCTAGTAACTTCTAGCTCCGTATACCAAATCAAATTCTAAGACCATATTTGTCTTAGTTAGGTCAAGCTCTACACTTCTCTCTTTTCAAACCTTCAAGAACTCCATTTCGGTGCCATGGAGATTCACCATTGAAGGAGCTTGAGCTCATATTTTCATGCCTTGTCATTCTCCTTTGCTTCAAGGTAAGGAAAATCAAAGAAAAACAACATTTCCTCTTGTTTTTGTGTGTAACCGAGAATCACCCTTGATGGTGTCCACTCTTGTTCTTTCATAGCTCCATTTCAATCTTCAAAGGACAAGGAGGAGTCCTCTCTTGATGCTTATTCAAGCTCTCTTTTGTTTCCAAGGTAAAACAACTATCCTAATGTGCAAAGACAATATATATAACCTAGGGTTTGCAAATGAGTTTAAGCATGAAGCTTGAATGCTCATTGGTTTTACTTGTGTATTGATTAGAACATTGACAAGTAGCCAAGTACTCTTGACGATTTCCAAACAAGGAAGAACAAGAGTGTGCAAGTGAAAAACTTATGAAGGAAAAGAGGTAAACAAACTATCTCAATGTAGTTTAAATGCCTAGGAAAAATGAGCTTGATTTGCTTAATAAAATACCTAAGGAGCCAATGGAAAAGAGCTAGTGAATTGTTCTTAAGGAGATTATTAGAGGGCATATGTGATGTTGAGCGTATTTGCAGGTTAAAGGCAATGTACATGTGGAAATTCAGTGTTTATGGTTTATGCAATTTAAGGGCCTAAGAGCCATGTTATTTAAGTGCCTAAGTGCCAAGCAATTTGATTATGCACTACATTGTGATGTAGTGTAAATTTGGTGAAGTTTTGTGTGTGAGAAAGCTCTTGATGGTTTTAGGTGTTCTTGAATGTTTAATGGTGAAAAACAATGTGTTTTGGAGTGTTGATGTGCTAGGAGAACCCATGGCAAAAATTTGGAAAATGTATAAGAAGTTCTAAGTGTTTTAAGTGAGTTTTGATGATGTACTAATGTCTTGGAGGAGTTTGTTTTAGGTTTAGGTAATGTTGATGTACAAGGAATGAATGATGCTTAAGTAAGGATATGATGAAGGAATTTTAAGAAGGTGTGAACAAGGAAATCAGTTAGTAAGAAAAGATGCTTGGGAGATGATGTTAAGGTGTAGAGGAAACATCTTGGTATAGTGGTCATTATAGGTGAAATACCACTTAGAAAACGAAAAGAGAAATGTTACAAGTGTTAAGAGATTTATAAGAAAAATGAGTGACAAGTTGGACAATGTTTTAAGGTGAATCAAAGTGATATTTTGGTATTAGAATATGCCTATGTTCATGTGTGAAGTTTAGGTAATCAATGGATGAAGAAAATAGATGAAACAAGACTTGAAAATGTCAATTTGGGAATTCTGTTACAGTGGTCCAGGACCTAGGAATTGGGTGATGTCCCGGACCATACACAAAAAAGGGCCGAGAGTAAGAAGACTGTCTTGGTCCGGGACTTGGGGTCAGTACAAGGTCCCAGACCACCCTATTAAAACTAGCCGAGAATTGCTTAAGTGTTGGTCCGGGACTTAAGGTAAGGACCAAGTCCCGGACCACTCCAAAAATGTTGTTTAAGGTATGAAAATGATGTGTAATGATGGGGATTGACAAGTAATGATGTTATAAGATGGTTAAGGACATGTTAAGTGAGTTATAATGACAATTTAGTGGGGGAAAATTTGTATTAAAATGTAAAAGTAAAACAAGTTAAAATGTGAAGTTATTTAACTAAGTTAACGGGGATAAGTTATGAGCATTAGACTTTGAACAATCATGTTACCCCGATGTTTATTAAAGTACATGTAATATTATCAGTTGTTTGAGAATTGTTCGAGGAACATAAGTGGACATGACAGAGTGGACTCCAGTGACAGGTATGGTTTTCTTGCAACCTGTGTCCTACCGGACTACACCGGCTTGTATGCCAATGTGTTTTTCTGTATGTTTGCCACGTTATAAGATAAATCATGAAACGAGTTTACAGTCATTAATGTTGTTGTGTGTTTACGTGCCGATACCGGTAACCTCGAATGCACATGAAAGGCTAGTTAACCACTATTAGGTAAACGTAAAAGAATGGTATCCGGTAATAACGTTTCCGACCTAAGGAACGTTCTAACCACGGCTATGCGTGAGTTAGTCATGTGATGTTTGTGTGTGATGTTTGCGTGTGAATGTATGACTCTCTCTTCCCTTGTGTGTGTCTAACAAGACTTAACCCAATGTTTGTGATTGTTTATTAAGTTCAATGTTGAACTTCTAACAAGTGCTAACGGGGGAAGTGAGGAGTCCGGTCTGTTCCGGCCACGCGTGTGAGTATGGGAGTCGATGTCATAACCGGTTCGATTCTCTTTGTATGTTATGGTTGTTTTCCAATTTGGTTTCCAACCTTCCCTTTAGCTTAACCAAAGCTATTTTACTGACTCACGTCGGGCTACATGGCCATACTATGTTATGTTTGTTCGGTGTGCTTGGAATCACTATATCCGAGGCACTTGTGTTTAAGTTATCCGTTCATCTAACGAGACGGTAACGAGTTATGTAACGAGCTTATCATGAGACTGGCAACATTCTCTAGGCTACAAGTGAACTGACTATGTTTGGGCCAGTTCATAAAGGGAACCGTTCCCGTTATGTTATGTATTATTGTTGTGCTGCAATTCTTATTGCGATGTGATGTGATATGTTGTTAAGATGTGGAGTATGTGGATTATGGATATGAATTTCAGTTTATTGTAAGAGGCGTCTAAGGATAACCCGATTGGTGGGTATGTGTCGTCTATTAAGGAAATAGCTCTGTTAAAGGAGAAACACTCTAGGGGTTAAAGATCACAATGAGTGATTTGTTAAGTGTAGTTGTATTGGCTGTTTTAATGAGCCATTGTTGTGCAGTGTAATGTGTTGTGTATTTGTAGTTTACATGCATGATTCAAATATAGTCAACCGCATGCTAGGATGAAAAATAGTTGTGCGTGGCCCGGTAGCATGCGGGCTGCGGGATTACCATACCAGCAAAGGTGCTGAGCCCCTGGGGGCCACCCTTTTCTCTTCTTTTCCTATTTTCAGGTACAAGGAGCTGGAAGCCGTTTGAGAGTAGGACGGGGTAGTCGTATGTACATGGGTAATCTTTTAAGTTATATATGTACAGTAGGTGTAGTAAGACCGAAATTGTTATCGGCATTAGTTTGTGAATACTCGGTACAGTCGAAAGGTGTATGTTGTTGTTGTTGTTAATGGAAAGGGACGGTAATGTGTAGTCGCTCGGGAATCTTGTCCATCAGACCGGTACAATGTATATCTAATAGCCTTGTTAGCCACATGGATGGTTAACGGTGTGTAACACCAACGAGTTAAGTAATGTGATGAAGTATGTTTTCCGCTGCAGTTTGTTGTTAAGTGTGTTAATCTTGGATGGGGTGTTACAAAAAGTGGTATCAGAGTGAAGTATCGCTCTGATGACTGAATTACCGAGCTTAGGAAGTACCGAGTTAGGATTTTAGTACTTTGGGTTAAGGGTTGAGTGATAACGTGAGAGATACGCTAGTTAGGAATTACCAGTGAATACTGGAAACCTACAATATCCTTCCCGCCCTCCAAAATCCCTGTTTTATAACTTGGGAAACAACGCCAGAGAAATGAAAGTCCTCTCACACTCGGGAAACCCAATCTAGCTGTTATTTAATACCTCTAAAGGTACGGAGAACCTGTCATACGGTAGATCCCGAAGAGTGGGAATCCCGGAGACGGTTTCTACCTGAACAATGTTAACCGCATTTAATAGCGAAGAATGAAGATTTTCGTGTATAAGAGAATAGAATTTCCGGCAACCTGGGTCGACATGCTAAGCAGTCGAGTACAACCGCTTGCAACGCACCAACCGTGCAACAGGCAGGAAGTGGATTAATGAAACCCGAGACGAGTGTCTACGGGACCACAGTAGTTAAATGATACACCAACGGTATACCAACCGACAAAGGAACTACAACGTAGTGCCCAAACAAGAGACAAGTCTGAGTGACCACGACAAATGCGTGGAACGGGCTACGAAGAGGAAACAATACTAAGTAAAAAGGGGTCTCCAAGAATGGGAGACACCCCAGTTAATAATTGTCATGTGAAGACAATGAGAAGTCGCCCAGAGGGTTTAATGTCAAGACTATAAGATTAAAGTAAGAGCCAACATGGCCACTGAATACGGTGCAGATAAAAACAATACCACAACCGGTATGTGTTGAACCGATAGCCAGTTAGCATGGCGCACTTGCCATGGCAAGTGCTGCTATAATAGGGTTGTTCGGGGAAGTTTTAACAACTACAAAGTACTTGGTAAAGTACCACGAAGTTAAGTGAGATCATCATAACCGTGGAAGGCTTGATAGCCTAACCTCTGTAATTGGAAGTACACCAGTCAGCAAGAAGCTAAACTTAGCTAACGCAAGAAGATGTTGTGATACCACGAAGATTTTTTCTTTCAAACTCAGATTTATTTCAAACTCCTTTCTCTCAAAACCAGATTTTCTTTCAAACCAATACTTCCTTCTAACTTTCTTCTAAACCAAACCAGTAAACCCAAGGGTAGTTGATAAAGATACAACAGTGGATAAACCTTCCCTTGATTAAGTTCGGGAAACACGGGATGCATATTGTCACGGGACAATATAAGGGAGTTGACAACAGAATACTTCACCTAGGCGCGAGACGGACACTACGAGTGTACCAACTGTAATGTGGGACGACCGCACTCCGATAGGAGCTTGTGGGCCTGACAGACCAACTTATGGGTTAGTTGGGTAAGTAACAATGTATCAGTATGGTACCCCACATATGTATACGAGTAGAGTCCGGAACACAGGAAGTAGTCGACTCCATACTACGGTCAGCAGTAAAAGTCAAGCAAGAGCAACTGATTACCAAGAATGGTTAAAGTAAAGGAACTTAGTTAAGTTAACGAGACTAATGGAATTAGTGAATTCATTTCAAGGAAATGTTTAAGAGTTAGGAGGTGCGAAGTGCACTAACTGTAATGTAAAGACATCGTAAATGACTTAAGGATCCTCAGGGATAAACATGATAGCTGGAATGGTGACCTAGCCTGTGCATGGCAAGCAGATGCCTAATGTGGACACATTAATGTGCAATGAACGGGATGAAACTCCCAGAATGAGTACCTACACTACCAAGAAATGTTGATCTTCACAGAAGAAGATGATAAGCCAGTCAAGAACACAAAACGGCGTGGCTAACTAAATGTACCAATAAGAGCAAGCCAGATGTAAAGGCATAACATAGCAACACCAAGAAGCAATCCTTGAAGGGTGCTCGCATCAACAATAGTTGAACGAAATAACGTGACAGAAACACAAGGGTTGAAACTAACACCCAGTTTAGACATAAGTTGTCAGGAGACGAACTAACAATCCTAAGGGGCATCCCATGAAAGGAAACAGAATGCAACGACCTTGTCATGGAGCTCAATATGATATCCAAACTATGTAATGTTGTATAGAGAAATAAATGTGTGTGAACCGTCCACAATGGACAGAGCTCGAAGCAGTAAGGCTCATAAGCCACAAATAAAATGTGTTATGTAAATTTGATTGATTGCAGAAGTTTATGCTGTATAAGTGAATAGAGTGGGGAACGAACCATTGCTTTATGAGTGGGGATACCTCTCGATATTATAAACCGTGCAAGTGGTAGTAATGTAAACCAAGTTCAAGAAATATGTTAAGGATTGATCATGTTGATATTGCGAGAGAACAGTTAGTTTAGTAGCTTGTGAAGCACCCGGCTGAATAACGGCGGCTTGTAACTCGAGTGAGCTACGCTCAAGGAGCATTCAGTAGTCATCCAAATGAATGGTGAACCATAATACGAAGGATGTAAGTATATGTGTGGAAGTCAATGTGACAGTAAATACACCATGTAAGTTAGGGTTATGCAATGAGTAGGAGCACGGTGCGCAGCAAGCGACCGTTGTATAAGTATTGTTAACCGATAAGTGATAGCAAATAACTAGGCAGTAAGCCAGTAGCCAGTATTACGAGATCATAATCTCAATGAAACACAGTGTGAATTCCGTTGTGAATCGCATGAGAGATTTACTGTCAAGAGTTCACGCCTCTGCACTCTGTATGACTGTGTGTTTTTGTATTGCACTTGCGTAATAATGATCGAGTGGGATAGCTAGGAATTGGAAACATGTTAATTATGGAGGAATAATGTTATAATGGCCGATGCATAGGAAATGCAAGGCCGCACCAATGAAAGAATACATGTACAGGACCAAATGTGGAGGCATGATTAAGAGCAAGTGACTACAGAAGCACTAAATATCAAATATTGGTATGGAATATACCTCAGGTGTGGGAAATAGCTAAGAGAGCACTACACTTTAGGTGGTAGCTTAAACTCAACCGACAGTAAGTCAGAAGGAAACAAGTCAATCATTGTGAAATACGTAGCAGTTTACATAGTAAATTATTAGAGAAGTGGATGGAAAGTTTTGAAACTCATCGAATTTGCTCACGGTCAGAAATACCACGCATCGGTTGAGAAACCATTATTACCAAGATAAAGGTGATAATTGGTGATGTACAATTCAGTAAGAATAACGAATGGGGCAAATTGAGCTCTACAGTTATTAGAATTGCACGGCAGAAACTAGTGAGCCAGCGATTCAAGTGTTGAATGTGCATGGTGAACATGAGTGAATGGCTACTTATTAATGCCTAGAAGCCTCACAGGCCAGAATCGAAACCAGTTAAGAGTTTAAGCAAACTCCAATGAGGATTCTTGGTTTAAGAACTAAACCGCCAATATGGTTAAGATCCTCTAATCAGAACGCATTGTATAATAGACCGCGTGGAAGTTAAAGTACTTCACGACGGCATAACGTTTTAAACCAATGATTCAGTGGTTGATTATGCGGGCGTAATCCCATTTAAGGGGGGTAGAGCGCAAAACCACTTAGTGTGTATTACCGTACAAGTGTACGTAGTGTATGTGACCTATATTGTGCATAGCACAAAATAATTGTTTTGAGGATTGGTGTGTGTGTTACGTAAACATACACATTCATTCATGGTTTAATTGTGGTAATTACGCACAGAAGATGTGAATACCATTGTGATAAGTGTGTATACTTTGTTAACAATTGTGAGTGTTAGTACAAGTGTAAGGGATTAAAGAAACTCCCGGGGAACTAAAACCCCGACAGTGTATAAACGTGAAACTGTGTGTTGTATTTTGATAAAATATATGTGTATGTATACAATATAGTGATTTATGAAAAGGGTATGAAACCGACATAGAACCTAGTGAGAATAAGATTCCCTAGGTAACAGCATTAAAGTGAATGGAGATAATAGATGGACGGAGTTCTATCCTTTGGAGATGTATGATTATGACTAGAAAGACTAACAAGATAGAAGATTGGAAATGAGTGTATTATTTGATGCTTGAAAATGAAGTGGGAGGTGGAACTTGATTTGCATGCGATCAAGGGAAGCCGAACACAAATTGGGGTGGAAGGATAGTTCAACACTGATACTGATCACATCAAGGTTGGATGATTCTTGAAGCTCCCTTAAGTGGTCACAATTAACCACGCTAAGAAAAGAAGCAAAGAGCATAAGTTGGACTTGGAGTTGTATGTGTTTTCAAAAGGATTTTGAATCGGTATTTATAAACGTCGATAGATACTTTACATAATTAAAGTTCTCTTACTTAACCTCACAAGGAAAAATTTGAAATTTAAGTGATTGTTCTGATCTCCCAAAGGAACGGGGAGGGAAGGTGTCCATCGTAACCGGGTTCTGCGGGATCACAGTTAATGTAAAAGATATTTTTGGTTGCCATCCATGCTAAGACATGTTGTGTGGTATGTGTAATAAAGATTATTTTGACATTGAGTTCCAAAAGTGTATGTTATTAAGACCTATGATTCTAAATGTGTTGTGTTACATAGACCTATGTGTCTAAAGGCTGTTATGTTATCAAGACCTATGGGTCTAAATGTTGTTATGTTACCCAGACCCAAGAGTCTAAGGGTTGTTATGTATGTGCAAATGTTGTCAAGATACCCGGACCGTTAAGTCCGAGGTTATCATATAAGTATGTTATGTTATGTATGGATGTGAATATGTTACCAGGACCATTAAGTCCGAGGGTGTGATGTAAAGTATGTTTGGTTATGGAAGTTTATTTCCAAGTGATTCCTGCGTTCTAATCCAAATGATGTGTGGGAAGTGTGAACTTCGAGGACGAAGTTCTTTTAAGGGGGGTAGATTGAAATACCCCAAACCTTGATATGTTGTTAAAATGTTAAACTATGGTATATAAAGGCTAAAAAGTGCCTTAGAAACATCAGTGAACAATTTAAACCATAGTAAAACACAATAAAACACTAAGACACAGTTTGAGCAAAAACATGCTCTAAGCTTGGAAGTGAACTTGGTTACCCAAAGAGCTACCAAGACTTAATAATATTCAATTATGATTATATAAGGCTAATTAAGTCCTTAGAAACCTTGGTATATAAAATACCAAACAAAACTCAAATAATGCCTTAAAGTCAATATGGGCAAAAATGTGCTCTAAGCTTTGGATAAATTTTATAAGACCTAAAGGTAATACCTATTCCCTATTTACATGTTAATGAACATATTAAACCAATTACCAAAGAAAACCAAGCTTGAAAACAAGTTAAAACACAAAATGTGCTTTAAGGAGTCTTAAAGCACATTTTTGAAAAATTGTCTTGTAAATGAGTTTTGAATGGCTAAATGTCCATCATTACTGTTTAATTAACATGTGTACTACTTAGTATCACATTTGGAAGTCTAAATCAATGGGAAATCGAAAATTTCACAAATATGTGCCTTGTTTTGTGAATAGAAACCAAAATATGCTAGTTTATGACATAAGTCAATATAAGTAAGTTAGTTGGTCAACAAAGACCATGATATGCCCTAGTATGTAAAGGGGGCCGGTTTTCATGTGTGAGTCACCACACTTGACCAATCAAATAAACAAGGAAAATTAATAATGCATAGTTACTATTTGCTTTTAGTTTAAATATCTCCAAAAGTAAGCTTTCTTCACATTCTCTCATTCCTCTCTTGTTCCCACCGTAGCCAACCCTTCTTCCTCCTCTCTCCATCAGTTTAGTTACAGCAATAATGCCATCTCCAACTTCCATGGCAAGTAACTTCTAGCTCCATATACCAAATCAAATTCTAAGACCATATTTGTCTTAGTTAGGTCAAGCTCTACACTTCTCTCTTTTCAAACCTTCAAGAACTCCATTTCGGTGCCATGGAGATTCACCATTGAAGGAGCTTGAGCTCATATTTTCATGCCTTGTCATTCTCCTTTGCTTCAAGGTAAGGAAAATCAAAGAAAAACAACATTTCCTCTTGTTTTTGTGTGTAACCGAGAATCACCCTTGATGGTGTCCTCTCTTGTTCTTTCATAGCTCCATTTCAATCTTTAAAGGACAAGGAGGAGTCCTCTCTTGACGCTTATTTAAGCTCTCTTTTGTTTCCAAGGTAAAACAACTATCCTAATGTGCAAAGACAATATATATAACCTAGGGTTTGTAAATGAGTTTAAGCATGAAGCTTGAATGCTCATTGGTTTTACTTGTGTATTGATTAGAACATTGACAAGTAGCCAAGTACTCTTGCCGATTTCCAAACAAGGAAGAACAAGAGTGTGCAAGTGAAAAACTTATGAAGGAAAAGAGGTAAACAACCTATCTCAATGTAGTTTAAATGCCTAGGAAAAATGAGCTTGATTTGCTTAATAAAATACCTAAGGAGCCAATGAAAAAGAGCTAGTGAATTGTTCTTAAGGAGATTATTAGAGGGCATATGTGATGTTGAGTGTATTTGCAGGTTAAAGGCAATGCACATGTGGAAATTCAGTGTTTATGGTTTATGCAATTTAAGGGCCTAAGAGCCATGTTATTTAAGGGCCTAAGTGCCAAGCAATTTGATTACGCACTATATTATGATGTAGTGCAAATTTGGTGAAGTTTTGTGTGTGAGAAAGCTCTTGATGGTTTTAGGTGTTCTTGAATGTTTAATGGTGAAAAACAATGTGTTTTGGAGTGTTGATGTGATAGGAGAACCCATGGCAAAAATTTGGAAAATGTATAAGAAGTTCTAAGTGTTTTAAGTGAGTTTTAATGATGTACTAAAGTCTTGGAGGAGTTTGTTTTAGGTTTAGGTAATGTTGATGTACAAGGAATGAATGATTTTTAGGTAAGGATATGAGGAAGGAATTTAAAGAAGGTGTGAACAAGGAAATTAGTTAGTAAGAAAAGATGCTTGGGAGATAATGTTAAGGTGTAGAGGAAACATCTTGGTATAGTGGTCATTATATGTGAAATACCACTTAGAAAACCAAAAGAGAAATGTTACAAGTGTTAAGAGATTTATAAGAAAAATGAGTGACAAGTTCGACAATGTTTTAAGGTGAATCAAAGTGATATTTTGGTATTAGAATATGCCTGAGTTCATGTGTGAAGTTTAGGTAATCAATGGATGAAGAAAATAGATGAAACAAGACTTGAAAATGTCAATTTGGGAATTCTGTTACAGTGGTCCGCGACCTAGGAATTGGGTGATGTCCCGGACCATACACAAAAAAGGGCCGAGAGTAAGAAGACTGTCTTGGTCCGGGACTTGGGGTCAGTACAAGGTCCCGGACCACCCTATTAAAACTAGCCGACAATTGCTTAAGTGTTGGTCCGGGACTTAAGGTAAGGACCAAGTCCCGGACCACTCCAAAAATGTTGTTTAAGGTATGAAAATGATGTGTAATGATGGGGATTGACAAGTAATGATGTTATAAGATTGTTAAGGACATGTTAAGTGAGTTATAATGACAATTTAGTGGGGGAAAAGTTGTATTAAAATGTAAAAGTAAAACAAGTTAAAATGTGAAGTTATTTAACTAAGTTAACGGCGATAAGTTATGAGCATTAGACTTTAAACAATCATGTTACCCCGATGTTAATAAAACTACATGTAATATTATCAGTTGTTTGAGAATTGTTCGAGGAACATAAGTGGACATGACAGAGTGGACTCCGGTGACAGGTATGGTTTTCTTGCAACCTGTGTCCTACCGGACTACACCGGCTTGTATGCCAATGTGTTTTTCTGTATGTTTGCCACGTTATAAGATAAATCATGAAACGAGTTTACAGTCATTAATGTTGTTGTGTGTTTACGTGCCGATACCGGTAACCTCGAATGCGCATGAAAGGCTAGTTAACCACTATTAGGTAAACATAAGAGAATGGTATCCGGTAATAACGTTTCCGACCTAAGGAACGTTCTAACCACGGCTATGCGTGAGTTAGTCATGTGATGTTTGTGTGTGATGTTTGCGTGTGAATGTATGACTCTCTCTTCCCTTGTGTGTGTCTAACAAGACTTAACCCAATGTTTGTGATTGTTTATTAAGTTCAATGTTGAACTTCTAACAAGTGCTAACGGGGGAAGTGAGGAGTCCGGTCTGTTCCGGCCACGCGTGTGAGTATGGGAGTCGATGTCATAACCGGTTCGATTCTCTTTGTATGTTATGGTTGTTTTCCAATTTGGTTTCCAACCTTCCCTTTAGCTTAACCAAAGCTATTTTACTGACTCACGTCGGGCTACATGGCCATACTATGTTTATGTTTGTTCGGTGTGCTTGGATCACTATATCCGAGGCACCTTGTGTTAAGTTATCCGTTCATCTAACGAGACGGTAACGAGTTATGTAACGAGCTTATCATGAGACTGGCAACATTCTCTAGGCTACAAGTGAACTGACTATGTTTGGGCCGGTTCATAAAGGGAACCGTTCCCGTTATGTTATGTATTATTGTTGTGCTGCAATTCTTATTGCGATGTGATGTGATATGTTGTTAAGATGTGGAGTATGTGGATTATGGATATGAATTCCAGTTTATTGTAAGAGGAGTTTAAGGATAACCCGATTGGTGGGTATGTGTCGTCTATTAAGGAAATAGCTCCGTTAAAGGAGAAACACTCTAGGGGTTAAAGATCACAATGAGTGATTTGTTAAGTGTAGTTGTATTGGCTGTTTTAATGAGCCATTGTTGTGCAGTGTAATGTGTTGTGTATTTGTAGTTTACATGCATGATTCAAATATAATCAACCGCATGCTAAGATGAAAAATAGTTGTGCGTGGCCCGGTAGCATGCGGGCTGCGGGATTACCATACCAGCAAAGGTGCTGAGCCCCTGGGGTGCCACCCTTTTCTCTTCTTTTCCTATTTTCAGGTACAAGGAGCTGGAAGCCGTTCGAGAGTAGGACGGGGTAGTCGTATGTACATGGGTAATCTTTTAAGTTATATATGTAAAGTAGGTGTAGTAAGACCGAAATTGTTATCGGCATTAGTTTGTGAATACTTGGTACAGTTGAAAGGTGTATGTTGTTGTTGTTGTAAATGGAAAGGGACAGTAATGTGTAGTCGCTCGGGAATCTAATTCATCAGACCGGTACAATGTATATGTAATAGCCTTGTTAGCCACGTGGGTGGTTAACGGCGTGTAACCCCAACGAGTTGAGTAATGTGATGAAGTATGTTTTCCACTGCAGTTTGTTGTTAAGTGTGTTAATGTTGGATGGGGTGTTACACATGCTCTACACAGACTTCATTCTCTTCTCGCTGAAGTGATCATTGATAAATCGCTGAAGTTGCTGCTCTTGCACGCCAGATCTCACGGAACATAGAAGACAGTCCCGAAACCGGTAATATACTCACCCCCGTCTTTTCCGGTATCACATTCGAAAATCAAGTTAAATGTTATGGGTTTGATTCATTACAATTCAATTTAAATAATAATAATAAGAAGAAGAAGTCACACCTAGTAACAAAGAAGTATTACTAATACGTGTACATATAAATGATATTATGAATTGGAAATTATGATACACAGCTAAACTTGAGGTGGGTGAGTAGTTGTATCCTAGTGAATCTAGAATTTAACATTCACATTTTTGTGAATAAGTTTGTTTTAAAAAATAAAATAGGAGGAATTGAGTGATGGAATGATATCATATATTTTTTAAGTGGTTAAACTGATAAGAGAGAATTATTATTATTATTTTGGTGCTAATGGGTGAGTAAAACAAATTGATAATCAGGTGTTAAATTAGTAAATTAAATGATAATATGAGCGTGTAGTATATGTTTTTTTTAAAAAAATATATATTTGAATACGTATTGTTTTTTTTAGTTATGATGTAAGCAAAACAAACAAAAACACAAAAAAAGTTATTTACATTGAGTAACTAAATAATTACTAAATATTTGATAAAGTTAATAATTTAGGATTTAAAACATATATTTACGGTTAAGAAAAATAAGAGTTAATAGGGATAATTTGAGTCAATGGATTTAGGGATTTAAATAGTAAATAAGTTGTTGGTTAGATTAACAAATTATTTGGTGATAAGTAAATTTGGGATATTTGTTTCAGAGTAATACGTAAAGAAATCTAAACTGTTTAACGCGAATATTAATTGGGATAGTTAATTTTGTTGGAGAATTAATATTTTAGGAAGGTATTGTGAGTAGTGGAAGGGGTTAAAGGAGTATTTGATAATTAGTTATCAACAATTAGTGACGCTATAATGTAAAATACACATTTATACGTTTCATTAAGAAAATAAAAGAAATCGTGTAAAAACCAAATTAAAATGGGAGTAGAATATTAGGTGGTTAAAAACAAAAAATATTAGGTGGTTAGATTGATGAATAAATTTGATTGGTATCTTATATAGTAAACATTAGTAAGTAAAAAATGGGTCCATAAATCCCTCGGTTCGAGGGTGAAGTAGATTGTAAAACAAAAAGGGAATATATGGATAGAGTGTAGGTAATTAATTATTAAGTAACGGGGAAGGTTGATAATTTTAGGATTTAAAAAAATATATAAATATATATATAACTAAGCTTAAGAAAATAAGATGAAACGATAATAATCTAGTAATATGAGATGTATATGTATAAGCTTTAGTCTAATAATATAGTTTGGATAACATGATAATAAAATTACAAATAGAATATAATGGAGGGAGTAAGTAATTATCACACTCGTTAGTTTGAGAAGATACGGGTTTCCTGATGAACTCGACAAATCTGGGTCGTCCGATTGTAATTAGGAGAAACGGACGGCCGAGATTATAACATAGATGATTAAGTGATATACATCGCAGAATAAAACTCTGACTAGTTGAATTTATTTAATGACCTTCCCTAATGTATTTTGACTTGAAATTTTAACCATAGATTCCTTATAAACTGTAGTTTATTTTCATGTAAATTAATATGAGTTTTGAGTTTTTAAACGTAAGTTATAATTTTTGGAAGTTATGAGTATTATGAAATTATTTAGATAATTTTAAAGATATTTTTATGAAATAAAATTTTTATAATATGTCTAAAATATCATAGTTACTATATATTAAATTTGGGAATTTTTAGACAAGAGTAAATGGGTCTAAATATTGTGTTTATGAATTTTTCATAAGATATCTTATAATATATGATTTTAATGTAACCCAAAATTAAAGTATAGTTGAGTATTGAACTTTATAGGTTGGGAAAAATATAATAAGGCTAAACTAACATTTATAATAATTATATAATGTGGTAGCTAATATACTAATTTTAAACTAAGGAGAATACTTTATATTATGAATCATATATTGGATGTAGATGTGTATACAAGTTAATAAGAGTAATTAAATGAAATAAAACTACATAAAGAATGTCTTGAATAAATCCTAATATATGTACAATAAAAGTAAATAAAAGAAATAACATACCTTATGGGAAATATAACAAGAGGGAAAAAAATTAGAGTAAACCTAATTCATACATAACAATTAAAATATTAAATGTTAATGTGACATCTAGGTGGACTATTAGGGGAAATACATATCATAAACCTTAAAAAGGTATTAAAGTAAATTAGTCAAGTATAACATAAGGGTTTAATTAAGCTAAACCTATGTTCAAGAGTAAGTAATCGAAATTTGTTAAAATGTACATTGAAGACATACAAATTCAATGGCGTAGATGGTCAAGTCGAATCTGGAACTAAACCGAGGTTACACATTCGAAACCTCGCAGAATCCTTTTCAGGAAAATTTAATCTATCAACGAAAAGGTAACACGGGCTTGGGCTATCCTACTAGGCCTAAGTCCATGACCTCCAAAAGCCCACTTAAACAATTCAATGAGAGTTTGGGCCACTCTCAAGAATAAACCCTAAATCATTCGAGATTAAATGAAATGGGCCTAATGAAGGATTTAATTAACGAGATCTAGTCCAGATCCTCTTGAGAGAGTAATTGTAACTAGAAACTATAAGCCGGTAAGAATAAAAGATGTTTAGCGTTATAAGTTCCTTAACTAATCAATACTTCGAACACCTTAATTATAGGTTGTTAGTGGAAGTTCGCACTTTCAAGTTTGGTTACTGCTTCTACACATACCAGGTACGATTTCTCGTACTAAGATACTTTTGCTAACAGACTTTATGGAATGTTTTGTAAAACACCAACTGATCTTAAATAGATTTCAAAAGGAAACCACTTGTGTGACTAACTCAGCTTGATGTGACTGACTGAGCCTTGAATGTACAACTCACATGATCATTGGTTTCTCTTATCTGGTTGTCTTATAAGATATTAGCTGCTGGGGGTTTATGCCTCTGCACTCTATAGGACTGAGTGTTTTGGTATTGCACTTGTGCAATTATTAATCTAGTGGGAATATGGGAAATGTCAATCTTGGTAAATTCTTCTTTTGACTCTGGATAACGTTTCATCCATGAGCTGAGTCTTTTGTTATGACCTTCGCGTGTCTTCATCGGTAACAGTAAGGTGCTGTATATCCCTGTCCAAAAACGATGTGTAAACAGTGAGGGGTTGTATATCCCCTGTCCTAAAAGGACGTGCTTGGCGGTGGGGGCCATCTCTCCCAGTTGGTACTATTCCACTCTTGAGTTGTTGGTTCTTGGATCTATTCTTTCATTCCTAGCGCTTGGGACTACTTGGGTCTTTCTACTCATAATTGGAACTGAATCTAACACAAGCAATGGATGTTCACTAACTTATGGTGTGGTTTCTTTTTAATTGACTTATTTTACCTTTCTGTTGCTTATCTCTATCCTTGACTTGTTACCTTAGACTTGGTGATTTGGATGTGTCTTGTTCTTCTAATTTTGTTTTAAGCATTTGACTTCAAGTTATTGTTTATTTTAAGAGTTATGTTTTTAAACTTTTGTTTTGGAGAGTTGTACCAGTTCAATTCCAGGGAACTGACTCACCCCGCCTGAGGTGGGCTGCTTGGTTCCATCTTGCAGGTACGAATTGTTATACACGCGGCCACGAAGAGTATGAGTGATTGGGATGGGAATTAGGATTTGTGGAGCATTGATGTATTTTGCTATTATTATATTTATGTTGGTTTTCTCGAGTTCAGACCGTAGCATTTAAAATTTTATAAGTTGTAATTGCTGAGGTTTGGTGTCGGGTGTTTGGAACCCGATGATATGTAATCGCCTTAGTATTTTATTTTCCGCTGCATTTATGTTAAATAGGGGTGTTACAGTATCAGTCTAATGGACATAGATTACCGAGTATAAGTTACAATTTACCAACATACTTCCATATCAAACTATACCGAGTGTTAAAGTACAAAAGTCATAATTCTTATCTAGTTTCATCATCATTATACAACCAAGAGTGCACAGGCGCATCTCGGGTTCACTATCCAAAATTAACCAAAAGAACTCCATCTACTACATAGCTAAGTGACTCCGCTTCTTCGATCCTCATCCTGAAATAAACGGGGTGCCCCGAAGGGCTCAGCAACCTATGGCTGGTATGATTAACGTGCAACCCATTGGCTAACGGGCCGCACACTGCTAATTCTCATAATGAACATGTGATTAATTTTTAACAATCCTTATACATTACATAGTAGTGTTCTTTGCATAATCATGACGATACTCAACACATAACAACAGTACAATCAACATAACAACAAACATATGGGTAACACAACCAATACAGTCAACACATCAATGTTTGTTAGATTACGTTACTGTGTACTTTAGCCCATGTGATTTTTCCCTTAATGGAGTTTCATTATTATAGTAACCACTTATCTGTTTCGTCGGATTACACTTAATTACCTTGCCCCATAAAAAACATGGGGTTGATTTCATAGGTTAATTTACCCGAACATAATAACATATATTACACTTTAACATACGCAATACATAGCTTAGGAGCGATTCACGTAAGGACTCGGTCCGAAATAAGAGTTAGTCACTTACCAGGGCCTAGAGAATATCTTCATTCTCATGTCAGGCCCATTACATAACACATCACCGTTCTTCTTAGAGAATGTATACTTTACTTAAGATGTGACGAATATAATATAGATCCGAACACACCGTGCATAATTACTTTACTTAGATGTGAAATACCCCGTAATTAAAAACAGTGATTAATTAGGCTAATTATAATTTTAAAGGCTTAATTACACTTAAATAAACATGAGGGAACAAATCCCGAAGAAAACGGACCTTTAAAACGGGTTAAAAGCATAAGCGAACCTTAAAGCGCGCTTTTCGAGGAAACCGGGAAAACGCGACTTTAAGCGGGTCAAATAGACTCGTAACAATTTTGGTCAACCAAATAGTCATTAATAGACAGTAATAATAGTTGTGAACCAATAAAAATAAATAAACGAGAAAATTCCGGAAAACGGGTTCCGGTTAGTAAAAACTCTAACAACCGGGAAGTTGTGGGGTGAGAGTGTAAATAAACGAAGTTAATGTGTCCACATGGCAAATAAAAAGTAAAATCTGTGTGTGTATGGGCTGGCCGATTTGCCCCTCTCTCTCACACTCATCTAACTCTCTCTTATTTACTAAAAGACAAGAAAAATAAGTAAAAGCAAAACTCACTCTCTCTCCTATCCTACCTCTCTCTCACGCACCCATCTCCCTCCTTCTCTGAATTTTCTCCTTCCTCCTGCGACAGCCATGCAGAAATGAAGGAGCTCACTCAACTTCCACCTTCTCTCCTCTTGTTAACCCATTAATCCTTCTCCAAAAATTACAAAATTAGTACCATTGGAATCCCCTTGCAAAGGAGAACACTTTCCTCCTTTCAAAAATCTAAAAGCTCAAGTTTTGTTTTTATGGGTGGAGGCCATTTGAAGATTTGAGTCCACCATTAGAAGCACCTTCACCTCCTTGTTACTTTGAGGTAAAGAAAAATTCGAAAACCCACCATTTCTAGCCCTTGTTTGCATTATGAGAATTTTCAGTTTTTGAATGCCTTGCTCTTCATGCTCCAGCCGATTTTGGCTACTCTTTTGGGCTAGGAATCTTGTTCTCTTGCTAGACAAGGACCTCATACATTGGTTGGAAGGTAATACTCTTTTCTAAACCCTAAAACATATAAATTCTAGGGTTAGTTAAAATGGATGTTAAGTGTTTATGTGTATTGGTAAGGGTTGCTGTAGCATTGCCCATTCCTTGAACAAAAACCGAGAACAAGAAGAAGGAAAGGGGAAAAGAAGAGAAGGAAAGGAAAGAAAGAAAAACTAGCAAGACAAGTTAAATGCTCTTACCTTGAGTTAGGTTGTGTATTGTAGTGTAACAGTTTTTGAGTAGTGAAAATGAGTAATGTATTGAGTAATGAGTAGTAAGTATGTTGTAGTATATTGAGGAATGATATTGTAACAGTTTTGAAGTTTTTAAGTGATGTTTAAATGCTTGGGAAAACCATGGGTAGTATGTGTATATGTGTAGGAATTTTATGGTGTTGTAGTGGAGTTAAAATGTGTGTATAATGTATAGGATAAACAGGTTGTGAGAATGAGCAATTGTGAGCTGAAATAGTGTCTGAGCAAAGTAAGAATTATGGGGGAGACTATGTCAAATTTTACCTAGGAAGGAGAGGACTTAGGTGTGAAAGATGAAGGAATAACCTTGACAATAACTAGGTGTATTTGGAGAGTGTAATGAGAGTAGTTTAATACCTTGAAAACAGATTTGAAAAGGGTTTAGTTAATGAGATAGAACTAGGATGTAAGATCATGTATTTAGAATGCTAAGAGTGGCATTAGTTGAGGAAGTAATGAAGGATAGAAGTGTGAGTGAAAATCTGTAGCATGAAAGGGAAAACAAAAATCTGTAGCATTAGTGAAATGGAAACTAGTATAAGTGTTGGAAGGAAGTGAGGAAAAATTGTGTAAGTTGAGTGGAAATTGAGTAGTAAGTATGGTGGATGAACTAAGGTGATTTAGAGGGTTCAATTAGTGCTAAATCATGTGGGGAAGTATTGGTAAAGATTGGGGAAGCAATGGGAAAGTAAAACACTAAGAAACAGATTTTAAAACTGAAGTACTGGGCCGGACCGACCTTGGGACCGAACCCGCAAGGTTGGTCGAGCCTTAAAATACAAAGACGGGAAGTCTTCTGACTTCAACCGACCTTGGGGACCGAACTTGCAAGGTCGGTCGAGTCGTAAATTGTGAAGGCTAGAAGTCCACTGGAATGGACCGACCTGGGGACCGAACTTGGGTAAGGTCGGTCGAGTCAAGAGACTCAAACCCAGAAGACACTGGAACGGACCGACCTTGGGACCGGACTTGCAAGGTCGGTCGGGCCTGAAATTTTCACGTAAGTAACCCACTGGAATGGACCGACCTTGGGACCGGACTTGCAAGGTCAGTCGAGCCTGGAATTTTGCCTGGTCGAAACTTATTGACTTCGACCGACCTTGGGTCCGACCCTGGGTAAGGTCGGTCGAGTCAAAACAAAAAAAAAGTTTTATTATATGACTATGGTAGTCATATGTATGTATATATATATGCCTATACACATATATGCATACGTATGTAGTAGTACACTATAAATGAAGTAGTAAAGGTAAGAAAGTAAGTACATGAGTAAGAAAGCAAGAATAAGAGGTAATGAGAAAAGAATGGGTTTAGTGATCAAGTATGATTATAAAGGAGTAGCAAGTATACATTAGGAGTATTAATGAAGGAGTAAGTTGGGTCAATACTAGATCATTGATCATCCAACTTCATGTATGTATAGGAATCAAATAGTTGAGCTCCAAAGGAACCAGTAGTACGAATACGACGGTGAACGGTATGATTTCTTCATGCCCTGTATCCTAACTTGGTTACCCTGATTTGTGTGCTAATGTGATCACCAATAAGATAAATGCACGAATCGGACTTTTAATGCACTTAGTTGTGATTGAACTATATTGTTCTTGTTGTATTCTCTTGAACAATTAGTTTGTATAATTCATGAAATGAATGAATGAGAATGAAGTGTATGTGTACATGATGAGTACTTGTGTATTGTATTGTTGTATGGAAAAGAAGTAATGACTTATACTAATCCTAACATTCTAACTCCTAACATGAGTAATGAGTAAAATGGAATGAGTAGAAGTCCAATATAGTTTCGGCCACGCGTGAGGATAAGGAAACACAAGAGGTTGGATCCGAATCCTGGTTGTAATCTTTTCCATGGACCAAATCCCTTGAATGGGTAGCATCCTGGATTAGTGGGCCACCCTAACGCCCGGTGGTGGGATGTAGTAATCCCTTCCCGGAGGTCATACCAACTTGACTTGAGTAAAGTAAGTAAGAAGTAAGTATTGTATGTGTATCGGTCTTGACTATTGTAAGTCATTGACCTTGAGTAAAAGAGTATTGAACACCCGATTAACCCGGGTGTGTAATGAAGCTAACATGACTTCTGTATGAATTGGAGAAGTGTATTCCGTAATGCGGTGAGTATTCGGTAAGTATAAATGGTTGACTTGTAATGTCTTCCTTGCATGTATTGAATGTATGTATGCCTTGCGAAATGAATGTATTGAATTGTATTGCATAAAGCATGTATGTATGTATGAATGAAACGAACCGCATGTACTCGACCAATTAGTTGGCGTACCCTCGCTAGCACGCGGGGTATGCGGTTATCATATTCAGCCTAAGCTGACCCCCTAGGGGGAATGTTTTTATTCTACAGGTACCCGTGAGGCGTGATGGTCGAGTAAGGACCGGGACGAATTCTTTTTGGGGTAGTTAGTAGATTGGGATGGTGTACCGAGTTGTACACGGCTAAGGCCCTTTTGAGTAGCCGGTGTACCACGTGGTACACCTTTTTGGGTAAAGAATTGTGATTGGATAGAAATAAGTAGATGTAGAAACTCTTGATTTTTGGGAAGTAGTCTTGGAATGTAATTCGTATATTTGGATACTCGGTAATCAAAGTGTAAGTAATCATTGGGTATTGTAAGGTAACTTTATATGTATTCGGGATATTCTAATCATCAGACCGTTACTGTAAGTAGTAGTAGCCTTGTTAGTCTTGTATGACTAACGGCATTGTATCACCCACCGGGAGTAAGTAAGTAAGTAAGTTTCCGCAGCGAGTAAGTTAATTACGAGTATTAGTAGAGGATAATGGAAGGATTAGCGGTTGGGGTGTTACAAGATGTGTTAGATATAATATAAGTCCGAACACACCGTACACATATCCCCCTAACCCCGATCATAAGTCAAGGCATGAGAGCCAATTATGAGGCTCGTGGGAGATTGAATTCCAAGAAGGAAAACAACCAAACAGAGGGGGGGTTGAATCAATATAGGTACCAACTCCCAAACACACGCGCGTGACCGGGACTCCCAGATTCCTCACCCCTCATAATATATATTAGTTAGGAGTTCCCTTATGGAACATATCACATCACGACACCATATGGTGTTACAGACTTAGTTTTACAGGCAAGGGAGGTAACATCGATAAACACACATACGATCCACACATGGCACATGGATAGCCGCAGTTAAAATGTTCCCGTAAGTTGGGGCGTTAAAACCGAATACCGTTCTCTTACGTGATCCTAACGTTGGTTAACTAATGGGGTTAGCACGTATTCGAGGTTAGACGGTATCGGAACAAACACACCACATAAAATAAATAGCTGTAAACTCATTTCATGCTTTAATATTATAAAGTCATAAACACTCAGAAAAACACACAACACACAAGCTGGTGTAAACCGGTAGCAAACAGGTGGCAAGAAAATCATACTTGTCACCTTGATGATGGCTAGCCTAACATGAAGATCCCTTAGTCCCGGCTGCCATTTCGACTAGTTCACATTCCTTAATTCATTCGGTAGAATGGTTAATTACTATTCTTACTTTCAGGTTAACTAATTACTTGATATAATTATGTTGTATACTTTCACACTTGAACTTATCTTTATTCACCCTCCTAATGGCCATTATAAGTCACCAAACATGTCCTAAACAATCATATAACATCAATACCTAACAATCCCCATCATTAGACATCATTTGCTAACCTTTAAAGTGAAATTTGATGTAGTTCGGGACTTGGTCCGGACCTATAGTCCCGGACCAAGTGTTTACGTGACTTTCGGGACAATTTCTGCATAGGTCCGGGACTTGGTACTTATGCTAGGTCCCGGATCAATTGTTAAGCTCACTTTAGGCATGTTTTTGGGGTTGATCCGGGACTTAATACCCAACCTAGGTCCTGGAACAATGTAACTTGACAATTCTCGGCATGTTTTAGGTAGTGGTCTGGGACTTGAACCTAGACCTAAGTCTCGGACCCTACTACAACATTTTCAATTTTAATATTTTTAAACTTGTTCTAACTTAGCTTTTCTTACTCTTTTCATTCCCCATTTTCCTACATGATTTCTAACATGTTCTAACACCAATACAACACCATAGACTTCTCTAGTCCATTAACTAAACTCCACATCCAATGTTTGATTAAAATCACCCAAGTTCCCACTCTTATTCTCCTAGAATTTGCAAACACATTGTGACTTAGTTTCCTAAGTTCTAAAATGCATTTTGCCCACCATTTTTACTCTTTCAATTGGTTCACAACTCATACACTCCTAGTTTTACCCAACAACATCACTTCCTTCAAATCTAGCCCCAAGGTGAATATTTACTCAAGTTGACCTCTAAAGTCACCTTATTAGTCATAGGTTATTTCCTCTCACAAAACACTTAAGACACCTAGTGTCCTACACAAATTTTGACATTGTTTCCCCACAATTTTAACATCCTCACACACATTATTCAGCACACTTACAATAATCCAACCACCCCATTCATTCTAGGCACTTATAACCCATTGTGTCCAGCACTTTAACAATAATAACCCCAAAATACACAAATCTTAAAAACTTGGCTCTTAGGCCCTTAAATAACATTAATTAAACACTGAATTTCCATCATATAATAGCCATCACCTGCATTACACTCAATGCATCTAAAGCACTTATATTTGCACCAATAAACAACTACAATCCCAAGGACATTACACTAAATTAAGGTAAGCCATTTACCTTGAGGTTTCTTTCAAGACTTTTCCTCCTCTTTCCTCTTGTTCAACAACCGGTTTCAATGGGGTATTTGATAATATAACTACCAAGACCAATGGAATACTAATGAGAATTAAGGAATTTAAACAAGCCCTTGAAATCAACCTAGAACAAGAGAGTGTCTAGGTATCAAAATGGAGAGAATTACCTTCTTTGTTCCAAGGGAGTAATTGGGAAATCAATATAAACAACCTCCAGCACTTCTTGGCGATGAACTAAGCTAGAATGAAGAGAAATAATAGGGTTCAAAATCTGTAGAAAACCAGTTTCTAGAAAAAGCTAGAAACAAGAGGTTTTGAAGCTTTTCTTACCATAGAACATTCAAGGAGTTGATTACCTCTTGAAATGGAGTTTTTCCTTCAATAATGGGCTACAGCTATGGAAATGAAGTTGGGATTTTGGAGCTTTTGAAGGTTGGAAAAGAATCTCCAAGTGATGGGGAGCAAGAATATGCACTTATTTTGTGATTTTGACTTAGTTTAGGGCTTGAACGAGGAGGATGAAGGTGAGCTAGGTAGAGGCTGTAAAATCTCCATGGGAGGAGGGAAATGGGCAGAGAGAATGCTGGTCAGGAAGAAGAAAGATGTAAGAGGAGAAGGGAATAGAAGAGAGAGAGGAGAATAAAGTAAATTTGTACTTTTTGTTACTTTTTGCTTTTCTCATTAGAATAGAATAAGTATAGATAGGAGGGAGGGGGTTAAAAACGTGTACACACACAAGGGAAAGAAGTTCTGTTTTTTATTTTACAAAATTATAGAGTATTTTAATCTTATTATGATTTACACCTCATAAGTTCCCGGTTTTTACACTATTCACTAATTCGGGCCCGTTTTCTGGATTTTTCTCGTTTCTTTAATTTTGATGGTTCTTAAACCTTCAATAATGTTTTATTATAGTTATATGATCAACTATAATTTTTACGGGGTCATTTAACTGTTTAAAGTCACGTTTTCGGGTTTCCTCGAAAAACACGCTTTAAGACTCCGTTAGCGTTTTAACTCATTATTTGGATCCGTCTTCGTAGGGAATTGTTCCCACATAATATTTAGGCCTAATTATGCCCTAGGAATCCCTCTTGGATCCTAATCGAGGTTATATACCTCCTAAGACAATTAAATACGTGTTTTGCGGTTTGTGACTTTTACGCGTTTCCTTTTTCTTTTTGGTTTTTATTCCTTCACCAATGATCTTAAGGAATTAATTAGCCCTATCAAATGGTATTGCATGAACCTATCACTACTAACGCAGAGGGATTAAGTATATGAATTTAAATTGCATCTGAAGGCTAACTCATCATCAGATAAAGCTCTCCACGGATTAACAGATTATAATGACCTAGCTATCAATCATGGATCAGATCTTGACAACTTTCGCGAAGTTAAAAATAAAATAGCAAGTTTTATTGATAGCGCAAACAATATTTATAATCTGAAACAAACCGCAGCCAGATCCCAAATCAACTAATATTAATTCTGTAAAACCTAACTATTTACAACCACCCTTCCCCGGAGTTTAATCCCTTAGCCGAGCATATCAAAAGAAGAAGAGGGTGTAGAAATTATCTCTATGTTAATATGAAGATTTGCAAGGAGTCGGGTTGAACAGACAGAAGAAATCAGAGCAGAAATTCTCCTCCTGGTGTAGAAGAAGTCCACGACGCTCTTGGGTCTCCAAAAGTTCTCACGTCTCTCTTTTGAAATCTGAATTGTGAATGCCTCAATGTCTCATGCGAACGCCTTTTAAAATAGAAGATCTGGACATAAAATGCACGTGTCCGGCTCAACGTTCCGGGTATAAGAGCCGGACAAGAGATAGCTTTGTCAGGCGAGATTTCTCTCGTTTGTGAGATGTCCGGCTCTGCATTCGGGTCAGTTAGTCGGACGCCCTGGCTGGACAAAAATATATTAGAAATCTCCGTGCTGCACTCGTGGTCGTAAATATTACTGTCCATTTAAGCACGTCCGGGTCGCAGGGGTCGGACATGTCATCCGGACACGTTCAAGCTTCGGCTGGTGAGAATTTAGTCTTGTCCGGGTCAGCGTCCGGGTGAGTTTGCCGGACAGGTACAACGCGTCCGGACCACAAGGTCGGACGCAAGTCCGGACGTGACCCAGATTTTCCCTTTTCTACCGAATTTCTCCCAGATCGCGTCCTAAGTTATAAAAACACCAAAACAAGCAAGTGTGAGGTATTTTCACCTTAACAAAGATATAAACATCATAAAATTGTAAATTAGGGAAAAGACAATAAAGATATGGGGTTTAAGCACTAAAAGATATATCATTAATCGTTGCATCAAATTCCCCCACACTTATCCTTTGCTTGTCCCCAAGCAAATCCCTCAAACAAAAGTTTAAGCAAGCCAATAGATATCAACCAAAGAGAGAGAGAGCACAGAAGAATACATTGCAAGTCTTTCGATCCAGGGATTATATTTTCCAACTCTAAGTAGAAAGAATTTTCAGAACAGACCAAGAAGTGCAAGAAGTCATACAAAGCTTTGAGAGAGAAGGAGATCGATAAGAACTGGGCCTTTAACCATGAGCCAAACAACCATTTCCTTCATATTCCTTTTCGAACGACAAGGGACATGAAGTAAGATCTTATTCCATTTTACCTTTCAATGTCACACACTCATGATCCCATAGATAGAAGATATTAAAAACATTCAGCTCAAAAGATACATAGACACTTCAATTGAAGTTCATTAATTTCTTTCACCTCAGACTTTTCTCTCCACCCTTGTAGCGGCTTTGGGTCAACTATCCCAGATTCAAAGAACCTTAGGTAGCTGGATGATAAGGCACCCCGAAGGACTTAATAACCGAGTGAAAGAGGCATGTTTTAGGATTAGAAAAATGCCTTAAAGGATCAGTGGAGTACCTTGCCTTTGTTCTCTTCCACCTTTCATTTCATTCATTCCCATGCTCAAGATTAAAAACAAGGTTCAGATGGCAAAAAATTCCCAATCATATTAGCATCAGTAGACATTGACTTCAATTTTAGCAATAAACCCATAATAATTCAAAAACAATTGCACACCCCAAACCTGTCAACTTGCTTAGCTTCTTCTATGTCTCTCTTTCAGTTATCTCCATTAACAAGACTCAAACAAGTGCAAGAAAGATAAACTCAAGAACAAGTCACGACGGAGTCAATCGTCCCCCACACTTAAGGCAAAGCAATGCCCTCACTGCGTAGAAAGAAATAATTTAAACAAGTGCATGAAATCCAAAGGGGCAAATCAGCAAAGCAAAATAAAGGGGAGAATCAAAATTATAGAAGCAGATAATGAAGTGAATACTCCCCAGGGTTCCGGACAGCAAGAGTGTGTGCAGAGTCGACAGAAGTCTCCCACACTTATGATCCGTCAACAAGATAACATAGTAGAAGGAGAAATTAAAAAATGATGCAAAGCGAATCATAAGAGATACAAAAGAACATAAAAATTAGTAACAATCATAAATATAGCATAAAAGAAAGTGCTCCTACAAGGAGTTCATTTTAATTCTTTTTTTCGTGTTTTTCATGTTTTTGTGTTTTTTTCCTTTTGTTCAGAACATAAAATACAATAGAAATGAAATAACTAAAGAAAGGAAAATACAAAAGTAAAGTAAACAAAATAAAGAATATAAACAAGAAAAAATAAAGAGAAATGATGGATCACTGAGGCGGGGCAGGTGGCGGTGGAGCTCCTTGACGAAGACCAGCGAGAAGGCGCTCCAAAATCTCAGCCGTCTGCCTCTGAACAGCATCAGTGTGCTGAAAATGCTGACGCGTCTCCTGCTGGAAAGTCTCACTGCGGTCTAGACGCTTGGAGATCCGCTGCTGAGCCTGAAAATCTCCTGCTGCATCCTCTGCATATCACTCAGGTGTGCCTGAAGCTCTTGATGAACAGTCATCACTGGAGGAGGGGGCAGCTGCATGACTGAAGTAGTAGGTGCTCGAGACCGAGATCCTCCCGAAGAAGAGGACCCAACATCAGAAAGGCCTGAGGTACCTCTCACCCAGGTGCCGTCGTCGAGTCGAATGAAACCTCACCTCTTAAAGGTCTTCAGAGTGATGGGGTTCTCCCCCTCGCGTACGTCCACACCCATGAGGACGTCCTCTAGAAGTGTAGTGGCCAAGAAATGGTGAATGAAGAAGGGAAAGATAGGAGTGAACCTCTTCTTCTTGGTCCTGAGATAGTTAACCACCTTATACAGCTGACGAAACATGACAAAAGGGATGGACATGCGCTGAGCGGGAGGAGGAGGTGCAGAAAGCAAGTAATCCAGAAGGACACAGTTCTCGTTAGAAGCATCATTGCCAACCTCATAAGATTCGGGAAGTTGGAGTATGGGAGAACATCCTTGTTCTCCTCTCCTCTGTGGCGTCTGGTGCAGCCAACCTCACGAATCCACTTAGCCTTCGTACCGCGTAAAAAGTTCTCATGGAACTTCGTGTGGGCCTCATCATTATCTAGAATGTCGTAGAGAAGGCTGAAGGAGGCCGGAGTGATCTCGACGGGGTGATGACGAACGTAGGAAGTAACAGAATGCGTCGAGTAGCTCGCCTGAGCATTAGCGTAAAACTCTCGGACAAATGCCAGAGAAAAGAGTCCCTCGCCCATCCGAAGAACCTTCCCCAATCCAAAAGGCTCAAATAGGGCATCCAACCCAGCAGCGATCACAACCTCGGCTGAAATACGCCTCTCCATCACAAAATGCCAGCCCTGGTCAAACCAGGCACGGGCAGCATCAGAGACAAAACCATCCTCACAAAGAGGAGGAGGAGCAGATGAAGACTCAACGGGGCACGTACCCCTAGAGGAACCAGCAAAACTGTCACCTCGAGTGCGAACCATCTAAGATTAAATAAACGAGCAACAAACCAAAACGAAATGAAGCAAACAGAAAGCAATAATTAAAATCCAAAAGAACGCGCAAAAATAGCCCAAACAAGTCAACAACAACCATATGCGGAAAATATTCAAAAGTTCACCTAAACGTATAGTATTTCCTCAGAAACAACTAAAAGAGTCCAAAATTCAGCAAGAGTAGCATAGAATAATAGTACCAAAGCCTGGAATCAACTGCAGAAATTTTGCAAAAATTAAGCATGTTCGGACTGGTCTCTGAGGCAGTTGGCCGGACAGCAAAGCCGGACTCATCGAAGAACCCTAAATCGCCCGCAACGAATAGAAATCGCACTAGATCCCCACAAAATGCACAAATCGACAACAGAACTCCCCAAATCAACTCAAAAATCATCAACGTGAGCAGAAATCACACTAAACATGCCTGAGTTTACACAGAACAACAATAATTTCAGAAATTCGACAATAAAAACCTAGACTGTGGAGAAATGGGGATGAATGAGTGTGCAGCGCTTGTGGTGGAAGGCGGTGTAGGGTAGTGTCGGTATGAAAAGGGTCGAAGCAGGACGCAATGGCTGGAGCGTAAAGGATTCGACGAGGCCGTGTCGAGGTCGGGAGTGCAGGGCGCTGGAGAACTGGATCAGACGAAAAAGGAAACTATCAAGCACGAGGAAGAAGACGGGTTCGTAGCGCTCGAGTTGCTGAAGCAATGTGTCCGTCAGGTCAAAATGTTAGAAAAAATGGATCGAACGAGGCAAAAAACGTCCGCCCAGGACATCCTTATTAACAAGCCGGACCAAAGTGCCCTGTCCGCTGGAAAGTCTGGACAAACAAGCCGAACACGGCCAAACAGACTCTCCAACGTGTCCGGGTAACTGAGCCGGACGCGAGTAATTTTTTTTCAAATAAGTTATAAAAGAAGTAAAAAACCACAATAAAAACTACCAAACTTCTACACGAACTACATTCAAATGATGAATAAAGGAGAAAAGAATACTCCTCTAGCTTGTACGCGTAAGTCCTTGAAAACGCCCCCACACTTGAGTTTAGCTGCTGAATGGAGAGTGTTCCTACAAAGTTTATTTAACAGCCAGAAGAACTCAAGTGAAGTCAAAAACTCAGCCTTAAGCTCAAAAAGAAAAGAAATAAAGAATAAAAATAAGCAAACGAAAGGGTAAATAGACGAGGAGGAAAGTAAGGTGGGATGCCTCCCACCAAGCTGCCCAGATTTAAAGTCTCTGGCTAGACTTCCCAAGCTTACTAATCAGAAGAAGAGGAAGTGTGGCTGAGAATACCGCAACTTCCTAGAGCAAGCTTTCGAAGCTTCCTAAATGCATATCGAAGTCTCCAAGAAATTTTCTTCTTTTTATCTTTCGACTTCGAGAGGGGTGAAGCATCTAGGGCAGCCGGTTGATCCTGCACAAAAGACACTGCATGCAAATCAAGATTAGCATCAGCACTACCAATATACTTTTTCAATCTAGCCCCATTGACTTTGAAAATTTCACCCTTTTTATTCTCAAGCTCGTAGGCCCCGTAAGAAGTGATACCAACAACTTTGAAAGGACCGGCATAATGAGACTTAAGCTTCCCAGGGAAAAGCTTCAATCTAGAATTGTAGAGCAACACCCAATCTCCAACTTTGAAGTCCCTTCTCTGAATCATCTGATCATGGAGCTTCTTGGTGCGATCTTTGTTGATTTTTGCACTATTGTAAGTCTGATCCCTTAGCTCCTCTAACTCTGAGAGCTGAAACTTCCTCCTCTCACCAGCAGCATGAATATCAAAGTTAAGGGCCTTAAGTGCCCAGTATGCCTTATGCTCCAACTCCACAGGGGAATAACAAGACTTACCATATACTAACCTGCAAGAAGACATCCCAATGGGAAACTTGAATGCAGTTCTGTAGGCCCATTGAGCGTCATCGAGCTTCTAAGACCAATCCTTTCTGGAAGAACTGACGGTCTTTTGAAGAATCCACTTGAGCTCTCGATTGGACACTTCAGCTTGTCCATTCGTCTGTGGGTGGTATGGCAAAGCAACTTTGTGGTGCACTCCAAGCTTAGCCATCAGGGCATCGACGGACCGATTGCAGAAATGTGATTCTCCATCACTAATAATTGCCCTAGGAACCCCAAAGTCAGTAAAGATGTGCTTTTTCAGAAATTTAACCACTGTCTTGGAATCACCATGCTGGCAAGGAATAGCCTCTACCCACTTTGAGACATAGTCAACAACCACAAGAATGTACTAGTAACCCTGAGAAGAATGAAAATGGCCCATAAAATCAATACCCCAGTAATCAAATAGTTCAACCTCTAAAATACCATGTTGAGGCATCTCGTGCTGTCTAGAAGTGTTGCCTAGCCTCTGACAACTGTCACACTTGGCTAAAAGGCTTAGCAATCTTTATGTAGTGTAGGCCAATAGAAACTGAACATCAAAACCTTTGCAGTTGTCCTGTGGGAACCATGGTGTCCTTCAGCCTCTCTCGAATGACAAAACTCAAGCACACTACTCACCTCATCATCAGGAAGACACCTGCGAATTAACCCATCTGCACACACTCGAAACAAGTGAGGGTCTTCCTAGATATAATGCTTAGCATCACATAAAAATTTCTTCTTTTGAGCATAGGAAAAGTCATGAGGTACCACCCCAGAAACAAGATAATTGGCCAGGTCAGCATACCATGGCTCTTGCACATTATGTAAAACAAAAACAGTTTCATCAGGAAATAACTCATTAATTGGTACACCATCATCAGGAACTACTAACCGAGAAAGATGGTCAGCCACGACATTCAATTTACCACTTTTATCCTTCACTTCAATGTTAAATTCCTGTAACAAGAGAATCCAACGAAGCAAGCGAGGCTTGGCCTCTTTCTTAGCAAACAAATATCTAAGAGCAGTGTGGTCAGTATGCACAATTACTTTACTTCCCCAAAGATATGATCTAAATTTTTCAAGGGAAAATACCACAGCCAGGAGCTCTTTTTCGGTGGTGGTGTAGTTCCTCTGGGTGTCATTTAAAGTCTTGCTAACATAAACAATGACCCTAAGAATCTTCTCCTTCCTTTGGCACAGAGCTGCCCCTACTGCATAATCACTGGCATCACACATAATCTCAAAAGGTAATGACCAGTCAGGTGAAACAACAATGGATGCAGCTAACAATTTTAGCTTAATTAACTCAAAAGTAGATAAACAATCATCAGAAAAAACAAATATGGCATCTTTCAGAAGCAAGTCGGTCAACGGTTTCACAATTTTAGAGAAATCATGAATAAACCGTCTATAAAAACCTGCATTCCCTAAGAAAGCTCTTACCTCTTTCACACAAGTAGGTGTTGGCAATTTCTCAATTACCTCCACCTTGGCTTGATCAACCTCAATCCCTTTAGCAGAAACTTTATGACCGAGCACAATGCCGTCCTTGACCATGCAGTGACACTTCTCCCAGTTGAGAACCAGATTTGTCTCCTCACATCGGCCAAGGATTTTATTAAGCTGTGCCAAACAAACATCAAAGCTAGAGCCATAAACAGAAAAATCATCCATAAATACCTCAATGCTCTGCTCGATGAAATCAGCAAAAATCGCCTGCATACATTGATAAGCATGAAATATATATATGCTTTTGTGGGTTATTTGATTTAATATTCGTAATGAATTAGCTTATATTTCACACTTATCTTATGCTTTTTTTTAATATTTGTGTTTTGATAAGAGCTGATATATTTATTTGTCAAATGCATGAAAAAAATCTCAAATTGACATTCTTCATATTTTAAGGACTACAACACTGCAAACGGATATATATATATATATATATATATATATATATATATATAACACGATCATTTTTGTTATTGATTAGAAAAAGATGAAAAGAAAAAATGACAAACAAAGTGGCATGGTTATTTTGTTGGAAAGGAAAAGTTGAAAAGAAAAATAAAGGAAATAAAGAAATTAAAAGGCGGTAAGTTTTTTCGAATCATGCGGCATTAAACAAAAGGAGGGGACATTAGGTATTTGTACGAGAGTTGAATTGTTGGTGATTAACAATTTTTATTTTATTTCATTTTTATCCTTTGTTTTTCTATTGCTTTATTTTGTAAGGTACCGAGCCGCCGCAAGTTTGAAGAGGGGGGAGCGCCACACTGTTGTAGAAGATATTATTTGGATCGTCATCGAAGACGAATCCAACGCCGGCCTAGCTAATGAAGATACGGGAAGATTATGGGAAAGATAAAAATATTTTTTATTATTTTATCTTAAGGCTGTAGATAAACAGGACGGGTCTATAAAAGGAAAGAGACTTGACTTTCGAGGGGAGGATAAAAACATATATCAATTCCTTACATTCCCACCATCATCATACATCCATCTCCAGCTTACAACACCCAGCCGTACTCATCAATATTATTCACCCATCGACCAAAGCAACCTATTTCCATCCATCTTCTCAGCGCAGAGAAGTAGCAACGGTACGTCGCAGCGAGCCAACCACCGGTGCGAGCAAAACACAAACAAAACCGGAGTGAAATTCTGGAATTTTTTTCTTATTTCCTGTTTTCGTTTCATTATGTGTTATTTTATGTTCTTTTCAATGTTTGTTTTCGTTTCTAAAACCATTAGCGAGTAGTTTAATTTAGCTTCCCGGGTTAGGGAAGCGAGTCTTTTTCGTTGAACTCACGTTATGTAAGTTTGTCACTATTATTATAATTTTGCAATAGTTTAATTCCAGCTCTTCACTACAACAATACATAACATTGGAGGCAACTTGTATAATGTCAATGAGAGCAACACAAAATTTGCCTCCATACAGTAATCAAAGGAGGCAAGAAGTAAGGTTGCCTCTGTCTGTCTTATCAATGGAGGCAAGCTATTGTGTTGCCTCTGTTGATGTGATCAATAGAGGCAAGCATTGTCTGTTGCCTCCTTTTTACATTATTAAGAACGATTAATAGAGGCAATATACACTGGTTGCCTCGGTTGTGTTGTATATATTTAGAGGCAAATATTAGGTCGCCTCTAATGATTGACTTACCGAGGCCTCACGTTTGTATTGTACATATTCAGAGGCGAGTAAGCAGTCGCCTCCATTGACTTACGGAGGCGAGAATTATTAGCTCGCCTCGGTTGTGTTATTATAGATTCCAAACGGACTTTCCTTCACTTAAACAAACACTGATGTTGCCACGCAAAGTCGAGTTCATCTCAATCTCGGTAGTTCCCCAACTCCATTTTCCCTCCATCTCCATCTACTATTGTTCCAAATTGATGAAATTGGGTTCTATTTTCCTTGAAACCATTTTCACTCACGGTAATTTTACAGTTCTCACCAACAAGAACATACATACTCTTCCCCTCTTTTCAACTCCATTTCCCCTCCATCTCCATCTACTCCTGCTCTGCGCCATCCTCATTCACGGTAATTATACAAACTTAACTTACAGGATTTTGCAATCCTAACTACCAAACATTGCACATTGCTCACGGTAATTTTACAATCCTGACTGGCGAAGGAACTTCATGCTCTGTGCGATTACAATTCTAATTTTTCCATCTTCATTCACGGTAATTCTACAACCCTAACTGGCGTTTTGCCATCTTCATTGACGGTAACTCTACAACCCTAACTGGCGATTACAGTCCTAAGTTTTCCATCTTCATTCACGTCAATTCAACAACCCTAACTGGCGATTACAGTTCATGTTGTATGTGCTTCCGTTGTTTTGTTTTCACTCACGGTAATTTTGTAATCCTAACTGGCGAACAGGAATACTGACGAAGCAAGGCTTCTTCACTTACGGTAATTCTGCTACCCTAACTTGCGCATACTAGATCATACTTGCTCCGCGGCTCTTTTTGTTTCATTTCCACTCTCTGTAATTTTGCAATTTCAACTGCCGTACAAGGAACTCTGTCTGCACTCTCACGGCAATTTTGCAATCCTGACACGCATAGAAGGAATTTCACGTATGTGCCATCTTTACTCACTATAATTTTGCTACCCTAACTTGTGATTACATGATTATACTTGCTATGCGCCTCCTTTGTTTGATTTTCACTCCCGGTAATTTTGCCATTGCAACTGGCGTTGTATAGATTGGAAAAGATCCATCGATCCAACTCTGTTAGGGTTTGGCGTTGTATAGATTATAGGCAAAATTAGTACGTAACATATAGAGAAACTACTAAAAAATGGATAATATATAGAGAATCGCACACCACCACATATGATAATTAAGATCCATTTTAATTATGTACATCGAGGCGAAGGGATACATCCGTACTGATCTATTTTGAGGCAAGTGTCTACAACCGAGAAGAGAACAACAGAACCAACAGATATGGACATCAAAATAATCTCACCCTACAGTGTAAATTACTAGTTTGTATCTGTATCTAGCTACTTATTGTTCTTTTTAGTGTTCTTTCTATCTGAATGAGCATATACAATAGGATAACATGTTTATGTTTGTGACTTTCTATTAATGGTAATGTGTTTTTTTTTTCAAAATATTATTAACAGTAATGTATTATTAATTACAATAGCTATCTAGCTAGCTCATAGCATTAACCATTGCTGATTGTCTGAAGTTTAAAGGAAAGTGAACTTGGACCATTGCTCATTGTGGGTATCTTCCTATTCTTCTCATATGAAATTGTTGATGCCCATATTTTTTTTAATTCTTTCCCTGAGATGATATACTCAGCATCCATTGCCACAGTTAACGTCATTACTTGTCATAAAATGCCATTCAGGTTGCTTTGTAATTCAAGGGAGACCAGTTCATAATGCTTTAGTGCTCAAATGCTCACTACGGGTATATATAATCTTACAAATGAAAGAAGCTAACTATCTCTTATATAAGTGATATATCTGATTGATAAACAAAGTTTAGGATTACAATTCCATTTGCTTTGGCTTTTTGGTTTCAGTAGCAAAATAGCACTGCATAAGTATATCGTGAGTTTGAGGAGATTGTCTCAGTTCCAAGGTTTGTTTTTGGGTTTCTTAAACAGGTAAGCAAGACAAAATTGGAACTTATCTTGATTCTACCAAGGTCTGAGGCTGAGGTTTGTGTTCTTATGATCTGGTAAATCTTCTGAAGGATTGTGTACGTCCAGGTGTATGTACATACAGAGTTGTTTTATGCGTATATGTCAATTTATTTGAACTATTTTATTGAGGTGGCAACGACTACTCCCAATTCCATGTGAGATTAATTGATGGTTTCGAGGCTGGAATAAAAAATAGCAGTGACAGGCAATCATGGTAATTGAGGTGTCCGACAAGGTGCACAATTAAACAGCTTATATACTATATATGCAATATAAGCAGGTTATATAGGCAATAGCAGCAGGTTATATAGACAATATAACAACAACTTACATATGCAATTGCGGCAGGTTATATGCATTTTTAGTGTTGTTATACACTAATATGTACTAACTTACTCATTTTGCCTCAAGTGTGTGGATGTGTGTGACTTGTAATTTGTCATCCATATTATATTATATACTTCTTCTATATGCAGAGCACACATGTATAAGATGTAGATCTTCAGAGAGGGCAACAACTTATACTACTATTTCTGGTAGTAATTATTTGTACAACTTATACTACTAATTCTAGTAGTGGTCTCTGCTGCTCCTTCATGCCTTCTTTATAAGTACATGAAGATCTGGATTTTTCACTTTAGTTATTCTATCCATGTAGAAATTTGTGAAGTATCTCTGGTTTACATGTTAAAAGATATGATATGTAGTCTGACTTTATTTTGGTTGAGCACTAGCACTTTGTTTCTATAAAGTATGTTATTGAGGACATTGTATAATGTTATCATATTATCAGACATCAGTTAATAGTATGTTTCAGAAAGGGCTCAAGACAAGAATATTTGAAGAAAAGGGAGCAAAAGAAAGTCGAATAACTCAGGTAGACTAAATTTTTTTTATCATTATTTTTAGCCAGACACAACTGGTAATTAAAGTTTGAAAGTAAAGTCTAAGGTTCTTTTTATTTCCACTAAGGCTTTGTTAGTTACTTTGTGGTTTTTGTTTTTTGGTTTATTTTGATACTCTTGATCTCACAGGTGAGATAATTGTTGAGGTACATGAATCTACGGGACTGGCGTTTAGCACTTATTACAAGGTGAATAATGTTGTAATCATTTTGACATTCTAGTGTCAACCCTCCTGTTTATTTGTGTTGGATCATTTTTTTTTGTATTTGAAGAGTTTGATCTTTATGGTGATTCTATTTATTATATGTAAGCTATTGATGATGAGACCTCAGATACTGCCCTTGATGGCTTGAAACAAATATTGAGGTTAGATGCCTTCAAATTTTCTTTTTGAAACTCTGTTTCATAATGCTCCCAGCCACATGAAGATCCTTGATTTCTATGCTTTTGGTTTGATTTTGCTCAGATTTCTTGCCATCCTTGGTTATAATTTGTGTTTTGTTAAAATTATGTTTTTGGATGGATGTACCAAAGTTCATTATCGTGAAATCTCTTTATCTGACATAGTATGATGTGTGTTCTTACACTCTCTCAGAAGTGAAGGGAAGCAGATATTTGAATGTGTTACCAGCCCAGAGATGGTAATTTGATTTTACTTCTGATTAATATGCAATTGATTTGAGCCTATTTTACATAGTATTGCAATTATCTAATATCCGGCTCATTACCAGCCTTTTGACCAAATCAATGTTGAAATTGTGCCCCTGTTTAGTCTAAGTCGCTTAAGTAATTTATGTTGCTTTTTTTATGTTTTTCCATTTTACCATCTGTTCATGAATGTCATTATGGATGAAACCAGTTCTGATGAGATATTTGATACTACTACGTTGTACATACAGAGTATAGCTGGGGCCATCGTGATTGGGATTATTCTCCATGTTGGAAATCATCTGGCTTGTGATTTTGTGAGACTGGAAGAGTCATCCACAGAAACGTACTCACTCTACCTTGCTGACGACTTTCATGTGCCCAAACCCACTTATGGTGATTTCGTGAGTACCTCCATGTTTACTTCCTTGAGTATATTAATTGATCTTTGGTATACTTCAATTCTGTTGCACTAGTCACTTAGAAAAGATCTAGTTGTTGAACTAAAACTTGTATTTGTGCTCTCAGATGCCTGGCTTGTCTGCAACTACTATTCGGTGGTGTTTAAAGGAAGATGAGGGGTAGCAAACAATTTGTTTGAAATAAGCAGTTTTAGTCATACAACTTCCATGCTGGGATATAATATAAACACTTTTCTAGTAGAATTTGCTTATAAACTATTATTTGATATTGTCTCTCTAGTGTTGTATATAATAGGATTATATCTGTTGACTCTAATTACTTTTGATCTGGTCACACCATTCAATCTTGGTTTTGCTAGAAGATAAAGGTGGAGCAATTGTTGAGTTGCATTTGACGTGTTATGCTAATTTCATACTTGGGTTTTGGGTGACTAAGTTTGGTAGAAGAAGCTGAGCTTTGGTGGTTGGAATGAAGGGAGAAGCACATTTGAACATTATTGAAATTGGCTGGACCGGTGAAGGAGATGAATGTACTGAAATAATGCAATTATTACGATTGGGAGCATAGAAGCGGATCAGCTGGCACTATTTATTTTTTTTTTTGAAAAAATAATGTCAATGGGGGCAACTTTTGTCGCCTCAATTGTCTTTCAAAGGAGGCGAGAGAAAATAGTTGCTTCTGTAGTTTGGTATCAACGGGGGCGACAAAAAAAAAGTTGCCTCTGTAATACAGTACCACGGTGGCCCAGTAGAAGATGAAGGGAGGCAACGTGCTATAGTTGCCTCTGTTGAGTGTAAGCAATGGGGGCGAGTATTATTTGCCTCATTTGACACTGATCAATGGAGGCTAGAAATGTTGCCTCCAAAGGGTGAATCATTAGAGGCAGGGTATTTGGTCGCCTCTGTATTCAACCGAGACAAATCTTTAGAGGCAAGATAGAGGCAACTAAAAAGTCGCCTCTAATACCCTATTGAGGCAAGTTTTTGATCAACAGAGGCAATAATAGTTGCCTCTATAGATCTTATATGTAGTAGTGCTTAATACGCTTAGATTTTCTGGCCAATTTTTCGAAGTGATTTTTGTAGAACTTATATCAAAATGCGGTGCTGAGATTAAGTTCTAGACATAGGAAGTTAAACCGGATTAACGACTAGAAGCATGGTTTGCCTATAGGTTAATCTGTCTCCAATAGAAATTGTATTTAATGCAATTAACTTGAATTTAACTTCGGCATGGTTTGCGGCTCGTTATTTCAGTTAATTAGAGTTCGTTGTACAAGGACCGGTCAACGAACTATTTGTAATTCCTGAGTTTATTGCATAAAATAGTGAAAATTGTTATTAATTGAATTCGACGAAATAGACGAGTGGAATAACCCGGGGAGTGCTTTTAATTCACTAGATTTTTAAACCGATATTTGATTTGTTTATTTTTATCGTTTTGTTATTTTATTACTCTGTGTTCGTTATTTGATTTGAATTAATTGAAAACCTGAAAAAGTGACAATTTTTCGTTTTCTTAGTTTAATTTAGTTTCTCAGTTAGATTAATAATTTATCAGTTAATTGAACGAGGTCCCTGAGTTCGACAATCCACTTAATCACTATACCCGCAAAACGATAGGTACACTGCCTAGGTAGAGATAGTAACATATTTCTGCTAACAACAACGCTGAAAGGTGGCAGGAGCATTGCATAGTCCAAAGGGCATTCTTCTATACGCAAAGGTACCATAAGGACAAGTGAAAGTGGTCTTGTCTTGGTCCTCTGGCGCAATAAGAATCTGAAAGTACCTGAAAAACCATCTAAAAGGCAATAATATTCCTGCCCCGCCAACCTCTCAAGCATTTGATCATTAAAAGAGAGAGGGAAATGATATTTCCTGGTGGTAGAATTCAAACGCCTATAATCTATACACATACGCCAACCAGTGATCTTTCTTTGAGGAATTGACTCACCTTTATCATTCATAACAACCTCAAACCCACCTTTCTTACGGACTACCTGTACTGAACTTACCCATGTACTGTTAGAAATGGGGTAGATGATCCCAGCGTCCAAAAGCTTCAACACCCCTTTCTTGACAACTTCCTGCATGTTGGGGTTGAGCCGGCACTGTGGCTGTTTGACAGGCTTGTAATCTTCCTCCATGTAGATATGATGTGTGCAGAAGGCCGGGTTAATGCCCTCAATGTCAGCTAACGTCCACCCAATCGCTCTCTTGTGCCTCTTCAAAACCTCAAGTAACTTGCCTTCTTGCCCAGAAGTCAAAGAGGAAGAAACAATGACAGGAAAGCAATTATTATCAGCAAGAAAAGAATACTTAAGGTTAGAAGGGTGCTCCTTAAGCTCAAGTGCAGGTGGCGGCTCTACAGAAGGAATAGGCCTCTGAATCTCTCTATTAAGCCTCTTCAATGGAGGGCGATAAGCTTGAAAACCTGCCCTTCCTCTCTCCATATGAGTAAGTGCTGCATTAACCTCATGATTTGTAGTATTTTCTTCCAAAGAAGCAACAAGAACCTGTTCCAATGGCTCAGAAACAGTAAGTAAAGAAGGAGGAAAAAATACATGTTATCGTCATCATCTAACAAATTACAATCTTCCCTATCATCATTTACCAGACTTATCGACATCACAGAATGAGCAGAAGTAAAAATTGACCTCATCATCATCATCTTCATGTCAAACTCAATCTTTTCATCCTCATACAGCAAAGTAATCTTACCATCATGCACATCAATAACAGCTTTAGCAGTACTCAGAAAAGGTTGACCCAAAATAAGAGGAACTTCTACATCATCATCCATATCTAACACAATAAAATCCACAGGAAAAATAAAACGGTCCACCTCAACAACTAAATCACGAACAATACCCATTGGTTTGATCTCAGATCTGTCGGCTAGCTGGAGCTTGAAGGGGACTGGTTGCAGCTCTCCACCTCTTACCTTCAAGAAGGTGGCGTAGGGCATAATGTTGATGCTAGCACCCAAGTCACACAAGCCACTCCCGCAGTCTACATCACTAAAAAAACAAGGGACAATGGGATTACCTGGATCCTTTTTCTTAGGAGGAAGTGCGCGAAAAAGAGCAGCAGAGCACTCCTCAGTCAGGTGGATTGTTTCTTTATCCTCTTTCTTCATTTTCTTTGTCAGAAGATCCTTCAAGAATTTAGCATAGTTAGGCATCCCCTGTAAAGCATCAATCAACGGAATGTCGATAGTTAGCTTGTTAAAGATGCTCAAAAACTTAGTAAATTGTTCATCTAAATGTTTCTTCTTCATCCTATTAGGAAATGGAAGTTCAACACGCTTAGGAGAGGAGGAAGAGACATCAATAGTAATACAAGAAGGAGACGTAGTAGGAAGAATAGGAGCCTGGATCTCCTCAAAATTTACCACAGGAGGGACTGAAGACCCTGATGGTAGATCAATTGAAGAAGGGTTGATCTCTTCACCAGTTTTGTCTTCAGCTACTTGATCTTTTTGCTTATCTTCCAATTGTATTCCACTTCTTAATGTTACTGCAGCAAATGAGAGCCCATCTTCAAGATCAACCATAGAAGATACCCCTTCTTCACAAACAACTAATGCCTTCACTGATTCCTTCAGGTTTGGATGAGGTTGGGAAGGAAATGTGTCAGGTTGTCATTGTTGTTGCTGATTAAGGAGTATCTGGTTCATCTAATTCATCTGTTGCTGCATACTCTGAACTGAGTTCTCCAAATTTTTCTGACCAGCCATGAAGGATTGATATTATTCTGAGTCTCAGTGTGAGTCTTCTGAGTACTCGCCATGGATGCAATCAATTCTTGAAGTTGGTCCATCTTCGCATCAGAGGAGGATTTAGTAGATTGTTGAGGTGCATCGGCCTGATAGGAACTCTGGCCCTGCTGAAATTGGCCTTGTGGGCGGGCTTGATTATAAGAAGGTCGAGAGAACCCAGGTGGTCCCTGCTGGTTGCCCTGCAACAAGTTAGAATTCAAAGAATTCTTGGGATTACCATACCTGAGATTTAGATGTTGATTTTTATTCCAAGGTTGGTAATTCCCCTGCCTCACAAAGTGAGCTTCCTCTGCTTGCCTCATATCCTCCAATTGTTGGCACATCTCAAAAGCATGAGCGCCCCCACATTGACAACAAAGTGGTTCTGATGAGCTGGTAGCTATCCTCTTTACCTGTTGCACTAGTTGCTAGTTAATCATAAAATCATCAAATCTTTTAACCAAAGAACTTACCAGAGTAGTTTGTTGTGCCTGAGTCTCCTTCATGCGTGCCATCCAAGGATCGAGGTTCTACACACACTTTACTCCAACAGGAACAATCGTAGAATGACCACCTTCTGATCCGCACTGGCGTACCTAATCAATACAGGTCTCCATGGCTGCCATGAAGTCAGTGCCAGATCTGTTGAGGATGTCACCACCTAGAGTAGATCTCACCTCAGCTTTGTGAATGTGGTGAAGCCCGTGAAAGAACGTCATGGAAATGCAAGTCATGTCCTGGCCATGGTGTGGGCACTGGCATAGCATCTCCTTAAATATATCCCATGCCTCACATATCGTCTTAGATCCTGTCTGTTTAAAAGCAAGCAAAGTAGCTACCAAGTCAATAGTTCGAGAAATAGGATAATATTTATCGTAGAACCTGGTAGTCATTTGCTCCCATGTCGTGATAATACTAGAAGGAAGATGATAAAACCAATTAACATCCTCACCGGATAAGGTATTAGGAAAGAGACTCAACCGAACAAACTCTAACAAACCTTTAGAACACCCGATCTGATCAATGTGAATAAGAAAGTGATTTACATGATCTAGAGCGTCATTGGGATTGGTGCCATCAAAGGTGCCTCTAGGTAGCTTCCGAACAACCTTGGACTGGTGGAAAGGTATCAGGCCCTTCCACTCCTCTGTAAACGCAGGTGTGAGCACAGGAAGAACGACTGGACTTCTCCTCGGTATAGCTTCAGGGCGATTGAATTGCCTCATCGCCTGAGCACCATTTACAGTAGCCGCCATTTCTAACTGTCTTTGAAAATGTTGTTGGCGTCTGGCACGCTGAAAGGTATGCTCGATCTCTGGGTCCAGAACCGTATCTAAATCAATATAAGTATCTGACCGAGAACGGGTGTGTACCATCAACTACCTGCAAAAGGTGAGAAGAAGAAACAAACACAAACTAAAAAGGATTAGAACTGAATATAAAATAAATAATTAAAAAGCAATATATGAAAAATACTGGAATAAATAAAGACAAAATTAAACTAAAAGATAAATTAAAATAAACGGAAAGAAAACAAATTAAAATAAAACAATAAACAAAAACAAAATAAACTAACAACCAAGGCTAAGGAGTAGATAGAAATCTAGTCCCCGACAACGGCACCAATTTGCAAAGGGTTATTTTTGAAATATTAAAAACTATGAAATTAATCCTAGAAATTAATAAATAAAATAAACCCACGGATTGCAAAATAATTCCCGGTCGTAGCAGTAAAGTAATATGAGCAACCGGGGTATCGAACTAGGGGACTAAGAAAATAAATTTAATCCTAGCAAAGGCTGTAAGTCGGGAGAAATTGTTGATCAATAAAATTGAAAACAAGCAAAGAGTAACTGATAATAATATAACGAATGCGGAACTCCGGGTTCAGGTGGTTTTTACCTTGTTAAGTCATGCAATTCTATTACCAGTTGATTGGGGATTAGGGTTTGGCTAATTCTAGCGAGTTTCTAAAAAACTAAATCCTAGCCAATTAGAACTCCACTGTGTAGAACGCGACAGATTAAATCATGAACTTATCACTACTAACGCAGAGGGATTAAGTATATGAATTTAAATTGCATCTAAAGGCTGACTCATTAATCAGATAAAGCTCTCCTCAGATTAACAAATTATAATGACCTAGCTATCAATCACGGAGCAGATCTTGACAACTTTCACGAAGCTAAAAATAAAATAGCAAGTTTTATTGATGGTGCAAACAATATTTATAATCGGAAACAAGCCGCTGATAGATCCCAAATCAACTAATATTAATTCTGCAAAACCTAACTATTTACAACCACCCTTCCCTACCCCTCCCTAGGAGTTTAATCCCTTAGCCAAGCATAACAAAAGAAGAAATAACAAGAGAAGAGGGTGTAGAAATCATCTCCATGTTATTATGAAGACTTACAAGGAGTTGGGTTGAACAGACAGAAGAAATCAGAGCAGAAATTCTCCTCCTGGTGTAGAAGAAGTCCACGACGCTCTTAAGTCTCCAAAAGTTCTCACGTCTCTCTTTTGAAATCTGAATTATAAATGCTTCAATGTCTCACGTGAACACCTTTTAAAATACAAGATCTGGACATAAAATGCACGCGTCCGGCTTAACTGTCCGGGTAAGATAGCAGGACAAGAGATAGCTTTGTTAGGCGAGATTTCTCTCGTTTGTGAGATGTCCGACTCTACGTCCAAGTCAGTTAGCCGAATGCCCTGGCTAGAAGAAAATATATTAGAAATCTCCGCACTGCATTCGGACAAGTTCAAGCTTCGGCTGGTGAAAGTTTAGTCTTGTCCGGGTCAGCGTCCGGGTGAGTTTGCCGGACAGGTACAATGCTTCCGGACCATAGGGTCGGATCTACCGAATTTCTCCCAGATCGCGTCCTAAGTTATAAAAACACCAAAACAAGCAAGTGTGAGGTATTTTCACCTTAACAAAGATATAAACATCATAAAATCATAAACTTTGGGAAAAGACAATAAAGATAAGGGGTTTAAGCACTAAAAGATATATCAATAATCGGTGCATCAATGGAACTCAGTCCATCATTTATTTTCAATTCAGCTCAAATAAACTTTTATTCATTGGTTTCATACCGATTCATACATTGCAATACTACATTTGATCTCAAATAAACATACATTATCAAGGTTTTAGTTCCCCAGGAGTTTCTCCACTCCCTTACACTTGTACTGTCCCCCAAGGTTAACAAGGTGGGTACTTTTATAACAATGGTATTCGGATCTTCTGTGCGCAATTACCATAATTAAACTATGAATGAGTACGTATGTTCATGTAACATACGCACAAATCATCAGAACAATTTATTTTGTGCTATGCATAACTTCGGAACAGATTACTTTGTGCTATGCACAACATCATTCACGTACACTTGTATGTAAACATATACTAAGTGACTTTCGCGCTCTACCCTCTTTAAAAGGGATTACACCCGCGTAATAGACCATATGTTAATACTTAACATTGGTTTAAGATGTTCCGTCGTCATAAAGTATTTTAACTTCCAAAAGGTTTAATATACAATGCGTTCTAGTCTGAGGATCTTAACCGTATTTACGGTTATGTCCCTAAACTAAGAATTCTCATTGGAGTTTGTTTAACTCATAACCGGTTTCGGTTCTGGCCTGTGAGGCTCCTAGGCATTGATAATTAGTCATTCACTAGGTATATCAGATCTTAAAATTATGGCCCACTAGCTTCTGCTGCATGACCCTGATAACTTTAGAGCTTAGTTCGCTCGTTTCATTATTCGCAATGTACTATACATCTCCCTTTTATCCCTATTATCTTGGGAATGAAGGTTTCTCAACCGACGCGTGGTATTTCCTACCGTGCGCAGCAGAGTCTTATGGACGACATACGTAGAGCACAGCAGAGTGATCAGCAAATGATGGAGATCAGTCAGAAGTTGTCTGACGGTACATTTGAAGGTGGAAAATATGAGTTTCAGCTACATGATGATGGACTAATCAGATTGAAGGGCAGATTGTGTATTCCCAGAGACAGCACCGACATAAAGGAGCATATTCTTCGAGAGTCCCACACTTCTTCCACATCTGTCCATCCAGGAGCTTCTAAGATGTACAAAGATCTAAAGAGGTATTTCTGGTGGAGTGGTATGAAGGGCGACGTGACAGAATATGTGATTCGATGTCTCACTTGTCAGAAAGTGAAATTCGAACATAGACGACCAGGAGGTATGGTACAGTCTATGCCAGTTCCAGAGTGGAAGTTTTATGATATCTCCATGGACTTCGTGGTGGGACTACCACCTACGAGAGGAGGCCTTAATATGATTTGGGTTGTTGTTGATCGACTGACTAAGGTTGCTAGGTTTATTCCGATGAAAGACACTTGGAAAGTGCCAAAGTTAGCAGAACTATTTGAGCAGGAGATTATCAGACATCATGGAGTACCAAGACTATTGTTTCAGATCGAGACACTAGATTTCTCTCACGATACTGGCGAGCTACTCGCGAGGCACTTGGCACTGAATTGAAGCTTAGCACAGCATTTCATCCTCAGACAGATGGTCAGTCAGAGAGGACTATTCAGACCTTGGAGGACATGCTACGAGCATGTGCCTTGGATTTCCAGGGCAGCTGGATAGATAGATTACATCTCATCGAGTTTGCATACAATAACAGCTATCACGCCTCTATACAGATGTCACCTTTCCAAGCCTTATATGGCAGACCATGTCGCACACCATTGTGCTGGGACGAGTCTAGTGAGACCGTGATCATTTGGCCTGAGTACTTAGAGCAAGTCCAGGCAGAAGTACAACAAATCAGAAGTAACATGAAAGCAGCACAAGGCAGACAAAAATCATATGCTGATGAGAGGCGACGAGACCTTGAGTTCGCTGTTGGCGACCAGGTATTTCTACGAGTATCACCCATGAAGGGTGTATTCAGATTTGGGCAAAAGGGCAAGCTAAGCCCGAAATTTGTAGGACCCTACGCTATCATAGAGCGGGTGGTCTTGTGGCATATCGACTTGATTTGCCAGCCGAATTGGGCAAAGTACACAATGTTTTTCACGTGTCTCAGCTTAAGAAATACATGCCTCATCCTTCTCATGTTTACAACCAGAGACACTCTCATTGAACCAACATGCGGTATGTGGAAACACCACAACGAATCTTAGACAGAAAGACAAGAGATACTCGAAATAAGTCTGTGAGCCTGTAAAGGTTCTTTGGTCGAACCACGATGTTGAAGAGGCCACATGGGAACTAGAAGCGATATGCGAGCGAAGTTTCCCTCATTATTTACCGACTAGACACTTTAGTCTAGGGTACGTGGGGTACCCCTCTTTTTTTGGGGGGTAGAGCCTTTTTCGTTTGTGAGTTCATTGCATTTTGTTGCACTTTGGCATTTCAGTGACACTTTGTCTTGTATGTGTTCTTGTGTAACACTGTCAGTAACATTTTGTTGCACTTTGGTGCATTTCAGTGACACTTGTCTTGTATGTGTTCTGTTAACACTGTACTTGAATGTACTTTGTACTTCTACTTGTTGGTGTGTACTTTGTTACACTACAATGAAAAGTTTATGTGCACTACTCTGCACTATTAGATATGAAAAGTGACTGTGTTATTACATTACACTATATTGTTCCAAAGTATTCCTGTTGTGTTTGATGTACACTGTGAACTTAGGAATATAGAGACTTGGGACTTGATCCCTACTAGATTGAGTTGTGGATACTTAGTGGAACTTGATTCCCCACAACCTTATAATTTAGATATGAGACTTCGGGGCGAAGTCCTTTTTAAGGGGGGTAGATTGAAATACCCCAAATCTAATTAATATTATTAAACCATTATTTAATGGAAATAATTCAAAATAAATCATTTCACGTACGCATGCAAACCCATGCATGAGAACGTTACGTAAAAAGTCGTTTCTCATAAACGCTAAAACGCCTTAGAAGCATATGGTCAAACATGACCTTGTATGACCCTCTAATATTCAAACCAAATGGTCATACAATTATTATGAATATATAAACATATTCCCTAAGCTATATTCAGTCAAAAACGCTCGGGAGTGCTCACGCACGCCCTTAAAGCACGAAAAGTCCGGAGGAGTGCCGAGGTGGCACGAACTCCTATAAAATTAATTCCTTGAGTTCCTAACATCATTATTAACCATTATAAAGAGAACCCACGAAGTGGTTTCTCAAAATTCAGCAAAAACACAGGAGGATTTCTTAGCGCTCCTTTTTGCCCGGGTGTGTCCCGATGGCCCGTAAATTATGTCATGGGTTGTATAACCCCATATAACCCAATGTAACATCTTAGTATATGTTTATTTACTATAATAAGTGTTTACAAACACTTGGAACTCATAAAAACAATTTTTCCCAAAATTTCCTTAGAGCACAAAAACACACCTTCGGGTGTCACGAAAACGCGTTTTACGCAATTGCCTTGTAGTTTTTGACATGCCACGAATTGGTAATCTTAAATAGGGTTAAAATGACCTTCTAAATCAGTTGGTGTGACTAGTCAACAAGACTCTCTATAGGGGCCGATTTTGAGAGCAAAAACTAGTATAAAAATTGCATTAAAAGTTTATAAAAGGCATAGAACATGGTGACTCACCTTCCCATGTGTTATATTACTTAATGTCAAAGTATGTAGGTCTCATTTGACCATCAAGCTGTCGAAATTAGGCCATGGAATAAGGCCATGTGAGCTAGAACAAAAACAAATGGAAAAGGCAAAAAGTAGATCTAGAATTCACTTTTCTATTCCTTCTTTTCCATGTGACCTAACATGCTTGTCCTTGGCTCTTCAATGTCGATTAAGACACCCCATTTGACCCTTGAATTCGTGATCTACAAGGGAGGAAGAAGACAAGCCTAACTTAGAAAAATCAAAAGAATAACTTACCTAAATTACCTTGTCTTCTAGCTCACAATCATTTCTTTCCAACTCTTGCCTTGTCACACACCACATGTCCGAAATTATGCAGAGAACATGGGCATTTATTGAGCCAATAAACCATGTAATAAACTAAGGAAAAGTAAAGTCATTTGACATTAAAAATTGACAAAAAAAATCAAATTCCAAATGCATTTTCTTACCTTATACAATTCGTGAGTCTCATTCTTCTCCTTGCCCTCTTCATCCACGATTGGTAAGCTCCTAGCTCTCTCTTCTTGCTTCATCTTCTTCCTTTGAAGCTCTTAAGTCCATTAATGGAGTTTTAACTTCTATCTTCATCTTTAAGGTAATTTCCTAGCATTTCTTGTCAAACCTTGAAGCAAAACTCTTCCTAGCATAACAACAAGGGTTCGGCATCAATTAGTTCCCAAGGAGGTTGTCCAAACCAACATTAATCCAAGGAGCATCTCAAGGTTATCTTAAGGTAGTTTTAATGCTTGAAAATCCTTAAAGCACATTTTTATGTGTAACCAAGTTCTTCTTCTAAGGTCTTTTCTTCTTCATTTTGATGAAGGAAAACTTGTTCTTCATCTACCTTAGGAGTGCCGAATTATAAGGAGAAAAGTCTAAGGTAAATTCTTGTAAAACTACTTACAAATCTACTTAAGATCTTTATTGAAGATCTAACTCCTAAACACCTTCACCACTTGCATATAACCGAAGTGGAGCATCAATTCCTTGGAGAAAGCTTGGAGATTCAAGGAAGTTCAAGCACTTAACCACCTTTGTTAAGAAGTAAGTTTACTAAGTAAATCTTTATGTTATAAGCTTTGTTAAGCTTCTAAAAATTATACAAAAATTATGTACATCTCCTAGGTTATTAAAACCGAAACTATATGGTATTATATGCCAAAAATATAATCTATAACTATATAGAAAATATTTACCTTAAGACACATTTTTGTGTCACAAAATTTAGTTATGTTACATATTAATTCAAGCCGAAATCAAGGGCAAAAATGCTTATTTTTGAGCTAAGAATTTATATAAGACATTACAATAATTTTTACATGAGTTATATAACTCCTATGAATTTATTATATTATTATGACATATAAATCCACTTTTATATACTATATGGTCACCAAATAAATATGGCCGAATGTCTAATTGATAAATAGGTATTAATGACCTACTTAGGTATATAAACTTATATCACAAAGTTTGGTGAGTTAAAAATATTTTATTAGCTTAAATGGCTAATTAATTAAGTTATGGCTTAAATGTAATTTTTACAAAGTTTAGTGTGTTATTGTGAAAGCCGAGAGTAAGGGTATTTTGGTAATATGATATAATATAAGGTTAGGAATTAAGTTTATGAATTTTAGATAATTTAAACAAGTGTTAAAACACTTTTATAAAGTTTTGGGCTATTATGTAATTTATAAAAGTTGTTATGAAAGTTTGAACATAGGGGCGAATTCATAATTAAGAGATTATTAGGTCACCTTTCGAAATTTTGAGGAATTAAATATTTAGACTTAGTTTATAAGTTATTAAGAAGTTATTATAAAGTTTTGGGATGAAAATGTAATTAAGGAGAATAAATGACAAAGCCGAATTACTTTGGGGTTAGTTTGGTAATTTAAGAATTATATATATATATTCGGCATTTATGGAGAATTAAAATTAAAACTATAGTTTATAAGGCATTATGTAAAGTTATAAGATTTTGTGGTTAAATTGTAATTATAGGAATATAATATATTGCCGAGATTTAAGGGGCTAAGTTGTATTTTTAAAGTTACAATATTAAAAGTATATACCAAAATATTAGTGTAGTTTGTGATTTAATTAAATAAGAAGTTAAAACTCTATATATAAAGATTAGAATTTAAATATAAAGTTTATGAATTAATGTTGTTTTATAAATAACCGAAATATAAGGGTAATAATTTAGATTTAAATAAATATAGGTCCTATATGGATATTTGGAGGAATTTTAATTAAAGGAATTATGGAATTAGAACTATGGCTTATATAGTTATAAGGAAGTTAAAGGAAAACAATAAATATTATTTATGACTAAAAGGAGAATATGAGATTATAAGAATATTATGTCATTGTAAGACATTTAAATATAGTTAAGAAAATTATAAGTTGTTATGTCACTTAGACAATTAATAAACAACAAATATAGTACATGAATATATGAATACATATATGTACATTAAAGGATTTATAAATAAATCAAAAAGGAATAACAAATAAGTATACATTAAATCATGAGGTAATTAAAAGAATAAACCTCACATGAAATAACAAATACGAGATTTGTTAAAAGATCCAATAGAATTATTATATAAGGGTAACATAAATTAACCCTCTCAGTTAATCCTATTCTAGGACTTTGTTTGACCAGACGTTGACCAGGGTATAATCAACCAACCTACGGTGAACGGTATGGGATTCTTGCAACCTGTTTTCTACCGGATTACACCGGCTTGTGTGCTATCTGTTGTTTGAATAACGACCAAGATAATTAATGTAAAATGTTGTTTACTCTTGTGCGCTGTTGTATTATTTTATGTGCGTGAATGATGCTGACTACTACGTGTATGTCCCACGCATACAAACACTACTATACCAGTGGATTAAATACCTGCGCTTCAGTATACCGAGGACTTGTACTCAAGTCTCTCACTAACTTCACTTTATAACAAACGTCATTATCCTAAACGTGATAATTGACAATACACATTGTGTTCTTGTTTAACGTCTTTATATGACACTTAACAACTCTATACTACGAGAACGAGGAGCCCAGTTGGATCTGGCCATGCATGCTACAGGAGCTGTACCTGTCTCAGGTCGTCTCCTATCTACGTCGCGACGGAACATTTCAGTTGGGAGGAAGACTCTATTCCTCTCGGGTTTCTAATGCCCATCAGTTCAGTGAGGAAGACTTCATTCCTCGTGGGATTCTATTTCCCACTCTCAGTTCAGGGTTTAACTACGTTATCTCCTGGGGTTTTTATACCCAACCTTTCAATCTTAACGAGGTCACTATACCTCCACTATTTATATTCAGTTATACCTGTCAGTCCCATTGTGTGGACCGACTATCATTAAAGAATTTCAGTTCAGCTAACTTGACCTTCTGTCTTGTTCTATGTGACATTATTGTCCTTGTATGGATACTTGTTATTATCCTACTATGCTTGTTTACAGCTTTATAAAAATGAACTGCATGTTTTCGACAAAGTAGTTGGTGTGGCCCGGTAGACGATGGGCTGCACGTTTTTCCATACCAGCATTGTTTGCTGAGCCCCTTTGGGGGCCCCCCATTTTTAGTACCTGAAGTTGAGAAGATTACCACAACCGAGTGTAGGTGGGGTAGATTCAAGCTATGGTATCCTTCTTCTAGACATTTGTTTTACTTAATATTTTACATTGAGTTTGATTTTCCTAGTATCTCGGATTGTATTCGTATTCAGACTGTGACTTTTGGAGATTGTATTTGGAGTTAGCCTTGTTGGTCACAAGGTGGCAAACGTCATTGTAATAACCATACCGCCCGGTTGTTGTATTTATTTCCGCTGTTGTATTTTTATTTGGGAGTGATCGCCGTTCAGGTTATTGGATTCGGGTTGGGTGTTACAAAATGGTATCATAGCGTAGTTCCTCTGGATACAAGGATACCCGAGATTAGGATATCTAAGACTTTAGGTTACGGTTGATGATAGTATTGAAAGAGTTTAAGTTAGTTTTACTTAGACCACTATCCAAGACCAAGATTGTGACCTCAGTATCTAATATACATCAACATCCTGCAGATGTCAGAAAGGAGGACGCGTGGACGCTTGAGGAGCCAAACATCAGGCTGGCAGACATTGCTACTTTAATCGCTCAGGCATTGCACAGGTGGGGGTTGCACAGCAGCAAGCAGCTACCCTCCTCCACCACACCCAGGGAGAGAGATTGGGTGAAGAGTTTGGCTGATCTGAGGCCAACTGCTTCAAGGGGCAGACTGACCCTGCTCACTTAGAGACTACATCATGGAGATGGAGACAGCGTTCGAGATGCTTGCAGTCCCAGCTAGGGAAAAAGTAAGGCTTGCAGCCTTTTATCTGAAGGATTGCACGAGAGATTTGGTGACATGGTGAAAGCCGACCACCTTGGATGACCCAGCTTTCACTTGGGGACATTACACTGCATTGACTTAGGGCAAATACTACCCCGGCCCACCACACAGATGTGAAGACTAGGGAGTTCGACGCCTGGAGCAGACGGGGAAAATGACCGTGGATGAGTATTATGCCAAGTTTACTTCACTACTCCGCTACTACCTACCCTATAGGATCGACCAAGTGTTGGTCGACCGTTCTACGGGGACTGAGCCCTCGACTTCAGTTTGGGATGGGACCAATCATCCCCACCAGTTACAGGTAAAACAGGAGAGACATAAACCAGTTGAAAATTTTTAATACTAGTATACCCCATCATGAGATTTGGAGATTGATACCCTTGAGATTTCAGGAATGCTATCATGCTGCCTCCGTAGTGGAGATCACTTGTAAAGAAGGGATGCTTTGAGCTCCCAAAAGAGGAAGGACGGACCCTGGCGAAGATGCCATCAGGGGAACTCCAACAAAAGGAACAACCCTATCAGAAAGGACAGGGGTCCTATCAAGGGAAGGGGAACCAAACTACTGGGAACCCCCAGTCAGGACCCCGAGCAGCAACTTCACAGAAAAACCTACCCACCTAAGGGTAGGCACTCTAATCAGACAGTCAGATTTGGAACTTTGTGATTACTTCAATACCGTTGGAATGTATAATTAATCTTGATTGTAGTTAGGTTCTGGACATGGCTCAAACACGGGCCAGAAGTATGTCTGCCGTTTCAACTGTAGACAGTGCGGAAAGGATCACCCCGGCGTAGACTGCCAAGGGAGAAAGTCAGTGCCGCTACTGCCAGATACTCGGACATCGTGCTTTCGAGTTATCCGAAACCCGGAGAGCAAGAACTACCCGCCCGGAGCAAAGCCAACACCGGCCCTACGAAATTGAGCTAGCGATACTCGCCCTCCACCAACAACCAGGCTCAGGGATATAAGGGCAAAGGGCCCAGCATCGAGGACCACCCGCCCTGCATGTCATGGACCGCTCAGATGAGGCTGGTCCTTCTACCAACCCAGGTATTTCTAAACCATGTGAACCTGGCTATGAGAACGAATGATGTGAATGAGTGCTTTGCATGCCTTGATTGCCTAATTGAGTAGGAAAGAAATGTAAGACTCAACTAGAAAAATTTAAACCATGTAGAAGCTATAAGATATGCTTTCCTATCCCCTCAACCCCCCCCCCCTGGAAGAAAACATTATCAAAGTACAAGAACCAGGGAACGAACAATGTAAGGTTATCCAACCAGGTTTGATATACTCAAAGGATACCTAACCCGGAGACACAAATTGCAATCATCAGAAGTGTCAGAATTGGGAGCAGGACCAGGAGGGTTCTACACTCCAGAATTTCCAGGATGGATCAAAGATGAAGCTGAAAATGATGTGCTTAGGAAAGGATTGGAATCCTTACTCAAAGACCTACACAGGATACAAGAAATGGAGATGGAGGCACAAGTGCCAGAAATCCCAGAAGAATTTTTACAAATTGTGGAACAAGCAGTTAATGCAGCTCAACAGCTAGAAGAAGATCCATTCCCGATCTAAGGGCTGATCTATGCTCATCAACTTCTATGAAGAAGGAGTCCGTTTAGGACTACACCAGGACATGATGAAACAAAAGGGTCCCTTGAACAGGGGATACCAGTATTGTCTTGTCAATTGGAGATGACGCAGAATTCCTTTATGGCGAGCAAAACGTGTGACCTTGCAAAGAAATCATATTGAGTTCAGGAGATGTTTAGTAATGGGTGGAAAGTCAAGGTTGCTATACCATGGAATTAAAAGGATAAATTAAACACAAACACTTCGATAGTGATAAACACCACTCATGAAACCAGAAGATTAGTTTGACTTTTAGAAGTACTAGTATTGTAATTGTTTGGACTCTGAAAGGAGATCATCTCATCATAGTGAACATTATTGTTATAAAAGTGAATGTCTTTAGACCCCATCATATATCAAGTACTTACTCAGATTCTGTTATTAGGTTGTGCTAAGGAGACGGAAGGTGCCTTAAGTATACTTACTGAGGAGGAGGCCAGCAAGGGCGGCGCGATCCTCACTGGTACCTTTCCGGTTATGGAGTGGTTGCATTAGTACTGTTCGACTCCGGAGCCTCACATACTTTCGTTTCGCCTTCGCTTGCGGGGGAAGTTGGTGGCTAGACGCTGTAGAGTTACCTGATTTTAAGGTGGCACTCCCGTCTAGGAGAAGATCAGTTGCACTCGTCTTTATAGAGGAGCCACTATCCCATTAAGGAGGAGGATTTCCTATAGACCTTATTGAGTTCAGAGGTCTAGGATTCGATGTTATAGCCGTGATTGGACTGGCTGGGGCGGCACAAGGGCCGCATTCTTTGTGCAAGCGCAGACTGTTACTTAAGAGCCCATCAAGAAGTGACAGTGGTATACATGCAGACGCCCCTAGAGCACCGTCTATAAAAGTTATATCTGCTATGTCCATGTACAAGCACGTCAGGAAGCAGAAGGAAGTATACTTATGCTATGTTCAGGATGTAGAGCACGACCCTGACTTTGATCCAGCTATGCCAGTGGTGTCGGAATTTCCAGATATTTTTCCAAAGGAACTTCCAGGCTTACCGCCATCCAGAGAGGTAGAGTTCTCCATCGAATTACTACCAGGTACCGGTCCCATAGCTAAGGCACCGTACCGTATGGCACCAGCAGAGATGGCTGAGCTGAAGGAGCAGCTGAAAGATTTATTGGACAAGGGATACATACGACCTAGCGTATCTCCTTGGGGAGCACCAGTCCTATTTGTGAAGAAGAAGGATGGAAGCCTTCGTTTATGTATTGATTACAGAGAGCTTAATGCAGTATCGGTGAAGAACAAATATCCACTACCACGGATTGACGATTTGTTTGATCAGCTAAGAGGAGCAAAAGTGTTTTCAAAGATCGATTTGAGATCAGGCTACCATCAGATACCCATCAGGGAGCAAGACATAGAAAAGACAGCATTCAGAACACGGTATGGCCACTATGAGTTTACAGTTATGCCTTTTGGCTTGTCAAATGCACCTGCAGTCTTCATGGATTTGATGAACAGATTATTCAGAGAGCAGTTGGATAAGACCGTGGTTGTATTCATCGATGACATCCTCATCTATTCAAAGTCTAAGGAAGAGCATGAGAGTCACCTCCGACATGTACTTGAGATCTTAAGGGAGAACCAGCTTTATGCTAAGTTCTCCAAATGTGAGTTTTGGTTGGACAGAGTTTCCTTTTAGGACATGTTATCTCAGATGCTGGGATCGCAGTGGATCCAGCAAAGATAGAAGCAGTTCGCACTTGGCCTAGGCCAAAGACAGTTACGGACATCAGGAGTTTCCTTGGTTTAGCAGGATACTACAGAAGGTTTGTCAGAGACTTCTCCAAAATAGCCAAACCTATGACCAGCTTAATGAAGAAGGACACACCTTTCACATGGACTACTGAATGTGAGACCTCATTCGAGCTTTTGAAGAATGCTTTGACATCAGCACCAGTTTTGACTATACCTGAAGGCACAGAGGGTTATGAAGTTTACTGTGATGCATCAGAGAGGATTAGGGTGTGTACTCATGCAGAATGGGAAGGTAGTCGCCTACGCTTCCCGACAGTTGAAGAAACATGAGGAAAACTATCCCACACATGACTTGGAGCTATTGTTTTTGCATTGAAGATCTGGCGCCACTACCTGTATGGTGTCCAGATGACCGTATATTCGGATCACAAGAGTTTGAAGTATGTATTCACCCAGAAGGAGTTAAACATGAGATAAAGAAGATGGGTTGAATTTCTTAAGGACTATGACATTGATTTGCAGTACAAGAAGGGAAAGCTAATGTTGTAGCAGACGCACTGAGTCGACGAGCACATTCCCTAAATGCCATTGTGGCTAGCTCGAGTCTTATGGACGACATACGTAGAGCACAGCAGAGTGATCAGCGAATGATGGAGATCAGTCAGAAGTTGTCTGACGGTACATTTGAGGGTGGAAAATATGAGTTTCAGTTACATGATGATGGACTAATCAGACTGAAGGGCAGATTGTGTATTCCCAGAGACAGCACCGACATAAAGGAGCATATTCTTCGAGAGTCCCACACTTCTTCCACATCTGTCCATCCAGGAGCTTCTAAGATGTACAAAGATCTAAAGAGGTATTTCTGGTGGAGTGGTATGAAGGGCGACGTGACAGAATATGTGATTCGATGTCTCACTTGTCAGAAAGTGAAATTCGAACATAGACGACCAGGAGGTATGGTACAGTCTATGCCAGTTCCAGAGTGGAAGTTTTATGATATCTCTATGGACTTCGTGGTGGGACTACCACCTACGAGAGGAGGCCTTAATATGATTTGGGTTGTTGTTGATCGACTGACTAAGGTTGCTAGGTTTATTCCGATGAAAGACACTTGGAAAGTGCCAAAGTTAGCAGAACTATTTGAGCAGGAGATTATCAGACATCATGGAGTACCAAAGACTATTGTTTCAGATCGAGACACTAGATTTCTCTCACGATACTGGCGAGCTACGCGCGAGGCACTTGGCACTGAATTGAAGCATAGCACAGCATTTCATCCTCAGACAGATGGTCAGTCAGAGAGGACTATTCAGACCTTAGAGGACATGCTACGAGCATGTGCCTTGGACTTCCAGGGCAGCTGGATAGATAGATTACATCTCATCGAGTTTGCATACAATAACAGCTATCACGCCTCTATACAGATGTCACCTTTCCAAGCCTTATATGGCAGACCATGTCGCACACCATTGTGCTGGGACGAGTCTAGTGAGACCGTCATCATTGGGCCTGAGTACTTAGAGCAAGTCCAGGCAGAAGTACAACAAATCAGAAGTAACATGAAAGCAGCACAAGACAGACAAAATCATATGCTGATGAGAGGCGACGAGACCTCGAGTTCACTGTTGGTGACCAGGTATTTCTACGAGTATCACCCATGAAGGGTGTATTCAGATTTGGGCAAAAGGGCAAGCTAAGCCCGAAATTTGTAGGACCCTACGCTATCATAGAGCGGGTGGGTCTTGTGGCATATCGACTTGACTTGCCAGCCGAATTAGGCAAAGTACACAATGTTTTTCACGTGTCTCAGATTAAGAAATACATGCCTCATCCTTCTCATGTTTTAGAACCAGAGACACTCTCATTGGAACTAACTATGAGGTATGTGGAAACACCACAACGAATTTTAGACAGAAAGACAAGAGATACTCGAAATAAGTCTGTGAGCCTCGTAAAGGTTCTTTGGTCGAACCACGATGTTGAAGAGGCCACATGGGAACTAGAAGCGGATATGCGAGCGAAGTTTCCCTCATTATTTACTGACTAGACACTTTAGTCTACGGTACGTGGGCGTACCCCTCTTTTTTGGGGGGTAGAGCCTTTTTCGTTTGTGAGTTCAGTATGCATTTTGTTGCACTTTTAGAGCATTTAAGTGACACTTTGTCTTGTATGTGTTCTTGTGTAACACTGCTCAGTATACATTTTGTTGCACTTTGGTGCATTTCAGTGACACCTTGTCTTGTATGTGTTCATGTGTAACACTGTACTTGAATGTACTTTGTACTTCTACTTGTTGGTGTGTACTTTGTTACACTACAATGAAAAGTTTATGTGCACTACTCTGCACTATTAAGATATGAAAAGTGACTGTGTTATTACATTACACTATATTGTTCCAAAGTATTCCTGTTGTGTTTGATGTACACTATGAACTTAGGAATATAGAGACTTGGGACTTGATCCCTACTAGATTGAGTTGTGGATACTTAGTGGAACTTGATTCCCCACAACCTTATAATTTAGATATGAGACTTCGGGCGAAGTCCTTTTTAAGGGGGGGAGATTGAAATACCCCAAATCTAATTAATATTATTAAACCATTATTTAATGGAAATTAATTCAAAAATAAATCATTTCACGTACGCATGCAAACCCATGCATGAGGACGTTACGTAAAAACAGTCGTTTCTCCATAAACGCTAAAACGCCTTAGAAGCATATGGTCAACATGACCTTGTATGACCCTCTAACATTCAAACCAAATGGTCATACAATTTATATGAATATATAAACATATTTCCTAAGTGATATTCAGTCAAAAACGCTCGGGAGTGCTCACGCACGCCCCTTAAAGCACGAAAAGTCCGGAGGAGTGCCGAGGTGGCACGAACTCCTATAAAACTAATTACTTGAGTTCCTAACATCAATATTAACCATAATAAAGAGAACCCACGAAGTGGTTTCTCAAAATTCAGCAAAACAACAGGAGGATTTCTTAACGCTCCTTTTTGCCCGGTGTGTCCCGATGGCCGGTAATTATTCATGTCATGGGTTTTATAACCCCATATAACCCAATGTAACATCTTAATATATGTTTATTTACTATAATAAGTGTTTAAAAACACTTGGAACTCATAAAAACAATTTATTTCCAAAAATTTCCTTACAGCACAAAAACACCCTTCGGGTGTCACGAAAACGCGTTTTACGCAATTGCCTTTGTTTTTGACATGCCACGAATTGGTAATATTAAATAGGGTTAAAATGACCTTCTAAATCAGTTGGTGTGACTAGTCAACAAGACTCTCTATAGGGGCCGATTTTGAGAGCAAAACTAGTATAAAAATTGCATTAAAAGTTTATAAAAGGCATAGAACATGGTGACTCACCTTCCCATGTGTTTATACTTAATGTCAAAGTATGTAGGTCTCATTTGACCATCAAGCTGTCGAAATTAGGCCATGGAATAAGGCCATGTGAGCTAGAACAAAAACAAATGGGAAAAGGCAAAAAGTAGATCTAGAATTCACTTTTCTTGATTCCTTCTTTTCCATGTGACCTAACATGCTTGTCCTTGGCTCTTCAATGTTGATTAAGACACCCCATTTTACCCTTGAATTCGTGAGTCTACAAGGGAGGAAGAAGACAAGCCTAACATAGAAAAATCAAAAGAACAAACTTACCTAAATTTCCTTGTCTTCTAGCTCACAATCATTTTCTTTCCAACTCTTGCCTTGTCACTCACCACATGTCTGAAATTATGCAGAGAACATGGGAATTTATTGAGCCAATAAACCATGTAATAAACTAAGGAAAAGTAAAGTCATTTGACATTAAAAATTGACAAAGCAAAAATCAAATTCCAAATGCATTTTCTTACCTTATACAATTCGTGAGTCTCATTCTTCTCCTTGCCCTCTTCATCCACGAATTGGTAAGCTACCTAGCTCTCTCTTATTGCTTCATCTTCTTCCTTTGAAGCTCTTAGTCCATTAATGGAGTTTTAACTTCTATCTTCATCTTTAAGGTAATTACCTAGCATTTCTTGTCAAACCTTGAAGCAAAACTCTTCCTAGCATAACAACAAGAGTTCGGCATCACTTAGTTCCCCAAGGAGGTTGTTCAAACCAACATTAATCCAAGGAGCATCTCAAGGTTATCTTAAGGTAGTTTTAATGCTCGTAAATCCTTAAAGCACATTTTTATGTATAACCAAATTCTTCTTCTTCTAAGGTTCTTTTCTTCTTCATTTTCATGAAGGAAACTTTGTTCTTCATCTACCTTAGGAGTGCCGAATTCATAAGGAGAAAAAGTCTAAGGTAAATTCTTGTAAAACTACTTACAATCTACTTAAGATCTTTATTGAAGATCTAACTCCTAAACACCTTCACCACTTGCATAAAACCGAAGAGGAGCATCAATATTACCTTGGAGAAAGCTTGGAGATTCAAGGAGAGTCTAAGCACTTAACCACCTTTGTTAAGAAGTAAGTTTACTAAGTAAACCTTTATGTTATAAGCTTTGTTAAGCTTCTAAAAATTATACAAAAATTATGTACACCTTCTAGGTTAATTAAAACCGAAACTATATTTTATATGCCAAAAATAATCTAGAACATATATAGAAAATATTTACCTTAAGACACATTTTTGTGTCACAAAATTTAGTTATGTTACATATTAATTCATGCCGAAATGTCAAGGGCAAAAATGCTTATTTTTGAGCTAAGAATTTATATAAGACATTACAATAATTTTTACATGAGTTATATAACTCCTATGAATTTATGTATAATTATTATGACATATAAATCCACTTTTATATACTATATGGTCACCAAATAAATATGGCCGAATGTACTAATTGATAAATAGGTATTAATGACCTACTTAGGTATATAAACTTATATCACAAAGTTTGGTGAGTTAAAATTATTTTATGAGAGCTTAAATGGCTAATTAATTAAGTTATGTGGCTTAAATGTAATTTTTACAAAGTTTAGTGTGTTTATTATAAAAACCGAGAGTTAAGGGTATTCTTGGGATATATATGATATAATATAAGGTTAAGAATTAAGTTTATGAATTTTAGATAATTTAAACAAGTGTTAAAATGACACTTTATAAAGTTTTGGGCTATTATGTAATTTATAAAAGTTGTTATGAAAGTTTGGAACTTATTAGTGGGCGAATTCATAATTAAGATATTTAATAGGCTCACCTTCGAAATTTTAAGGAATTAAATATTTAGACTATAGTTTATAAGTTATTAAGAAGTTATTATAAAGTTTTGGGATGAAAATGTAATTAAGGGAGAATAAATGACAAAGCCGAAATTCTTTGGGACTAGTTTGGTAATTTAAGAAATTATATATATATATTCGGCATTTATGGAGAATTAAAATTAAAACTATAGTTTATAAGGCATTATGTAAAGATTATAAGATTTTGTGGCTAAATTGCAATTATAAGGAATATATATATATAGGCCGAGATTTAAGAGGGGCTAAGTTGTAATTTTCAAAAGTTACAATATTGAAAAGTATATACCAAAATATTAATGGTAGTTTTGTGATTTAATTAAATAAGGAATTAAAACTATGATAAAAAGATTAGAATTTAATGTAAAGTTTATGAATTAATATGGTTGTTTTATAAATAACTGAAATATAAGGGTAATAATTTAGATTTAAATAAATATAGGTCCTATATGGATATTTGGAGGAATTAGAAGAAGGAATTTTAATTAAAGGAATTATGGGATTAGAACTACGACTTATATAGTTATAAGGAAGTTAAAGGAAAACAATAAATATTATTTATGACTAAAAGGAGAATAATGAGATTATAAGAATATTATGTCATTGTAAGACATTTAAATATAGTTAAGAAAATTATAAGTTGTTATGTCCCTTAGACAATTAAGTAAACAACAAATATAGTGCATGAATATATGAATACATATATGTACATTAAAGGATTTATAAATAAATCAAAAAGGAATAACAATAAGATATACATTAAATCATGAGGTAATTGAAAGAAATAAACCTCATGAAATAACAAATACGAGATTTGTTAAAAGATCCAATAGAATTATTATATAAGGGTAACATAAATTAACCCTCTCAGTTAATCCTATTCTAGGACTTTGTTTGACCAGACGTTGACCAGGGTATAATCAACTGCAACCTACGGTGAACGGTATGGGATTCTTGCAACCTGTTTTCTACCGGATTACACCGGCTTGTGTGCTATCTGTTGTTTGAATTAACGACCAAGATAATTAATGTAAAATGTTGTTTACTCTTGTGCGCTGTTGTATTATTTTATGTGCGTGAATGATGCTGACTACTACGTGTATGTCCCACGCATACAAACACTACTATACCAGTGGATTAAATACCTGCGCTTCAGTATACCGAGGACTTGTACTCAAGTCTCTCACTAACTTCACTTTATAACAAACGTCATTATCCTAAACGTGATAATTGACAATACACATCGAGTTCTTGTTTAACGTCTTTATATGACACTTAACAACTCTATACTACGAGAACGAGGAGCCCAGTTGGATCTGGCCATGCATGCTACAGGAGATGTACCTGTCTCAGGTCGTCTCCTATCTACGTCGCGACGGAACTTTTCAGTTGGGAGGAAGACTCTATTCCTCTCGGGTTTCTAATGCCCATCAGTTCAGTTTGAGGAAGACTTCATTCCTCTCGTGGGTTTTATTTCCCACATCTCTCAGTTCAGGGTTTAACTACGTTATCTCCTGGGGTTTTTAATACCCAACCTTTCAATCTTAACGAGGTCACTATACCTTCACTATTTCAGATATTCAGTTATACCTGTCAGTCCCAATGTGTGGACCGACTATCATTAAAGAATTTCAGTTCAGCTAACTTGACCTTCTGCAGTCTTGTTCTATGTGACATTATTGTCCTTGTATGGATACTTGTTATTCCTACTATGCTTGTTTACAGCTTTATAAAAAAATGAACTGCATGTATTCGACAAAGTAGTTGGTGTGCCCGGTAGACGATGGGCTGCACGTTTTCCATACCAGCATTGTTTGCTGAGCCCCTTTGGGGGCACCCCCATTTTTCAGGTACCTGAAGTTGAGAAGATTACCACACCGAGTGTAGGTGGGGTAGATTCAAGCTATGGGAGTCTTCTTATAGACATTTGTTTTTACTTAAGTATTTTACATTTTAGTTTGATTCCTAGTATCTCGGATTGTATTCGTATTCAGACCGTGACTTTTGGAGATTGTATTTGGACTTAGCCTTGTTGGTCACAAGGGTGGCCAACGGCATTGTAATACCGCCCGGTTGTTGTATTTATTTCCGCTGCAGTTGTATTTTATTTGGGAGTGATCGCCGTTCAGGTTATTGGATTTCGGGTTGGGGTGTTACACCACGTTTATATGTCTCATCCGCATTTATTGAGGTGGAGTTCATTTGTTGTATGTCCAACGTTCTTCGAGTCTCTATGGCTCAAGGCCGCACGTTTTTTTTTAGCTTTTTGCTTAAGTGGCTTGCACCATAATCACTGGTGTGTTTGCTAGTCTTCCGTATCTAGTACGGGTTAGTTACTTAGCGATCGGGTGTTCTTGTCCCGAGGCTTATCGCTTCTGTTATCAAACTAATCCTCTAGGGATACACCTCCAGTTCTGCATGCAATTGCAATAGGAATGAACATGACCTTATTCGTGAGATCCTTTGTCACACGGTACAAGACACTGGCTTTGCTGCCTAGTCTACTTACCATCACTTAACTTCCATCTTCACTGAGTCTAACTCGGAATTCTGTTTGTTCTTCATATCATTTACATATCATGGTCACTTATTGCGCACCATGTCCTTTCACTACATGACATTACTTTTCATGGCGTCTGCTACTAGGTTAGCTTCTGCTCATGTACTTACATCAACCATACTACGACTCGACACTTGGTTGATTGCTGAATATGTTATTTCTTAAGTCTTTATGCTCCTTGAGCGTTATTCGCTTTACATTTCATGTTGAACACACGTGGTGTTTGCTACTAAACTGACCATTCTTCCGGTCTTCCATAGTAGCTATAAAATATTCCTTTGTACATCTCCCCACATACTCAAGCTTCAATTTATCACATGAACAAACTGAGGTATTCTCTTATTTCATTACAAGTTAAATGGGATATCTTTGGATAATTTCCCGGTATCTGGGTCTCGTTCTACTTACAATTACTGTATTTCAACAAATGAAGGCCTTTTCCAGTGGGTTCACATTTACAGCTCTCTAGAGCCTCACAATACTGAGAGGTTTCCCCACCCTTTTAGGGTGTGGTTCGTTCTCTGCTCTTATCACTTACATAACATAATCCTTTTTTTTACCGGTGCCACTTCTGACAATCACTGTAACTATTTGAATTTACACATTGTATTGGTTCACGGCTTATAAGCCACGTTGCCTCGAGCACTGCTCGATGTATACTGTTCACACAAATTCTTACATCTTCGTACACCATGAAATGGTTTGGAGATTGTACTGGCTCCATGACAAGGTTGTTGCAACACACAAGGTAATATCAGGTTTCTCTTTGGGCCATTTAGGGTATCTCCTGTTAAGTGGATTTCCCTTCGGTGTTTAAACTAGGTATTTATCACAATATTTCATCCAACTGATGTTGTTCCCGACACCTTTTTAGGGTTATTCCTGGGTGTTGCTAAGTTACGTCATTTCATTTGGCTTGTACTAATGAGTATGTTTAGTTAACTACACCGCTTGCGGTACCATCTCTTGAACCATCTTGTTGGTAATGATAATGTCTCCCGTCTCGGGTAGGCCATTGACTCTTCCGTCTTACGTTCATTGAAGATCGATATTCCCTGGTAGTCTTGGTGATTATTCTTGGAATTTTATTCCATTTGTTGAACATCAATGTGTCCATGCTAGGCATCTGCCTTACCATCTTTAGGTTGGGCATTCATTCCAGCCATTACGTGATTACTTTACAACCTCGAGACATATCATATGTCTATACTTATTTGCCAGTGCCCCTTACACTACTTAACATTGAATCATTTCCTAGGATGAACTCTTTTTTTCCTTTAGGCTTGTTAACTTAACTGAATTCTTTTACTTCCACCATTCACGGTAATCGATTGTTCCTGTGTGAATTTTACTGCTGACCGTAGTACGGAGGCGACTACTCCCCGTGTGTGTTACACTACTCGTATACATATGTGGGGCATCCTACTGATACATTACTACTTACCTGACTAACTTATAAATAAGTCTATCGGGCCCGCAAGCTCCTTCGGAGTGCGGTCGTCCCACATTTCGTTTTTATACAATCGTAGTGTCCGGCACACGCCTATGTGGAGTATTCTGTTGTCAACTCCTCTTATATCGTCCGATGGTAATGTACATTTGGTGCTTCCCGAACTTAGTCAAGGGAAAATTCAACTATTGTACTTAGTACGGACTCGATCGGTTCCCTCGGGTTGATACCCTTGAGTTGTAGGATTTTTCTGAAGTGAACTGGGTATAACTTACCTACTATGCGGCGTTGAGGCTGGTGCAGGTCTTCTGGTTTTGGTTTTAAAGAAAATCTGAAGCTTGAGTGAATTTAGGCTTAAAAGAAGTTTTAAAATAAATATGAGTTTGAAAAAAAAGATTTGGGTGTAAAAAAGGGTTTGAAATAAATCTTAGTTCGAAAGAATAATTGTCTTGGTATTAGAATATTTGGTAGACTTTACCGAGTCTAGCAACTCGCTGACTGGTATGTCCTTAAATACAATGGTTAGGCCGTTAGGCCCTTCCATGGTTTCACTCTTCAAGTTCTTGGATCCATGATCCCGTAATTACTTCATTCGCCATCAGGGTACTCTACTGAGTACTTCATAGTCGTTAAAATTCTCCCGAATAGCCCCGTTATAACAGCACTTGCCATGGTAAGTGCATCATGCTGGCTGGCTATCGGTTCAACCTATACTGGTTGCAGTACTACTTTTATCATTACCGTATTTGGTAGCCTTGTCGGCTCTTCCTTTGATCTTATAGTCTTGATAATAAATTCTTCGAGCGACTCTCTTTCGTCTTGACTTGGTAGTCGTTAACTAGGGTGACCCTCCATTCTTAGAGGCCCTATTCATTTAGCTCTATGTTTTTCCTGATTGTTCGTCCCAACACATTTACCGTGGTTACAGAGATCTCACTCTTGTTTAGGTACTATGTTGTAGTCCTATTGATGTACGCATCATAAATTCCCCCATAGTTGTCTAAACTATGGTAATCGGTATTACAGCCTCTTTGGCGTTGTAGATTTGGAGTTATCCAACCTTGATTATTTCCTTAGTCTGTTAGTATACCGTTGGCGGTATTATCTAACAATTTGGCACATGTGTCTCGGGTCTCATTACTACATCTTTCTACTTCGGTGCACGGCTAGTGCGTTCCTTCTTGATGGTTAGCCATGGTTCTCTCGACTGCTAAGCATGTCGACCCATGCTGCCGGAAATTCCATTCTCTTATGCATAGGATTCTTCAAATCTCTACTATTAAATGCAGTTAACGTCCATCACACGGAACCGTCTCTGGGATTTCCCGTTCTTGGGATCTATCGTACGACCGGTTCTTCGTTCTTACATAAATACTTGATAACAACCAGATAGGGTTTTCCCACATAAGAGAGGACTTTATCTCTCTGGCGTTCTTTCGCGAGTTATAAAACGGAGGATGTGGAAGGCGGGTATGGATATTGTAGGTATCCCGTACACACGGGGAATGCCTAACCAGCGTATCTCTCACGCTATCTCTCAACCCTTAGCCCAAAGTCTTAAACTCCTAACTCGGTACTTCCTAAGCTCGGTATTTCCAGTCATCAGAGCGATACTTCGCTCTGATACCACTTTTTGTAACACCCCAACTACAAACTCCATACTTAACGACTAATTGCAGTGGAAAATATAACATTAATCAGTAACGAAACAGGGGCGGCGTTACATGCCATTAGCCACCCACGAGGCTAACAAGGATACTTCATACAAGATGTATCGATTTGATGGACATAGAATACCGAGTATAAGTTACAATTTACCAACATACTTCCATATCAAACTATACCGAGTGTTAAAGTACAAAAGTCACAATTCTTATCTAGTTTCATCATCATTATACAACCACGAGTGCACAGGCTCATCTCGGGTTCACTATCCAAAATTAACCAAAAGAACTCCATCTACTGCATAGCTAAGCGACTCCGCTTCTTCGATCCTTATCCTGAAATAAACGGGGTGCCCCGAAGGGCTCAACAACCTATGGCTGGTATGATTAACGTGCAACCCGTTGGCTAACGGGCCGTACACTGCTAATTCTCATAATGAACATGGGATTCGTTTTTAACAATCATTATACATTACATAGCAGTGTTCTTTGCATAATCATGACGATACTCAACACATAACAATAGTACAACCAACATAACAACATACAGATGTGTAACACAACCAATACAATCAACACATCAATGTTTGTTAGATTACGTTACTGTATACTTTAGCCCGTGGGATTTTTCCCTTAATGGAGTTTCATTATTATAGTAACCACTTATCCGTTTCGTCGGATTACATTTAATTACCTTACACAACAAAAAACATGGGGTTGATTTCATGGGTTAATTTACCCGAACATAATAACATATATTACTCTTTAACATACGCACTACATAGCTTAGGAGCGAGTCACGTGAGGACTCGGTCCAAAATAAGAGTTAGTCACTTAATAGGGCCTAGAGAATATCTTCATTCTCATGTCGGGCCCATTACATAACACATCACCATTCTTCTTAGAGAACGTATACTTTACTTAAGATGTGACGGATATAATATAGATCTGAACACACCGTACACAATTACTTTACTTAGATGTGTCATATAATTCGGATATAATATAACTCCGAACACGCCGTCCACATATCCCCCTAACCCTGATCATAAGTCAAGGCAGGAGAGCCAATTATGAGGCTCGTGGGGGATTGAATTCCAAGAAGGAAAAAAACAAAACAGAGAGGGAGTTGAATCAATATAAATACCAACTCCCAAACACACGCGCGCGACCGGGACTCCCAGATTCCTCACCCCCCATAATATATATTAGTTAGGAGTTCCCTTATGGAACATATCACATCACGACACCATATGGTGTTACAGACTTAGTTTTACACACAAGGGAGGAAACATCGATAAACACACATATGATCCACACATGGCACATGGATAGCCGTAGTTAAAATGTTCCCGTATGTTGGGACATTAAACTGAATACCGTTCTCTTACGTGATCCTAATGTTGGTTAACTAATGCGGTTAGCACATATTCGAGGTTGGACAGTATCGAAAAAAACACGCCACATAAAAACAATAACTGTAAACTCATTTCATGCGTTAATCTTATAAGGTCATAAACACTCAGAAAAACACACAACACATAAGCCGGTGTAAACCGGTAGCAAACGGGTATAAAGAAAATCATACCTGTCACCTTGATAATGGCTAGCCTAAAATGAAGATCTCTTAGTCTCGGCTGCCATTTCGACTAGTTCACATTCCTATAATTCATTCGGTCGAATGGTTAATTACCGTTCTTACTTTCTGGTTAACTAATTACTTCACATAATTATGTTGTATACTTTCATACTTAGACTTATACCTATTCACCCTCCTAATATCACTAGTAGAAAAATGATTAAAAGATACGGTCTATAAACGACGGTTTTTAAAAAACCCGTCTCTAAAACGTTGAGGTGGCGCACGCGGGTGAGTGTTACTCATTTTAAAAGACGGTTTACAAGATAAAAGACGGGCTACAATGAACCGACGTTTTTGTTTCTTTGCATTCGCGCCGTCTTTGTTCTTAAACGACGGTTAAATGTAAACCGTCGTTTTTAGCTGTTGACATCATTGACCTACGGTTCTTAAAACGACGATTATTCCGGAACCGCCTCTTAAAACCCTAATATATTCTACCCCGCCATATTTTCTTTATTCTTCCTCCGATCACGCCTGCATGTTGTAACTTCTGTCTTCCCTATCGATCACCGTCTCTTTCGCGCCGTCCCTCTTCTGCCATTGTCGCCACAATCGCTGCCCATCCACCACCGCATCCTGTTGCTACTTCTGCTCGCCGTCCCTCTATCTTCCGCCACTGCGAACGCTAGCTAGCGTGCTTCTCTGCTCGCCATCTCCACCAGCTGATGTGCCCCCCTTCTTCTCTAAGGCGCTAGAATCGGTAATAATCTCAACTAAGCTTCTCCTCCTCACCACCAATTAAGCCATTCTTCTGTACATTGTGAATTTAGCAAAGATGTGATAAGTTGGGAGAACCAATTACATTGATCGATCATACGGCGCGGCGCTTTTCTGTTTACTGATTCGGGTGGCTCTGATTGTGTATGCATTAATCGATTTCTATCTTCCCTCATAAATTTTGTCTCAATGCTCCTGTATTTCTCTATGATTGTTAGCGATTTTTCGTATCTGATGTTCGTTTGAGACAATTGTGAGCAATTGCATGTGTACCCTGTTTTCTGCTGTTAAAACGCATTAGTGTCTATAGAAACCGCCAACAATTAGTTTGTTTCTGCTGCCGCATCAGTGGAGCAAATGATAATCATCATTAGTAGTAGTATAGTCTCGGTTGTTTGGAATAAAAAAACAACTGTTGTTTCTTCTCCTACATTCTCAACGGCTTAGCTCCTTGTTCTGATTTCTTCTCTGTCATGTTATTTGATTCTGCCCATGCTTTATATTTGAAGCGTCTGTGAGTTTGGTGGGTGAATATGTCGAAGAGAAACTGCATTTGGTTTCAGCTAAATTGGTTTTACCTTCTCCACTGCAAACTTGCAAAAAAATTTTGAGCAATCATTAAGCTGAGACAATCATTAATTACAAACCTATTCTGTAACTGCTTATGCTGCTTCATAATGAATAATTTTAACTGTCCATAGTTACAACCTTAGGTCCATTTTGCTTCAAATTTCACTGCTTGAATAAGCCACAACATGGGCAGTTTAGTTTTACATTTGTTTTAGGCAACATTACAGCCTATCGTAAGCTTTACTTTTTGCCAATGACTAAGTGGAATAGGAGTAAAAACTGCTATTAAAAAAAACTGCACTTACCTCTTATTTACGCTGCTATTTTTGAGAAAAAAAATGTAAGGGCTGTTCAATTTGCTTTTTGCTTGGCTTTTAGCCCTCTTAATGTGTTACTTTTAGTGTGAGATACGATACCCTATAAACCCAACCTGCTCCAGATTTTCACTTCCATAAATAGCTCCTGTTTCAGCAATCTATTAGTGTCTAATAAAGCTTCGTTTCTTCAGCTTTTACCACTGTTTTAAGCCACAATACTGGTCTAATCGAATTTGATTTTGTTAGATGGGGAAGCCTTGTTTATGTCATGATAATGAGCAGATAATATGGCGAGAATGCAAGCTTTAATCGCTCCCGACCTTGCCCATGTCCAACAGCTTAAGCCCTCTAAATTCTTTCCATATTTGCCTCTGTTTTCTATTGATAATTCCATAGTTTGGGCAGTTTACTGCTACACCGTTTAGTGTGAGATACGATACCCTATAAACCCAACCTGCTCCAGATTTTCACTTCCATAAATAGCTCCTGTTTCAGCAATCTATTAGTGTCTAATAAAGCTTCGTTTCTTCAGCTTTTACCACTGTTTTAAGCCACAATATTGGTCTAATCGAATCTGATTTTGTGAGATGGGCAAGCCTTGTTTATGTCATGATAATGAGCAGATAATATGGCGAGAATGCAAGCTTTAATCGCTCCCGACCTTGCCCATGTCCAGTAGCTTAAGCCCTCTAAATTCTTTCCATATTTGCCTCTATTTTCTAATGATAATGCCATAGTTTGGGCAGTTTACTGCTACACCGTTTGTGCTATTTTCCAATCTGTATTAGGCTTATTTTTAACGCGGTCGTAGTCGTTAAATGAAGCATAATTTGAGAGTATTTATACTCCATTTAAATGTTTTATTTTTGTCTCGGTTATAAGTCATGGTATGACATACTCCAATCTGCTTCGACTTGGTTTCAGTAAGCCTTATATAGGTTTGTTTGGTGCTTTGGTGAACTTTATTTGTTTTTTTAAAAGGAAAAAAAATAATACATATGCATTTAGGTTTAAGATATAAAGAGAAATAAATAATATATATAAATACATATATATATTAGTAACCAACAAGCTAACCTGACATCTTCTTCGTACCATTGTAGTGTTACAATTGAACAAATATATATATATATATATACAAGTATCCACATTTGAATATGACAAATGGAATAAATCTTCGTACCATTCATACTATTATGTTTGTGAATTTCTCTTCTGCTTGAACCCTTGGATTAACTCTAGTTATTTTAATCAGACCTAAGGTGGCAAGGCTCTGCTCGCCGTCTCCACCACCGCTGGATGCAATCGACCTGCTAGCTTGCTTCTTCTCGAAGGCGCTAGCTTGAACTGGTAATATTCTCAACTTATCTTCTCCGATCATCAGCAAATAATGTACAATCCTTTCCCCTTGTGAAATTAGTAAGATAGGTTGTGAAATTACGGAAGAACCAAATACGGCCGCATGTGATCAATTATATGTACCTAGTTGACACTCCTCTGTTCAGTTAGTATGTACATTCCCTTGGATTGAGCATTCTGACCAGATCGTTGCTTCTAAATTACGTTTTTATGGTCGGTTTCAACCAATGCATTACTACTGATTATATATTATATTTGTTGAGGCACCTTTTCTTCCCTTACAACATAGGTAGCTATGTCATCCTTTTTATTGCTGCTGTCAAAATTTGATTAATACCACATCTTTGCTTCAGTTCTTGTTTATTTCTCCATTTCTTCAACATCAATACTGCTGCGATTAGGATATACATGTTTTGCGCGCTGATCATTCTTTACTTGAATTTGCGCCTGTACAGTGATAAGTCACTGGGCTGCTGTCTCACACACCAATTTAGATTACGGGCTGATTGCGTAACCGGTAATACACTTGAACTTAATGATTCTTAGTATTAGGATATACATGCTCTGCGCTCTCATCATTCGCCACTTGAATTTACACCTTTACAGTGAAAAAAGTCACTTTCCCTTGGGCTGCTGCATCTCACACACCAATTTGATTACGGGCTGATCCCGGAACCGGTAATACACTTGAATTTACACCTCTACAGTGATGTTAAATATTGTTATTTTCTTTAGTATTAGGATGTACATGCTCTGTGTTCTCATCATTCTCTACTTGAATTTGCACCTCTACAGTGAAAAGTCACTGGGCTAGTTGCTGCATCTCACACACCAATTTTGATTGCGGGCTGAGTCTGGAACCGGTATACACTTGAACATACTGTGTTTAAATATTGTTATTGTCTTTAGTATTAGGATATACATGTTGTGCGTTGTCATCATTTTCTACTTGAATTTGGCCTTGTACAGTGATAAGTCACTGTCTGCTGCATCTCATACACACCAAATTGATTAAGGGCTGAAAACAGATCATCTTGGAATCGGTAATACACTCGAACTTACTGATTTTAAATATTGTTAAATTATTTGGTATTAGGATATACAACTAGTAGTATATGCATATATAGGTATATATTAGGAAAAGTAGATGGAGATATATAGTAATAATGAATCATCTAATTGGTGATTGGAGGAAAAGTTTGATCACACCACGTTGAGATTCTTGGGTAAACCATCACATAAACCTTCTGTACGTCGTTTTAATATACACCACCGCAACACAAGACTATACTCTCTCTCAAATTGAAAATTGACCCGAAATCAGCAACAAACCGACCCTGACCAAACTAAACCTTATCGTTGTTAAGCCGAGAATAAACCACAATATTACACAACCATCCAAACCACAATCAACCGAACCGGAGTAAGGTATGTGTAGGTTGCTAATGTGTAACAGTATTATAGCAGGAAGAAGATGACAAATTCATGGATGTATAGTGGGAAATTGGACAGTAAATTTCTCGAAGGAGTCGACAAATTTTGCAATGTTCTGGTGAATAATTTGACTCCGGCCAATAAGGGGTACATATTTTGTCCTTGTGTGGACTGCAAAAACTATTTGAAGTATCGAGAGATAGAAAAAATAAAAGAACATCTGATTCGCCGTGGTTTTACGAAAGACTATGAAGCTATAGTACGGTGGCATGGTGAGAGTGCAGTAAATGTCATGTGTAATGAACAAGACTATTGTGAAGACAACCAAACAACTGTGGTCAATGAGCACAACACAGAAGACAATGAACCAGATTTCGATGACATTGCTACAATGGTGGAAGATGTTGAACAAGAGTTTTACAACAGGCCAGACACCTATGAGACTTTGTTGGATTCATCCAAAACACCATTGTATCCGGGGTGTGATCCTACAAAGTTGAGTAAATTGAGTGCTGTCTTTGTAACACCCCATCCAACATTAACACACTTAACAACAAACTGCAGCGGAAAACAAACTTCATCACATTACTTAACTTCTTGGTGTTACACGTCGTTAACTACCCACGTGGCTAACAAGGCTAATACATATACATTGTACCGGTCCGATGGACTAGATTCCCGAGCGACTACACATTACTATCCCTATTCATTAACAACAACAACAACATACACCTTTCAACTGTACCGAGTATTCACAAACTGATGCCGATAACAATCTCGGTCTTACTATACCTACTGTACATGTACAACTTAAATGATTACCCATGTACAACGACTACCCCGTCCTACTCTCGAACGGCTTCCAGCTCCTTGTACCTGCAATTAGGAAAAAGAAGAGAAAAGGGTGGCCCCCAAGGGGCTCAGCACCTTTGCTGGTATGGTAATCCCACAGCCCACGTGCTACCGGGCCACGCACAACTAATTGTCGTCTTAGCATGGTTGATTATATTTAAATCATGCATGTAACTTAAAACACACAACACGAATCATACCGCCTCAATGGGCTCGACAAACAGTTATCATATCCATACTTGATAGGTCACTCATGGTATTCATTACCCCTAGAGTGTTTCTCCTCTAATGGACTACTTCCTTAATAGACGACAACTACCCATTAATCGGGTTATCCTTAAACGCCTCTTATCACAAACGGGGATTCATATTCATGATCCCCATACTCCACATTTTACAACATATAACATTCATCACATAACAACACATATCAACACCTTTCACGTTTTCAACGTGCATAAAATAACTTCGCAATAAATATTGCATCATAACAACAATACATAACATAACGGGTACGGTTCCCTTTTATGAACCGGCCCAAACATAGTCAGTTCACTTGTAGCCTAGAGAATGTTGCCAGTCTCATGATAAGCTCATTACATAACTCGTTACCGTCTCGTTAAATGAACAGATAACTTAACACAAGGTGTCTCGGATATAGTGATCCAAGCACACCGAACAAACATAACATAGTATTCCCCTGTGGCCCGACGTGAGTCAGTAATAGCCTTGGTTAAGCTAAAGGGAAGGTTGGAAACCAAATTGGAAAACAACCATGACATACAGAGAGGATCGAACCTGATATGACAACGACCCCCATACTCACACGCGTGGCCGGAACAGACCGGACTCCTCACTTCCCCCGTTAGCACTTGTTAGAAGTTCAACATTGAACTTAATTAAACAATCACAACATTGGGTTAAGTCTTGTTAGACACACACAAGGGAAGGGAGAGAGTCATACATTCACACACAAACATCACACACAAACATCACATAACTAACTCGCGTATAGCCGTGGTTAGAACGTTCCTTAGGTCAGAAACGTATCACCGGATACCGTTCTCTTACGTTTACCTAATAGTGGTTAACTAGCCTTCAAGCGCATTCGAGGTTACCGGTATCAGCACGTAAACATACAACAACAATAACGACTGTAAACTCGTTTCATGATTTATCTTATAACGTGGCAAACATACAGAAAAACACATTGGCGTACAAGCCGGTGTAATCCGGTAGGACACAGGTTGCAAGAAAACCATACCTGTCACCGGAGTCCACTTAATCATGTCCACTTACGTTCCTCGAACAATTCTCGAACAACTGATAATATTACATGTACTTTTGTTAACATCGGGGTAACATGATTGTTTAAAGTCTAATGCTTATAACTTACCCCCGTTAACTTAGTTAAATAACTTCACATTTTAACTTATTTTACCTTTGCATTTTAATACAACTTTTCCCCCACTAAATTGTCATTATAACTCACTTAACATGTCCTTAACAATCTTATAACATCATTACTTAATAATCCCCATCATTACACATCATTATTAAACCTTAAACAACATTTTTAGAGTGGTCCAGGACTTGGTCCTTACCTTAAGTCCCGGACCAACACTTACAGAAACTCTCGGCTACTTTTAACAGGGTGGTCCGGGACCTTGTACTCACCCCAAGTCCCGGACCAAAGCTCTTGTGAACTCTCGGCCCTTTTTTGTGTGTAGTCCGGGACATCATCCACTACCTAGGTCCCGGACCACTGTAACAGAATCCCAAATATGACATTTTCAAGTCTTGTTTCATCTATTATCTTCATCCATTGATTACCCAAACTTCATACATGAACTTAGGCATATTCTAATACCAAAATATCACTTTGATTCACCTTACAACATTGTCCAACTTGCTACCCAATTTTTTCTTACAAATCTCTTAACACTTGTAACATTTTCCATTTGGTTTCCTATGTGGTGTTTCACCTATAATGACTACTACACCAAAGTGTTTCCTCACCTTCATAACATCATATCCCAAGCATCTTCTCTTACTAACTGATTCTCCTTTTTCACATCTTACCTAAACATCATTTCCTCCTTGTACATCAACATTACCTAAACCTAACAAACTTCTCCAAGACTTTATTACATCCCAAAAACACTCATTGAATTCCTAGAACTTCCAAGACAATACCAAAGTCCTTGTAACACTCTACAACACCTTAACACATGTTTTCTTCTCTAATAAACATTCATCCATTCCTCACCTTTCCTAGTTCACCAAAACTCATTTAAGCACTTAAAACTTCTTGTACTCTGTCCAAATTTTGCCATGGGTTCTCCTAGCATATTGTCATACCAAAACACATTGTTTTTCACCATTAGACATTCAAGAACACCTAAATCCAATCAAGAACTTTCTCACACACATAACTTCACCAAATTTACACTACATCACAATATAGTGCATAAACTTAATTGCTTGGCACTTAGGCCCTTAAATAACATGGCTCTTAGGCCCTTAAATTGCATAAACCTTAAACACTGAATTTCCACATTGTATTTGCCTTTGACCTGCAAATACACTCAACAACACATATGCCTTTTAATAAGCCCTTAAGAGCATTCTTCTAAGTCATTTTCCCTTGGCTCCTTAAATCATTTCCATAAACAATATAAGCTCATTTCTCCTAAGACTTTAAACCACCTTAGGTTAGCACATTTACCTCTTTTCCTCACAAACTTCTTTCTTGTTTCCTTGACTAAATTGGCAAGGCTTTTAGTTGCTTGTCAACTTCTAAACATTATACAAATAATATAATGAGTATACAAGCTTTAAGCTTCATCTCATTACAAACCCTAGATACATATATTATCTTAACACATTAAGGTAATTGTTTTACCTTTGGAATTGGAAGAGAGCTTGAATAAGTATCAAGAGAGGACTCCACCTAGTCCTTGAAAGGTTGGAATGAAGCTAGAACAAAGCAATATAATGAGCACCATCAATGGTGATTTTCGGTCATGATAAAAACATGGAGGAAACATTATTTTTCTTTGAGATTCCTTACCTAGAAGCAAAGGAAATCAATAATATGTAGAAATATAAGCTCAAGCTCCTTCAATGGTGGAACTCCATGGCACCGAAATGGTGGTCTTGGAGTTTTGAGAAGATAGGAATGAAGAGCTTGATGAGGGGAAGAGAATGGTGGTGTTTGTTTTTGATTTGGTTAGGTGAGCTAGGAATTACAAGAGGTCAAAGATGGAGTTTAATGGTGGTGGTGTAGTATTACCGTGAAAGAGAGGAAGAAGATGGAGTTGGAACCGTTGGAATGCAAGAAGGAAAGAGAGAATGAAGATAAGTTTGCCTTTTTAAGAGATATTAAGTAAAGTAAATAGTGTTTTACTTTATCAATTTCCATCTTATCAATTTAACAAGGGGATGACTCATTCCCTTATAAGAAAACCGTTCCCCAATAGTAGAAAGGGGTATTTTAGTCTTTATTTGTCAATTTAGTTACTTATAATAACATATGTTACAAACTAGCTTATTAAAGTTAGTATTCACTAAAACAAGGCACATAGATGTGAAATTTTTGATTTCCCATTGATATAGACTTCCAAATGTGATACTATATAGTACACATGTTAATTAAAGAGTAATGATGGACATTTAGCTATTCAAAACTCATTTACAAGACAATTTTTCAAAAATGTGCTTTAAGACTTCTTAAAGCACATTTTGTGTTTTAACTTGTTTTCAAGCTTGGTTTTCTTTGGTAATTGATTTAATATGTTCATTAACATATTTATAAAGTATAGGTATGACCATTAGGTCTTATACAAATTTATCCCAAGCTTAGAGGACATTTTTGCTCTTATTGACTTTAAGGTATATTCTTGTGTTTTGTTTGGTTTAACTGTCTACCAAAGTTTCCTAAGGACTTAATTTGCCTCATTAAATCATAATTGAATATTATTAAGTCTTGGTAGGCTCTTTGGGTCCTAACCAAGTTTACTCCAAGCTTAGAGCATGTTTTTGCTCAAGCTGTCTTAGTGCTTTATTGCATTTTACTATTGTTTAAATTGTTCACTGATGTTTCTAAGGCACTTTTTAGCCTTTACATACCTTAGTTTAGTATTTAAACAATATATCAGGGTTTGGGGTATTTCAATCTACCCCCCTTAAAAGAACTTCGTCCTCGAAGTTTACACTTCCCACACATCTTGGATTAGAATACGGGGATTACTTATAGAAATAAAACTTCCATAACCAAACACACTTTGCATCACAACCTCGGACTTAATGGTCCGGGTAACACATTCACATCCGTACATAACATATTCACATGATAACCTCGACTCAATGGTCCGGGTATCTTAACAACACTTACACATACATAACAACCCTTAGACTCTCTGGTCTTGGGTAACATAACAACATTTAGACACATAGGTCTTGATAACATAACAGCCTTTAGACACATAGGTCTATGTGACACACACATTTAGACTCATAAGTCTTAATATCATACACTTTAGGAGATCAAAGTCAAAATAACATTTATTACACATACCACACAACATGTCATAGCATGTATAACAATCAAAAATATCTTTGATATACACTGTGATCCCCAGAACCCGGTCGCGATGGACACCTTCCGTCCCCGTGCCTTTGGGAGATCAAAACAATCACTTAAATTTAAAATTTCCTTGTGAGGTTAAGTAAGTGAACTTTAATTATGTAAAGTATCTATCGACGTTTTATAAATACCAATTCAAAATCCTTTTGAAAACACATACAACTCCAAATCCAACTTATGCTTTTTGCTTCTTTTCTTAGCGTGTTTATTTGTGACCACTTATAGGGAGCTTCAAGAATCATCCAACCCTGATGTGATCAGCATCAGTGTTGAACTATCCTTCCACTCCAATTTGTGTTCGGCTTCCCTTGATCGCATGCAAATCAAGTTCCACCTCCCACTTCATTTTCAAGCATCAAATAAATCACTCATTTCCGATTTTCTATCTTTTTAATCATTCTAATCATGATCATACATCTCCAAGAGATAGAACTTCGTCTATCAGTTATTTCATACACTTTAATGTTGTTACCTAGGGAATCTTATTCTCACTAGGTTCTATGTCGGTATCATGCCCTTTCATGAATCACTATATAATATATATATACACATATATTTTATCAAAATACAACACAGTTTCACATTTGTACACTGTCGGGGTTTTTCTTTGTTCCCCGGCAGTTTCTCTACTCCCCACACTTGTACTATCACACACAATTGTTAACAAACAAACACACTTATCACAACGGTATTCGCATCTTCTATGCGCAATTACCATAATTAAACCATGAATGAATGCGTATGTTTACATAACACACACACCAATCATCAAAACAAATTATTTTGTGCTATGCACAACATAAATCACGTACACTTGTACGGTAATACACACTAAGTGGTTTTGCGCTCTACCCCCCTTAAAAGGGATTACGCCCACGTAATCAATCACTAAACTTTGGCTTAAAATGTTCTGCCGTCGTGAAGTGTTTTAACTTCCACGCGGTCTATTACACAATGGATTCTGATTAGAGGATCTTAACCATATTGGCGGTTTAGTTCCTAAACCAAGAATTCTCATTGGAGTTTGTTTTAACTCTTAGTTGGTTTCGATTCTGGCCTGTTAGGCTTCTAGGCGTTAATAATTAGCCATTCACTCATGTTCACCATGTACATTCAACACTTTAATCACTGGCTCACTAGTTTCTGCTGCGAAACTCTAATAACTATAGAGCTTAATTGCCCCATTTGTTATTCTTACTGTATTGTACATCCCCAATTGTCACCTTGATCTTGGTAACAATGGTTTCTCAACCGACGCATGGTATCTCTTACCGTTAGCGAATTCGGTGAGTTATAAACTTTCTATACACTTCCATAACAATTTACTGTGTATACAGTTATGTATTTCACAATGATTGACTTGTTCCCTTCCGACTTACTGTTGGTTGAGATTGAGCTACTACCTAGTGTGTAGTGCTCTCTCAGCTATTTCCCACACTTGAGGTATATTCCACACCGATATTTGGCAGTTAGTGCTACTGCAGTCACTTACTGTTAATCATGCCTCCACATTTGGTTTTGTACAAGTACTCCTTTATTGGTGTGGCCTTGCATTTCCTATGCATCGGCCATTATAACATTATTCCTCCACAATTAACATGTTTCCAATTCCTAGCTATCCCACTCGATCATTACTACGCAAGTGCAATACCAAAACACTCAGTCATACAGAGTGCAGAGGCGTAAACTCTTGACAGTAAATCCCTTATGCGATTCGCCATGGAATTCACACTGAGTTCCTCATCACATAGTACCTACCACTGGCCTATTGCCCAGTCTGTTTATCTTCACTTACCTTGCATCACCACTGAATTTAATTCATAACTGCTCTTATCTGCCATATTATTATTTAATCAACACTTATACAACGGTCGCTTGCCGCGTACCGTGCTCTTACTTCCTGTATAACACTAACTTACACGGTATTTGCTGTCACATTAACTTCCACACCTATACTTATATTGTTCACATTATGGTTCGTCATTCATTTGGATGACTACCGAATGCTCCCTGAGCGTTGCTCACTCGAGTATCAAACCGACGTTATTTAGCTCGGTGCTTCACTTTATACACACATACTACTAAACTAACTGCTCTTAAATAATAATAATATTGTCCATCCTTAACATATTTCTTGAGCTTGGTTCACATAACTACCGCTCCAGCGGTTTCACAGCATCGAGAGGTATCCCCACTCTTAGTGCAGTGGTTCGTTCTCCACTCTATTCACTTATATAACATAAACTTCTGCAATCACTCTAATTTTCATAACACATTTTATTTGTGGCTTGTAAGCCTTACTGCCTTGAGCTGTGCTCATTGTAGGCTGTCCACACACATGTACTTCTCTGTACAACATTACATAGTTTGGATATTATATTGAGCTCCATGACAAGGTCGTTACATTCCGTTTCCTTTCATGGGATGTTCCTTAGGTTTGTCAGTCCATCTCCTGACAACTTATGTCTAAATTGGGTGTTAGTTTCAACCCTTGTGTTTCTATCATGCATTTCGTTCAACAATTATTGATGCGAACACCCTTTAAGGATTGTTCCTGGGTGTTACTAAGTCATGCCATTACATCTGGTTCGTACTTATTGATATATCGAGTTAGCCACGCCGTTTGCGTTCTTAACTGGCTTATTATCTTCTTCTGTGAAGATTTACACTTCCTGGTAGTGTAGGTACTCATTCTGGGAGTTTCATCTCGTTCCTTGCACAATAACATGTCCATATCAGGCATCTGCCTTGCCATGCATAGGCTGGGTCTCCGTTCCAGCTATCATGTTTATCCCTGAGGATCCTTAAGACATATACGATGTCTTTACATTACAGTTAGTGCACTTCGCACCTCCTGACTCTTAAACATTTCATTGAAAGGAATTCACTAATTCATTTAGTGTCGTTAACTTAACTGAGTTCCTTAACTTCAACCATTCATGGTAATCCTTAGTTCTTGTTTGACTTATACTGCTGACCGTAGTACGGATTCGACTACTTCCTGTGTCTCGGACTCTACTCGTATACATGTGTGGGGTACCCTACTGATACATTACTACTTACCCAACTAACCCATAAGCAGGTCTATCAGGCCCACAAGCTCCTATCGGAGTGCGGTCGTCCCACATTACAGTTGGTACACTCGTATTGTCTGTCACACGCCTAGGTGAAGTATTCTATTGTCAACTCCCTTATATTGTCCCATGACGATATGCGTTCCGTGCTTCCCGAACTTAATCGAGGGAAAGTTTATTTTACTGGTTTGGTTTAGAAGAAGGTTAGAACGAAGTGTTGGTTTGAAAGAAAATTTGGTTTTGAAGGAAAAGAGTTTGAAATAATCTGAGTTTGAAAGAAAATTTTCATGGTTTCACAACATCTTCTTACCTTAACCAAGTCTAGCTTCTTGCTGACTGGTGTACTTACAATTACAGAGGTTAGGCTAACAGGCCCTTCCACTGTTATGACGATCACATTTAACCTTATGGTACTTTACCAAGTACTTTGTAGTGGTTATAAATTTCCCGAACAGCCCTGTTACAGCAGCACTTGCTATGGCAAGTGCGCCATGCTAACTGGCTATCGGTTTAACACATACCGGTTGTGGTATTGTTTTTACTCGCACTATTATCAGTGGCCTTGTTGGCCCTTACTCGACCCTACAGTCTTGACAATAACCCTCTGGGTAACTTCTCACTGTATTCACATGATAATTATCAACTGGGGTGTCTCCTATTCTAGAGACCCCTTTTCTTAGTATTGTTTCCCCTTCGTAGCCCGTTCCACACATTTGTCGTGGTTACTGTGACTTGTGTCTGTTTGGGCACTACGTTGTGGTTCCTTTGTCGGTTGGTATACCGTTGGTGCATCATTTAACAACTGTAGTCCCGTAGACACTCGTCTCGGGTTTCATTAATCCACTTCTTGCCTGTTGCACGGTCAGTGCGTTGCAAGCTGGTTATCCTCGACTGCTCGGCATGTCGACCCAGGTTGCCGGTAATTCTATTCTTCTATACACAAGATTCTTCATTCTTCGCTATTAAATGCGGTTAACATTGTTCAGATGGAAACCGTCTCCGGGATTCCCAGTTTTCGGGATCTACCGTATGACTGGTTCTCCATACCTTTAGAGGTACTTAATAACAGCCAGATCGGGTATTCCCGAGTAAGAGAGGACTTCCATCTCTCTGGCGTTGTTTCCCAAGTTATATAAAACAGGGAATGTGGAGGGCGGGAAGGATATTGTAGGTTTCCAGTACACACTGGTAATACCTAACTAGCATATCTCTCACGCTATCACTCAACCCTTAACCCAAAGCACTAAAATCCTAACTCGGTACTTCCTAAGCTCGGTAATTCAGTCATCAGAGCGATACTTCGCTCTGATACCACTTTTTGTAACACCCCATCCAACATTAACACACTTAATAACAAACTGCAGTGGAAAACAAACTTCATCACATTACTTAACTTCTTGGTGTTACACGCCGTTAACCACCCACGTGGCTAACAAGGCTAATACATATACATTGTACCGGTCTGATGGACTAGATTCCCGAGCGACTAGACATTACTATCCCTATTCATTAACAACAACAACAACATACACCTTTCAACTGTACCGAGTATTCACAAACTGATGCCGATAACGATCTCGGTCTTACTATACCTACAGTACATGTACAACTTAAATGATTACCCATGTACAACGACTACCCCGTCCTACTCTCGAATGGCTTCCAGCTCCTTGTACCTGCAAATAGGAAAAAGAAGAGAAAAGGGTGGCCCCCAAGGGGCTCAGCACCTTTGCTGGTATGGTAATCCCGCAGTCCACATACTACCGGGCCACGCACAACTAATTGTTGTCTTAGCATGTGGTTGATTATATTTAAATCATGCATGTAACTTAAAACACACAACACGAATCATACCGCCTCAATGGGCTCGACAAACAGTTATCATATCCATACTTGATAGGTCACTCATGGTATTCATTACCCCTAGAGTGTTTCTCCTCTAATGGAGCTACTTCCTTAATAGACGACAACTACCCATTAATCGGGTTATCCTTAAACGCCTCTTATCACAAACGGGGATTCATATCCATGATCCCCATACTCCACATTTTACAACATATAACATTCATCACATAACAACACATATCAACACCTTTCACGTTTTCAACGTTCACAAAATAACTTCGCAATAAATATTGCATCATAACAACAATACATAACATAACGGGTACGGTTCCCTTTTATGAACCGGCCCAAACATAGTCAGTTAACTTGTAGCCTAGAGAATGTTGCCATTCTCATGATAAGCTCATTATATAACTCGTTACCGTCTCGTTAAATGAACAGATAACTTAACACAAGGTGTCTCGGATATAGTGATCCAAGCACACCGAACAAACATAACATAGTATGCCCCTGTGGCCCGACGTGAGTCAGTAATAGCCTTGGTTAAGCTAAAGGGAAGGTTGGAAACCAAATTGGAAAACAACCATAACATACAGAGAGGATCGCACCCGATATGACAACGACCCCCATACTCACACGCGTGGCCGGAACAGACCGGACTCCTCACTTCCCCCGTTAGCACTTGTTAGAAGTTCAACATTGAACTTAATTAAACAATCACAACATTGGGTTAAGTCTTGTTAGACACACACAAGGGAAGGGAGAGAGTCATACATTCACACACAAACATCACACACAAACATCACACACAAACATCACATAACTAACTCGCGCATAGCCGTGGTTAGAACGTTCCTTCGGTCGGAAATGTATCACCGGATACCGTTCTCTTACGTTTACCTAATAGTGGTTAACTAGCCCTTCAAGCGCATTCGAGGTTACGGGTATCGGCACGTAAACATACAACAACAATAACGACTGTAAACTTGTTTCATGATTTATCTTATAACGTGGCAAACATACAGAAAACACATTGGCATACAAGCCGGTGTAATCCGGTATGACACAGGTTGCAAGAAAACCATACCTGTCACCGGAGTCCACTTAATCATGTCCACTTACGTTCCTCGAACAATTCTCGAACAACTGATAATATTACATGTACTTTTATTACATCGGGGTAACATGATTGTTTAAAGTCTATTGCTTATAACTTACCCCCGTTATTTTAGTTAAATAACTTCACCATTTTAACTTATTTTACCTTTGCATTTTAATACAACTTTTTCCCCACTAAATTGTCATTATAACTCACTTAACATGTCCTTAACAATCTTATAACATCATTACTTAATAATCCCCATCATTACACATCATCTTTAAACCTTAAACAACATTTTTAGAGTGGTCCGGGACTTGGTCCTTACCTTAAGTCCCAGACCAACACTTACAAAAACTCTCGGCTACTTTTAACAGGGTGGTCCGGGACCTTGTACTCACCCCAGTCCCGGACCAAAGCTCTTGTGAACTCTCGGCCCTTTTTTGTGTATGGTCCGGGACATCATCCACTACCTAGGTCCGGACCCACTGTAACACAGAATCCCAAATATGACATTTTCAAGTCTTGTTTCATCTATTCTCTTCATCCATTGATTACCCAAACTTCATACTTGAACTTAGGCATATTCTAATACCAAAATATCACTTTGATTCACCTTACAACATTGTCCAACTTGCTACCCAATTTTTTCTTCCAAATCTCTTAACACTTGTAACATTTTCCATTTGGGTTTCCTATGTGGTGTGTTTCACCTATAATGACTACTACACCAAAGTGTTTCCTCACCTTCATAACATCATATCCCAGGCATCTTCTCTTACTAACTGATTCTCCTTTTTCACATCTTACCTTAACATCATTTCCTCCTTGTACATCAACATTACCTAAACCTAACAACTTCTCCAAGACTTTATTACATCCCAAAACACTCATTGAATTCCTAGAACTTCCAAGACAATACCAAAGTCCTTGTAACACTCTACAACACCTTAACACATGTTTTCTCTCTCTATAAACATTCATCCATTCCTCACCTTTCCTAGTTCACCAAAACTCATTTAAGCACTTAAAACTTCTTGTTCTCTGTCCAAATTTTGCCATGGGTTCTCCTAGCATATTGTCATACCAAAACACATTGTTTTTCACCATTAGACATTCAAGAACACCTAAATCCAATCAAGAACTTTCTCACACATAACTTCACCAAATTACACTACATCACAATATAGTGCATAAACTTAATTGCTTGGCACTTAGGCCCTTAAATAACATGGCTCTTAGGCCCTTAAATTGCATAAACCTTAAACACTGAATTTCCACATTGTATTTGCCTTTGACCTGCAAATACACTCAACAACACATATGCCTTTTAATAAGCCCTTAAGAGCATTCTTCTAAGTCATTTTCCCTTGGCTCCTTAAATCATTTCCATAAACAATATAAGCTCATTTCTCCTAAGACTTTAAACCACCTTAGGTTAGCACATTTACCTCTTTTCCTCACAAACTTCTTTCTTGTTTCCTTGATAAATTGTCAAGGCTTTTAGTTGCTTGTCAACTTCTAAACATTATACAAATAATATAATGAGTATACAAGCTTTAAGCTTCATCTCATTATAAACCCTAGATACATATATTATCTTAACACATTAAGGTAATTGTTTTACCTTGTGAATTGGAAGAGAGCTTGAATAATTATCAAGAGAGGACTCCACCTAGTCCTTGAAAGGTTGGAATGAAGCTAGAACAAAGCAATATATGAGCACCATCAATGGTGATTTTCGGTCATGATAAAAACATGGAGGAAACATTATTTTCTTTGAGATTCCTTACCTAGAAGCAAAGGAGATCAATAATATGTAGAAATATAAGTTAAGCTCCTTCAATGGTGGAACTCCATGGCACCGAAATTGTGGTCTTGGAGTTTGAGAAGATAGGAATGATGAGCTTGATGAGGGGAAGAGAATGGTGGTGTTTGTTTTTGATTGGTTAGGAGCTAGGAATTACAAGAGGTCAAAGATGGAGTTTAATGGTGGTGGTGTAGTATTACCGTGAAAGAGAGGAAGAAGATGGAGTTGGAACCGTGGGAATGCAAGAAGGAAAGAGAGAATGAAGATAAGTTTGCCTTTTAAGAGATATTAAGTAAAGTAAATAGTGTTTTAATTTATCATTTCCATCTTATCAATTTAAAAGGGGATGATACATTCCCTTATACCGTGAAAAACGTTCCCCATCAAGAGGGCATACCGTCTTCTTTATTAGTCTTTATTTGTCAATTACAATTCTTAATAAATATACAACAGTATTATTACAATACTATTAATAAAGATTCACAAACAGCACATAGCTGATTGTGAAATTTTTGATTTCCCATTGATATAGACTTCCAAATGTGATACTATATAGTACACATGTTAATTAAAGAGTAATGATGGAAATTTAGCCATTCAAAACTCATTTACAAGACATTTTTTCAAATTGCTTTAAGACTTCTTAAAGCACATTTTGTGTTTTAACTGTTTTCAAGCTTGGTTTTCTTTGGTAATTGATTAATATGTTCATTAACATATTTATAAATATAGGTATGACCATTAGGTCTTATACAATTTATCCCAAGCTTAGAGCACATTTTTGCTCTTATTGACTTTAAGGTATATTCTTGTGTTTTGTTTGGTTTAACTGTCTACCAAAGTTTCCTAAGGACTTAATTGCCTTATTAAATCATAATTGAATATTATTAAGTCTTGGTAGGCTCTTTGGGTCCTAACCAAGTTTACGCCAAGCTTAGAGCATGTTTTTGCTCAAGCTGTGTCTTAGTGCTTTATTGCATTTTACTATTGTTAAATTGTTCACTGATGTTTCTAAGGCACTTTTTAGCCTTTACATACCTTAGTGTTTAGTATTTAAACAATATTCAGGGTTTGGGGTATTTCAGTCTTGAAACTTTTCAATTTAAAATCAAAAAAATGGTTGGAGCGATGTGAGTTTCACTGCTCTTTTACAGCTGATGAGAGCGTGCTACTACCTGCGGATAATGTTTTACCAACGTCGACTTACGAAGCAAAAAAGTTGATGTGTCCAATGGGTATGGGGTACAAAAAGATCCACGCTTGTCCATCTGGTTGCATTTTGTACCGGAAAGATTATGAGTTTGCTGATAGCTGCCCCGAATATGGAGAATCTCGTTATACGAAGAACAAAACAAAATGAATCTGGTTGTCAACACCCCTACAACGCTCCTATCATCTACCGAAGTCGCAGCGGAAATAACCAACCAAATAATAACTATCGCTTTGGTGTTACAACGCCGTTAACCACCCACGTGGTTAACTAGGCAGAATAAATACAAGTGTATCGGTCTGATGATCAGACTCCCGCATAGTAACTAACATCCATATATAAACATAACCGACAATACCGAGTATTTAATTTACAAATCATCTCCAAACCATAATCATCCATAACTGTATAACACGGTATCAAATGTACGCCTCGGGAGCACAGGCGCATCCCGGGCTCAACAACCTACTTATCCAAGTATATCTACCACCTAGGACCTAGAGCCACCACTCTGCCTCTTCGGTCCTCATCCTGCAATAAAAATATGGAGCCCCCGAGGGGGTCAGCACCTTTGCTGGTATGGCTAACGCGCAGCCATCGACTACCGGGATACGCGCAACCAATTGTCATAATAACATGGCATTCATTTTAGAATATCCAACATATATTCATACATACCATAGCATAGCAAGGGAAATTGCATAGCATCACAACATCAATACATAATACCATAAACCCGGTCCTCACAAGGAACCTTCCACCATAGTTAGTATACCATGAGAGCCTAGGGATTTTTACCAATCCCATGTTGAGCTCGTTACCATCCTCGTTACCGTCCGGTTATATAGAACGGTTAACTTATGCCAAGGTGTGTCGGATATAGTAATCCCAAGCACTCCGAAATAACATACGTATGCCCCTATGGCCCGACGTGAGTCAGTAACTAGCTTTGGATAAGCTAAGGGAAGGTAGAAACCAAATTGGAATACCACCTATACATACACCAAGAGAGCCGAACCGGATATGATATCGACCCCCATCCATCACACGCGTGGCCGGAACAACCGGACTCCTCACTCCCCGGTTAGCACTTGTTAGTGATCACACAACATTTTGTTAAGTCACATACAAGCAAACATTTAGGTCTTGTTAGACAACCAAGGGAAAGGAGTCATAACCTTACAACATCATAATGTATAACAACTGTAAACTCTTTTCATGCCTTAGTCTTATAAGGTCGTAACACGCAAAAAAACAAACACACCCAAGCCGGTGTAAACCGTTAGGCAACAGACTGCAAGAAAACCATACCTTGGTCCTTGCCTTGTTTCGTTTCCACCTTGAGAGAATCCTATACACATCAGTAAGGTCGGTTAATTATTTATTTAACTTCACACTTACTAAGTATTCACTTGATTGTATGACATGTTTTTAATGTCTACTCACCCTAGGTTTCCTTCACTATACATCCTAGGGTTAACTACATAAGTCACATTCTTTTCTGTTTCTTTTTTTTTTTTTTTTTTTACATGTTTAGGCCCGACCGGACTTGCCGACCGGACTTGTCCATGTCGGTCGATTCCAGAGAGTTTCTCCCCTTCGGAAATTCAGCCCGACCGGACTTGTCAAGTCCGGTCCCATGTCCGGTCGATTCCAGTAACTCAATCCGTACAAAATTTTCTACTCCGACCGGACTTGTAAGTCCGGTCCTATGTCCGGTCCATTCCAGAAGTTTAATTCTCTTTGTAAATTTAGCCCGACCGGACTTGTCCATGTCCGGTCCTAAGCCCGTCCATTCCAGAAAATTCTATTCTCGCAGGGTGAACAGGTCCCGACCGAGCTTGCAAGTCGGTCGCAAGTCCGGTCGGCCCCAAATCTTTGTTTTCCTTTTTACATTCAACTCCAAACTTCTCCCCATATAACCTAGTACTTCCTAACCTCATTTGGGCACTTTAAACACAACTTAAGACACCCTTAAACACTCATAAAACTCATTTTCTAATTCCTTAAGCCTTTACTTATTCCTTCACAAAATTCCTAACACTTACAATATTTTCTCCTAGTTTTCCAAGTGGTGTTTCATACCTATGATAACTACTATGCCAAAATGCTTTCTCCTTAACTTAACATCATCTCCCAAGCATCATCTTTCACACTAATTCCTTATATCCTTCTTGAAACTCTTTTCCTAGTATATACTTCTCCTCATTTTACCAAAGTTTGCCTAGGTATTTACCTAAGTCCTAAAGTGACTTTGGTACCTACTAAATCTCAAGATCATGCCTAAGTCCTTATTACACTCTAGTACTTCTTAGTCCATCAAATTCCTTTAAAACATCATGAACTCCTTATTCATTTCCTAAGTTTTCTAACTCACCAACCTTATGTAAACACTTAGAACTTCTTGCTTTTTACCTAAATTTTGACATGGATTCACCTAGAACATTTCTAAGCCAGAACACTTTTCTCACTACACTTTCTTCTTTAAAACACACAAGAACATCTAAAATCACCAAGAACACTCTCATACACAATTTCACCAAATTTACACCACATTACAATATAGTGCATAATTTAAATTGCATGGCACTTAGGCCCTTAAAATGCATGGCTCTTAGGCCCTTAAAGTGCTTAAATCATAAACACTGAATTTCCACAATATATTTGCCTTTAACCTGCAATACACTCACACACACATATGCCCTTTACTAGACTCTTGAGAACACTTTACTAAGTCATTCACCATTTGCTCTTTAGGTAGTTTAATAAGCATTTATAAGCTCATTTCTCCTAAGGCATTAACAACATTAAGTTAGTAGATTTACCCTCTTTTTCCAACACTTCCTTCTTGATTTCTTACAAAACCGTATGACAATTTGATTCCTTGTCAAGTTCTAGACAATATACAACACCATAATGAGTATTCAAGCTTTGAGCTTCATCTCATTGTAAACCCTAATTTGACATTGTTTCAAAACATTAATGTAGTTGTTTTACCTTGATCTTTGAAGAGAGTTTGAATATATAACAAGAGAGGACTCCACCTAGCCCATGAAGAGTTGAAATGAAGCTAGAACAAAGACACACAATGAGCTATATCAATGTGTATTTTCGGACATGACAAAAACAAGGAGGAAACATGATTTTTGTTTGAGATTCCTTACCTAGAAGCAAGGAGAGTAATAATATGTAGAAATCCAAGCTCAAGCTCCTTCAATGGTGGAACACCTTGGCACCGAAATGGAGCTCTTGGAGTTTTTAAGAAGATAGGAATGAAGAGCTTGATGAGAGGAAGAGATTGGTGGTCTTTGTTTTTGATTTGGACAAGTGAGCTAGGTTTAGCAAGTGGTCAAAGTTGGAACTTCCATGGTGGTAGTAGTATTACCGAGAGAGAACAAGGGAGAAGGAAGAAGAAGGGTGGGAAACGTGTGAGTGAAGGAAAGAAATGAGAGAATGAAGATAGAAATTACTTTTAAGGAGATATTTGTAGTATAAAGTAAAAGTAGTTTTACTTAGTTTGCTTTAATTACTTGTTACATTAACTAGAGAGTGGTGAGTCACCACACATATAAAAACCGGCCCCCTTTATTAGTGTGAGGGCATTTTAGTCTTTGTTTATCAATTAATTACTTAAAACAACATATGTTATAAAATAGCTTATAAAAATCACTATTCACCTAAACAAGGCACTTAGAAGTGAAATTTTTGATTTCCCATTAATATAGCCACCCAAATGTGATACTATATAGTACACATATATATTTAAGAGTAATGATGGACATTTAGCCATTCAAAACTCATTTACAAGACAATTTTTCAAAAACGTGCTTTAAGACTTCTTAAAGCACATTTTGTGTTTTAACTTGTTTTCAAGCTTGGTTTTCTTTGGTAATTGGTTTAATATGTTCATTAGTATATAGATGAGGTCTTGGTAAGCTCATTAGGTCTTACTCAAGTTTATCCCAAGCTTAGAGCACATTTTGGCTCTTATTGACTTTAAAGCACATTCGTGTTTCCTTTTGTTTAAATTTGTTTACTAAGGTTTCTAAGACTCTTTTTAGTCTTAATAAATCATGTTTTAATGTTTAACCAACATACCAAGGTTTGGGGTATTTCAATCTACCCCCCTTAAAAGAACTTTGTCCTCAAAGTTCATACTTCCCACATATCTTATTATTAGAACACGGGGAACACTTATAAAAACAATACTTCCAACCATCATTATCAACCTTACCATCATTCTTACACCACAACGGACTCAAGGTCCAAACCACATAATACCACAACGGACTCGAGGTCCAAGCCATATAATACCATTCAGACACAACGGTCTGTAACATAACATAGACAATGTATACATATACATGTCGTACACAACCATAACCGAAACGGCTCTACCCCCCTTAAAAGGGGTACGCCCCGTACCCTATACATATAAACACTAAGAAGCAAACAATGACGGGTGCTTCGCCTTCATCTTTTCTTCCAGCTCCCAAGTGGCCTCCTCAACGTCCTGGTTAGACCAGAGGACCTTCACCAGTCTCACGGACTTATGGCGAGTGTCTCGAGTCTTAGTATCCAGAATCCGTACCGGAGTCTCCACTGATCGCATGGTCGGCTCTAAGGTTAGCCTTTCCGGCTGAAGCACATGAGACGGATGAGACATATACTTCTTCAACTGGGACACATGAAATACATCATGTACCTTGCCCAGCTCGGCGGGTAAATCAAGTCTATAAGCTACCGGGCCGATCCGCTCCGTCACAACATAAGGACCTACATATTTCGGGCTCAACTTGCCCTTCTGACCAAAACGAAATACTCCCCTTCATGGGGGATACTCTCAAAAATACCTGATCGCCCACGGCGAACTCCAGGTCACGTCGGCGCACATCTGCGTACGACTTCTGTCTATCCTGAGCTGCTTTCATATTAGCCCTGATCTGGCGAACTTCTGCCTGAACTTGCTCAAGATACTCTGGTCCTATAAGACCGTCTCACTCGATTCATCCCAGCATAATGGCGTGCGGCATGGTCTACCGTACAATGCCTGGAAGGGAGACATCTTGATCGATGCATGATAACTGTTGTTGTAACTAAACTCGATCAGATGTAACTTATCAATCCAGCTGGTCTGAAAGTCAAGTGCACATGCACGTAGCATATCCTCAAGTGTCTGTATGGTGCGCTCACTCTGACCATCGGTCTGTGGGTGAAACGCCGTACTCAATTTCAGTTCAGTACCAGTGCCTCTCGTGTAGACTTCCAATATCTGGATAGGAATCTGGTATCTCTGTCGGATACAATCGTCTTTGGTACACCATGATGTCTTACAATCTCTTTATCGAATAGTTCTGCCAATCTTGCCACTTTCCAGGTGTCCTTCATCGGAATGAATCGAGACACCTTGGTCAGTCGGTCAACTACCACCCAAATCATATTCAGACCTCCCTTGTAGGCGGAAGCCCTACTACGAAGTCCATAGATATGTCATGGAACTTCCACTCCGGCACTGGCATTGGCTGCACCACCATACCACCAGGCCGTCGGTGCTCAAACTTGACCTTCTGACAAGTGAGACACCTCAACACATAGTCATTCACATCCTTTTTCATTCCAGCCCACCAGAAATATCTTTTCATACCTTTATACATCTTTGAAGCTCCGGGGTGAATCGAAGTAGTAGAACAATGGGATTCACTCAATATGCGCTCCTTCAACTCAGCGCTACTCCTGGGTACACACAATCTGCCATTAGCCTAATCAGGTCATCATCGTGGAGTCTGAAGTCGTACTTCTGCCCCTCGAATGTGCCATCAATAAGCTTCTGTCTAATCTCCAACATGTACTGATCCGTCATCTGAGCACTCCGCACCTCTTCAACCAAGCCAGTATGAGAGACTAGCGAATGGAGAGAGTGTGCTCGCGGCTCAATGCGTCAGCTACCACATTTGCCTTACCCTCCTTGTACTGTAAATCGATGTCATAATCATTCAAGAATTTCAACCCACCTTCTCTGCCTCATGTTCAACTCTTTCTGAGTGAACAAGTATTTCAAACTTTTATGGTCGGAATAGATTGTCACGCTTACCCCATACAAGTGATGTCGCCATATCTTCAGTGCGAAGACAATGGCCCCCAATTCTAAGTCGTGGGTAGGGTAGTTTTCCTCATGCTTCTTCAGCTCACTGTCGGGAGGCGTAAGCCACGACCTTCCCGTGTTGCATCAACACACAACCCATACCCCTACCTGATGCGTCGCAATAGACCTCGAAAACCATCTGGACCGTCTGGTAGTGTCAGAACCGGTGCAGATGTCAGAGCATCCTTGAGACTCGTGAAAGCTCTCTCACAGTCGACTGTCCACTCGAATGGTGCATCCTTTTTCATCAAGGAAGTCATCGGCTTCGAGACGCTGGAGAAGTCCTTCACAAATCTCCTATAGTAACCTGCCAAACCGAGGAAGCTCCTGATGTCGGTAACTGTCTTCGGCCTAGGCCAGGTGCGCACTGCATCTATCTTGCCGGATCAACAGCGATCCCGGCCCTCAGAGATCACATGTCCAAGGAAAGATACTTGGTTCAACCAAAATTCACACTTAGAAAATTTAGCATACAGCTGATTCTTTCTCAACGTCTGCAATACATCTCTCAGGTGGCTTTCATGCTCACCTCTCGATTTCGAATACACAAGTATGTCATCGATGAAGACTACCACTGATTTGTCCAACTGATCTTGGAACAAACGGTTCATTAAGTCCATGAACTTTGCTGGTGCATTTGACAAGCCAAACGGCATAACGGTGAACTCATAGTGCCCATACCTAGTTCTGAAGGCTGTCTTTTCGATATCACTGTCACGGATGGCAATCTGGTGATATCCGGAACGTAGGTCTATCTTGGAGAATACTGATGCTCCCCTAAGCTGATCAAATAGATCGTCGATGCGTGGTAAGGGTAACGGTTCTTCACCGTAACAGCATTCAGCTCCCGATAATCAATACATAGGCGGAGGCTACCGTCCTTCTTCTTCACGAAGAGGACCGGCGCTCCCATGGTGACACCTAGGGCGGATAAAGCCCTTGTCGAGTAGGTCTCTTAGCTGCTCCTTGAGCTCCGTCATCTCTGCTGGAGCCATACGGTAAGGTGCTTTCGCAATGGGTCCGGTGCCCGGAATAGATCAATCTCAAACTCAACCTCTCGTGCTGGCGGCATGCCCGGCAGTTCCTTAGGAAATACATCAGGAAACTCCGACACTACCGGCACATCTGGGCTAAACTCAGGGTCTCTCTCTATGTCCTGAACATAGCAGAGGTATACATCACTCCCTCGTCGTAACTCGTGATACATGGCCATGGCGGTGATGATCTGAGTCGAAGGCTCCCTGGGCCTCTGGCGGTAAGATATAGTAACCCCAGATGGACTCCTAAGAAGCAGTCGATGCTCGGCACACAAGAATTCTGCCCTTGTCCGCTCCAACCAGTTCATCCCCCGACAATCACATCAAAGCCTAGTCCGTCGAACTCTATCAAGTCGATCGGAAACTCTTCACCCCTGATTTGTAAATAGCATCTCGGTAGTAGCGGGTACATCTGATCCGCTCTTTCGACGGGAGAGTAACCACGAAGTCTGGCATCTCTTCACCGTCTAACCCCAGCCTCTTCGCAAATGCTAGCGAAATGAATGTGGTGAGGCTCCAGAGTCGAACAAGATCGATGCATCCACGCCATTCACTGGGAAGGTACCGTGAGGATTGTGCCGCTCTTGCCGGCTTCTGCCTTATTGCAGACACTCAGTATACCTCCCGTTCCGAGTGCACAGCCTAATTCATTGGCAAACTAATAAGTATTGGGTACAACACGTTGATACACTCCAAAACAACATTCCTTTATTCATTAACACAGTCTTTACACCATAAATTGGTTACATTGTCGACATTGCTAGATATAGCTCCTTTGTCAAACCACTGGCTTAATACATTACATGATTACACAAGGCTCAAAACTGCCTGAAAGTCAAATTTAAACGTCCAGGTTTCATGTGTGTGGCATTGATCACTGCCGACGGTGCGGTATTCAGTTTGATCTTTCTGATGCCATGGTATAGCATCCTTGATTGCCCACCCATGATTAGTACATCTCCCCGATTTCAGCAGTAGCTTCTTTGCGAGATCAGCACGCTTCTGCTCGCCATATACAAACACTGCGGTATCACAATGGACCAACACCACGGGTACTCCCTTACTTAGAGACTCGGGTGACTCGTCCTTGTCTTGGTGCATACCTAACCGTCCACCTTTCTGGTAGAAGTTTACAATGCATAAATCTGCTTTTACACTTGGAATTGATTCCGTTTCAACTTGCTGAGCAATTCCCACGGCGTGGTTAACGACGCATGGAACTCCTCTGGTATACTTGATACTGTTGCTCTCCATCAGCTCGAACTTCTTGATATGACTTGGTGTAAGGGTTCCAGTCCTTACCCATGCACATCATCTTCAATTGCATCCTTGCTCCGTTCGGGTATTCGGGTGTGTAAAACCCTCCTGGTTTTGCTCCAAGTTCGTCGCGCATCGTCTGATGATATGGATTTGTGCTTCCGGTGTCAGGTATCCATTTAAGAGTATCATACCTGGCTGGATAACCTGACATTGCTCCAATGGAAAGTCGGTGATGTTGATGGCGGTTTCTTCAGGGTTTGGTGTGGCGGGATTGGATAGCAGATATTGAAGGTTCCTAAGTTTCAAATTGCCTAATTTAGGTGTTTTCCACATTATGTTCTAACTCTTTACTTATATGTTTATACCCTTAGACTTGCTAACACTCATGCATGAAATGCGGTAAGCAATACTTTTTCTTTGAACAGTTTTAGGCGGTACCTGGTCTCGAAGAGGATCCTGGTGCCTCAGACCGGTCCACCACATTCAGGGTGGCCTTGCCGGACCCCGTAGCCTTCCCCTTCTGGGATTCAGTGTACTTCTTGTCAGAAGTCTGTTGAGTAATCGCCTTCGGGCCTTCAGTGGTCGTGGTAGTATTACCCTTCCACTGCCCCTTTGGCTTATAGTTTCTGCCATTGGGATTCGTCCAACACTCAAACTCACGGTGCCCCATCTTCTGGCAGTGGCGGCACCTCACATCATTCCCCTTGCAGTCTTTGCCGGGTGGTCTCCATTGCACCACTTACAGTAAAAGTGGCGCTCCGGTCCAGAACCCGCGCTAGCTGCTATAACACACACATATCAATACTCACTTTCCATCTCAACAACACACATACCCTCAACTAGATACACATGGTTAAGTAATTACCCTTAGGCGGGTAGGAGCGTAGAGGCTTCGCCGCATACGCGTACGTGAGCTTCAGTGGCTCATCAGCTGTGGTGGTCTGGGCTTGGCCCTTGTCACCCTGGTACTGGCCCTTCTGGGGCTGAGGGTAGGGTTTCTTTTTCTTCTTCTTCCCTCCCCCATACCCTTGCTGATTCTTCTGCCCTCGTTGGTGGCCTTGCGCTTGTGCGCATTTCTCCTCGTCCCTCAGACGGACGGTAATTTCAACCTTAGCAGCGGCATGATAGCACTCCTGTATTTTTAGGATGTCAGTCATGCCCCGCAAAAACAACTTACCAACTCACATTAACATTCACTCACGGTATAAATGGATTCACAACAAAGTACTCTAATTACCTGCAAGGTGGTATACTCAGCTGGCCCCATCCCATAGCGGAGACGGTGGCTTAGTCCATTGTAGAACCGGTTCACCAACACCCGGTTCGAATACCCCAAGTCCGGTAACAAGTGGATAAGGCCGTGAATGCGGTGTAGTAGTCATCAACCGACATCTTATCCCCCTGCTTCAGACTATCCAACTCGAGGCGCTTGGCCTCCTGCACATGCACCGGGTAATACTTGGCTCGCAGCAGAGCCGTGTACTCCCTCCATCCAAACTCAGGATCAGTCATCCTGTCCTCCCCACCAGTTTCCACCAACTCTGTGCCGACCCCTTCAAGTAGTAGGCGGCAAGTCGGACCTTAGCCTCAGCAGTACGGCCAAAGTCTCGTAGGCGGTCTCCAACTCGGAGATGTACGCCTCTAGCTTACGGGGATCGGTCTCCCCATGAAATGATGGCGGTCTCAGATCAGCCAACGCCTTGACCCAATTGGTCTCTCGTGGCGGTGGTGGCGGTGGCTGAACTCCGGGCTGTTGCCCTTGCTGTATAGCAGCAACCAACTGGGGTACCATCTGGGCTACGGCGGCTGCAACTGCCTCAGCCATAGTCTGGGCCGTAGTATCATCGCCCTGGTCAACCCATATCTCCATAGTCCCGCGTCCGCGGCCTCCTCGCGGTCTACCTGACATCTGAATTCATATGAATATTCATTAGCAACACGCTTGCACACTATCGGTCCAATGGTAGTAACGTCTCCCGACTATAAGGTATTTCCACACTTAGTTAGTGGTTAACCTATCCATAACTGCTCACTCCATGAGTATAGTTAGATTCCTAACTCGGTATTTCCTAGCTCGGTATTCTAGTCATCAGAGCGATACTCCGCTCTGATACCACTTTTTGTAACACCCCTACAACGCTCCTATCATCTACCGAAGTCGCAGCGGAAAATAACCAACCAAATAATAACTATCGCTTTGGTGTTACAACGCCGTTAACCACCCACGTGGTTAACTAGGCAGAATAAATACAAGTGTATCGGTCTGATGATCAGACTCCCGAGCATAGTACTAACATCCATATATAAACATAACCGACAATACCGAGTATTTAATTTACAAATCATCTCCAAACATAATCATCCATACTGTATAACAACGGTATCAAATGTACGCCTCGGGAGCACAGGCGCATCCCGGGCTCAACAACCTACTTATCCAAAAGTATATCTACAACCTAGGACCTAGAGCACTCTCTGCCTCTTCGATCCTCATCCTGCAATAAAATAATGGAGCCCCGAGGGGGTCAGCACCTTTGCTGGTATGGCTAAGCGCAGCCCATCGACTACCGGGATACGCGCAACCAATTGTCATAATAACATGGCATTCATTTTAGAACATCCACATATTATTATATACATAGCATAGCAAGGGAAATTGCATAGCATCACAACATCAATACATAACACCATAAACTCGGTCCTCACAAGGAACTTCCACCATAGTTAGTATACCCAGAGAGCCTAGGATTTTTACCAATCCATGTTAAGCTCGTTACCATCCTCGTTACCGTCCGGTTATATAGAACGGTTAACTTATACCAAAGGTGTGTCGGATATAGTAATCCCAAGCACACCGAAATAACATACGTATGCCCCTATGGCCCGACGTGAGTCAGTAACTAGCTTTGGATAAGCTAAGGGAAGGTAGAAACCAAATTGGAATACCACCTATACATACACCAAGAGAGCCGAACCGGATATGATATCGACCCCCCATCCATCACACGCGTGGCCGGAACAACCGGACTCCTCACTCCCCCGGTTAGCACTTGTTAGTGATCACACAACATTTGTTAAGTCAAATACAAGCAAACATTTAGGTCTTGTTAGACAACCAAGGGAAAGGAGTCATAACTACAACATATAATGTTAACAACTGTAAACTCTTTTCATGCCTTAATCTTATAAGGTCGTAACACACGAAAACCAAACAACACCCAAGCCGGTGTAAACCGTAGGCAACAGACTGCAGCAAGAAAACCATACCTTGGTCCTTGCCTGTTTCGTTTCACCTTGAGAGAATCCTATACACATAGTAAGGTCGGTTAATTATTTATTTAACTTCACACTTACTAAGTATTCACTTGATTGTATGACATGTTTTAATGTCTACTTCACCCTAGGTTTCCTTCACTATACATCCTAGGGTTAACTACATAAGTCACATCTTTTCTGTTTCTTTTTTTTTTTTTTACATGTTTAGGCCCCGACCGGACTTGCCGACGGACTTGTCCATGTCCGGTCGATTCCAGAGAGTTTCTCCCCTTCGGAAATTCAGCCCGACCGGACGTCAAGTCCGGTCCCATGTCGGTCGATTCCAGTAACTAATCCGTACAAAATTTTCTACTCCGACCGGACTTGTAAGTCCGGTCCTATGTCCGGGTCCATTCCAGAGAGTTTATTCTCTTGTAAATTTCGCCCGACCGGACTTGTCCATTCCGGTCCTAAGCCCGGTCCATTCCAGAAACTAATTCTCGCAGGGTGAACAGGTCCCGACCGAGCTTGCAAGTCCGTCGCAAGTCCGGTCGCCCCAAATCTTTGTTTTTCCTTTTTACATTCAACTCCAAACTTCTCCCCATATAACCTAGTACTTCCTAACCTCATTTGGGCACTTTAAACACAACTTAAGACACCTTAAACACTCATAAAACTCATTTTCTAATTCCTTAAGCCTTTACTTATTCCTTCACAAAATTCCTAACACTTACAATATTTTCTCCTAGTTTCCAAGTGGTGTTTCATACCTATGATAACTACTATGCAAAATGCTTTCTCCTTAACTTAACATCATCTCCCAAGCATCATCTTTCACAACTAATTCCTTATATCCTTCTTGAAACTCTTTTCCTATATATATTCTCCTCATTTTACCAAAGTTTGCCAGGTATTTACCTAAGTCCTAAAGTGACTTTGGTACCTACTAAATCTCAAGATCATGCCTAAGTCCTTATTACACTCTAGAGTACTTCTTAGTCATCAAAATTCCTTTAAAACATCATGAAACTCCTATTCATTTCTAAGTTTTCTAACTCACCAAACCTTATGTAAACACTTAGAACTTCTTGCTTTTTACCTAAATTTTGACATGGATTCACCTAGAACATTTCTAAGCCAGAACACTTTGTTTTTTCCTTTAAACACACAAGAACATCTAAAATCACCAAGAACCACTCTCATACACAATTTCACCAAATTTACACAACATTACAATATAGTGCATAATTTAAATTGCATGGCACTTAGGCCCTTAAAATGCATGGCTCTTAGGCCCTTAAAGTGCTTTAATCATAAACACTGAATTTCCACAATATATTTGCCTTTAACCTGTAAATACACTCAACACACACATATGCCCTTTACTAGACTCTTGAGAACACTTTACTAAGTCATTCACCATTTTCACTGCTCTTTTACAGCTGATTGAAGAGCGTGCTACTACCTGGATAATGTTTTACCAACGTCGACTTACGAAGCAAAAAAGTTGATGTGTCCAATGGGTATGGGGTACAAAAGATCCACGCTTGTCCATCTGGTTGCATTTTGTACCGGAAAGATTATGAGTTTGCTGATAGCTGCCCAGAATATGGAGAATCTCGTTATACGAAGAACAAACAAAATGAATCTGGTGGTCGTAAAGAGAAATCCCCTGCTAAGGTATTATGGTACCTACCCATCATTCCACGATTCAAGCGTCTATTTGCAAATGAAAAAGATGCGGAGAATCAATGTGGCATTCAACTCACAGAAAAAAAGATGGGAAATGGAAAATTGAGACATCCGGCTGATGCATCACAGTGGAAAACATTGACAAAACATTTCCCCACTTTGGTAGCGAGCCAAGAAATCTAAGACTTGGTCTATGCACTGATTGGATGAACCTTTCGGTACATTGAGTAGTATACATAGCACGTGCCGGTATTATTGGTGATCTATAATCTACCACCGTGGTTATGTATGAAACCCAGACACATTTTTGTTGTCACTGTTGATATCTGGTCCAAAACAGCCGGGGAACAAAATAGATGTTTTTCTACAACATTAATAGAGGACCTACAACTTATGTGGAAAGAAGGAGTATGGTGTATGACTCGTTCAGTAAGGAAAATTTTCTCTTGCACGCTATGTTATATGGCACCGTAAATGACTTCTTGCTTATGGTAATCTTTCTGGTTATACAAACAAGGTGCATGTGCATGTCCAATTTGTGGCGAGCGTACATCCAATATCCGTTTGAAACATAGTGGTAAAAATGTTTATATGGGACATCGACAGATGCTTCTAAAGAGTCACAAATATCGTAAGATGTCAATTGAATTTGATGGAAAAACTGATCACAGTGTAGCTCGTCCACCTTTATCAGGATTAGAGGTGTATGGAAAGGTGAACATATTGTCAACAACTTCGGTCCAGACAAGAACACCGAGAGAAAAGTGTAGAAAAAAAAAGTCAATCTTTTGGGAACTTGAGTATGGCAACATTTAGATGTCAGACATTGTATTGATGCAATGCATGTCGAAAAAAAATGTCGGAGAAAGCGTTACTTCAAACCCTGTGAACATAAAGGGCAAAACAAAAGATCATTTAAATGGGAGGAAGGATTTGATTGAGTTAGGGATAAGGCAAGATCTTTGGCCGCAAGAACGTGGAAAACGCACATTCTTGCCCCCTGCATGTCCACATTATCAAAACAGAGAAACATAGTTTGTGCAGTATCCTTCACAACATCAAGGTGCCATCAGGGTATTCATCTAACATAAGAAATCTTGTGTCGATGTCTGATCTGAAATTAGTTGGAATGAAATCCCATGATTATCATGTGTTGATGCAAGAAGACTTTTTACCCGTTGCAATTCATGGGATTTTACCTGATGCGGTAAGGAATGCAATTACAAACCTTTGTCTGTTTCTCAAAGCAGTTTCTACTAAGGTTCACGATGTGGATAATCTTGAAAAGTTACAGGCGATCTTATTGTCACAATGTGTCAGTTGGAGATGTATTTTCCTCCTTCATTCTTCGACATCATGGTACATTTATTGGTTCATTTGGTCAGAGAGGTTAAAGAGTGTGGACCTGTATATCTCCGTTACATGTATCCTTTTGAAAGATACATGGGTATATTGAGAAAAAAATGAAGAATCGTTGTCGTCCTGAAGGAATATTATAGAGGGATACGTAACAGAGGAAGTTGTTGATTTTTGTACTCACTATTTGGAAAATGTTGAATCAATTGGTCTGCCTAAATCTAGACATGAAGGCAGACTCCAGGGACAAGGTACTGTTGGAAGAAAACTGAAAAGAATTGATATGAAACTCTGAACAAAGCTCACTTAGTTGTGTTGAGTCACCTTGAAATTGTAGAACCATATTTTGATGAGCACCTGAACATGCTCAGGGCACTAAATCCTACCATGAATGACATCAGACTGAAAAAGGAGCAGAATAAAACTTTTGTCAGATGGTTCAAGGATAAAGTTTTTTCTAAACATTCAAACGGAGTGGAAGAAATAGTGAGGACATTGGCACTAGGTCCTAATCTTGATGTTGTTTCGTTATGAAGGATATGACGTAAATGGATTCACTTTTTACACGGAAAAGACAAGATCAAAGATCAACGAATCAAAACAGTGGCATAAATGTTGTTGCTTACCAGAGTACGTACAATGTCAGGGGTGTGGGTCAAAATCCAGTGGAAATGAAATAGTCGTATTATGGTGTGATACAAGATATTTGGGTTCTAGATTACACCAACTACAAGACTTGTGTGTTTCGATGCAACTGGATTGACAACAAACATGGCTATCGTGAGGAGAAACATGGTATGAAACGGGTGCATCTTGGTGGTGCAACACCCACAGTTGAGCCTTTTGTTGTTGCAACGAAGGCCAAACAAGTATTTTACATTCCTGACCAATCTAATCCTAGATGGTCAATTGTACTTCAAGGCAAAAGAGGGATAGTCGGTGTAGATGGTGTGGTCGATGAGGATGAGTACGACATGCAAGATGAAATACCAAATCTTTCTATCCAACTACCAACGGAGGCAGATCATATTACAAATTTTGTGCGGTCAGATCATGGTGAAGGAATGCGGGTTGATTAATGTAAGGTTCTGATAAAATATATTGAAACGATGTACATATTTTATATATATATATCTATATCCATATTTATAATTTCTTACTTTCAGTTTTTGTTAGCTACAATATAATTTCTATTTATATTGCAGGATTCATAATAATGGATATATGATCTGGATGAGTTAGATTTACTTTGTGATGATGATATAATGGGCAGCAGCCACATGAGCTGTAAACCCCTACTCTATTCGGCTCTTAATCATCTTACTTAACAATATAATCGCAGCGGTAATCTCAACAATTGACTACTGGTGTCACCGTTCTTGCTCGCCCATACGAGTAATAACGTGCTTCCTAATAAGCTCTTAAATACGAAACAATTTCTCGCAGTGACAACAAGAGATAGATCCAACTTCCAGACCAATATAAAATTACATTCACAGTGAGCATTCTAAGTATCCCAACCCTATACACGTTTCTAGGTTTGTATCGAAATACAACAGTGCATATCAAAACAACTGTAATTAAACTACCCAGTGCGTCACTCTCTTTGCTGACACCGGAAGTTGCATCCTGCAAAAATGGTAGTTTGTGGTATGGAATCAGCCCTGCTGAGTATGTTATTACCTGACTGTCATGCATCCTCGGACCATTCAGTTATTTGGTCGAGGGCATGCAATTCATTTCCATGCAAATAGTTTAATGTTAAAACTGTAAAGCAACAATATATATTGCAGTAAACTCAAATAACAAACAAGCCCCCGGCTTCACACATCGCATCGTAATAAACCACTGAATGAAAGCATTACAACGCTTATATGAGTACAGAGACTCCATTCCTACAAACACTTAATAATTCATAATTGAGTTCAGCGACTCACTCGACCAAACAACCCAACCACAATCCACACATGAGTACGGTGACTCGACATAACCTGTTCACAACACACAATATGAGCACAATGGCTCGTTCAAACAAAATCCACCAACATACCACACATAACCACAAAGCACAACCAATGAACAACAAGGCGAAACAACGAGAGAATATAAAGAGTATCAACTCTCGTCTTTGGCATGCAAGCCCAAACAATGTTCACCTAATGTACGAGTTAATATAGTCGTTCGTAATCGTCAGTCATGTCTAAGGACAACGTCTCGTTAGAATGATGTGTCACTAAGTTACCCATCTCTTATGGCGGGTCACCCACGGCAGTAGCCACTCCAGCGGTTAGAGTCTCGTCCTATGAAAATCTGTAGTTCGTTGGAAAATTTATCCTGATACGTACGGTTACCACACAGTATCCTAGTATTGTTAATGGATCACAGTTCACAGCAAGAGCCACATCCTCTTGATAACTTATCTATACCATCGCATCGTTTTATTATTTTTCCTAACACAGCAGACTAAAGTCGTTAGTCCAATCCAGAGTATGTCGACTCGAGATCCGGTGTTAGATACGAGAGCGGCGTTAAAGAGGCCAATGCTCCGTATATAAGTCTCACGTAATATATATATCTTATTATCCTGATGCTACAACGTTTTACTTAAGTTCCTTATGTTACACATATAAGATAGCATCTTTGCCGCTAGTTCATTTTATAATATGTTCATATATACGAACGGTACTGTTAACGTACATCAGCAATAACCAAGCAGCATTAATACACAACTCAGGCATATTAATTCACACAAGCAGACATTCGATCTATCACAGATTTTCACACCAAGGTCTGAACTGAGGAAATCCTCAGAGACAATCAAGCCACATAAATAACATACCGTTCCCGGATTGTATTACGGTGGAGTATGAATCAGCAAGATCCTATGCTCCTTGTGTCATCTCTAACAGTCTAAAACAATACATAACGCTACTGATTCGCATCCCGTATAACAATCATAACTCACAGTACCCCGTACCGTTATAATACCTCCCGGTTAATCCCCCGTTACTAACTGTCAACGTTTGGGGTTTCCGGTTTAACTCAAGATTTGGAAAAACGTTACATTACATGCGTAGTCTCGTATTGCACATTAATATACAGATGTTGAACTTTGTTATCGCATGTTAATGTATATTTGTACATCATATAGTTTGTTTCTATATTGCATGTATGATTCTTTATCATGTATCATGCATCTCACCTTAGTATTTATTTTTCTAAGGTTGTTTTTCCAAGTTTAATGGAGTATAATTTGTGTATAAAATATCTTGAATTATATAGATCCTTGTTATTTCATGTATACGCCTAAATTAGAATTCCATATCTAATGTTTATAATTCTCTTCCCTTTATCTCATAAATCTCATTTATTTGGTAATTATAGTTATTGAACTATATTACATTTGTCTACAATATAACATATATTCATTTACATATTGTATCATAGGACTATTTATTATATGGTAAGCCTTATAATATATATTCATTCTTTTTAATGAATACCTCTCATTTTATAAATGTCATCATTCCTATAACATTAAAACCATATTATATTTCCATTCAAAAATGTAAATATTTTCGAAACAGCACCTACCTTCTTAAGTATTACACAAATCCACCACACATCATTTACATAATGTTATATTATAGTTATATAACATGTATAATGACATTTATGTCATTAAAACAATTATAACCTATAGTTATATTTTGTTATAAAATACCATACAACACTTAAAACTCTCGGTATTAATTAATTCCCACCAAACTTCCATAATTTACAAACAGCCCCAAATTATATTTCCTTGTTATACTTATAGTATATACCTTATATTATAATCCTTATTCCTTAATATAATTATAACCCATGGTTATATTTTCTCAAAACAACCGAACAGACCCCATAGTCTATTTAAATTTAATTTCCACCACTTAACTTCTTATACTCACCAAATAACCCCATCTAATAACATATAGTTTCTAATATCACCAAAACTATATATTATACATATATCTTCATAAAACTTCATATATAATTCCAAAAATTACCAAACTATACCAAACGGTTATAAATATCATTATTAACCTTATACTTCTCTAAATCTCGGTTTCACCACATATGTTACCCATTTGTAATTATTTTATGAAATATCTTATATTATACTCATATAATTCATATAAATTCCAAATTTAACCAAATCAACTTCTAAAAATTCCTAATAACCCAAGGTTTGTACTACACTCCATTTAGTACCCCAGTTTTCGGAAATCACAATATCACCCCAAGGCTTATAAATCTTTTACAATTTAATAGTATCGTATTTTTATAGGTAGTATTTTATTTCTTAAATTCTCCAAAATTGGTCAAAGTGTCCTATATAGTCAACTTTGACTTCTAATACCAAATGGGAACCAAATTTTTGGTAATCACCAACAATACCCCATATTTTTCTATTTTTACAATTTCGACCCAAAACTTTATAAAATGTTATAATTTTTATTAAATTCATTTAAAAACCCTAAACTACTCTAAATTAAGCCACGGCTTTATAATTTCCAGTAATTACGATTTGGCCCCAACTTAATTATATAAGCATAAATTTAACTAAATAAGCTTATAAACTTAAATTAAAATGGCCTAATGACATGGCTTTATTACAACCTTGAACTTGCAAAATAAATTACACATTAAATGTCTCAAAATATAGTATAAACTCACGGCCTCACCATGGTTTAAATATTTTTCCACATAATGTCATAATTTGACCATTATTAATTAAGTCACTTAAATGACTAGCTTAATTTATCTTAGTCATTTTTTTTCCATTTTTAGGTCAATATAACTAACATTAATTTCTCCACTCTCGGCACAATTTATATATATGCTTAAAAATCATAAAAATCATAAGTTCAAGGTGTTTATACCTTGATTATTCCTTGTATGAGCTCGGTCACTTGTAGGAAAATTCACCACTTCATTTAGACATGTTTAATACACCAAAATAAGATATGGTTATACTCCAAGCTTGAGCTTAACCATAAGGAATAATTAATGTAAGATTTAAGGTAAAAATCACCTTAAAAATGCAAGGGAAGTTCCAATGGTTTTCGGCCTGTACCAAGCACACCTAATGGTGTTAAATTCACCATATCAACATAGGAAATAGCTATACAACAACAAGCTGCTATGGTAATTGATTTTACCATGGCAAAATGCCTTAAAAGGGGGTATTTCCTTTGGATCTCGGCCACCCTGCTCCAAATGGCTAACCAACTGATTGAACATGTAAATATGAAGATTATGAGTGTTTAAACTCACAAAAATCATAAGAAAGAAACCGGATGAAGAGTGGAGATCCTTAAGGTATGTTTTTACCTTAAAATGTAGATTTGAACAACCTTGGTCCCTATACCTGGTTCAGCCGAGTTTAGCTCTTGTTCTAACCTTAGAACACTGATAATAAGCCATAGGAATTGATGAGCCATGAAAATCTAGGTGTAGTATGAAGAGATGAAGAAAAAGAGCTAAAAATGACCTTAAAACACTTACCTTAAGAGCTTAGGAGTTAGATCTGCCTTCCATGCTCATGAACCAGACTTGAGAGCTTCTAGGAAGGGGAAGAACTCGGCTGGGATGGATGGGATCGGACAAGGAGGAAGGAAAAGATGGGAAAGGTTTGAAATAATTGAAAAAGGTAAGGTTACTATTCTAAATTTGGTATTAGGTATCAATTTGTCTCACAATGATTGTAAGCTGTCTCCTCTCCTCTTGTAAGCCGATTTCCATGGGGTCAAATGGGTCATTACTTGACCATTGACCAAACTTGGTCAATTTGACTCATGTGGGCCCCCTTATGGGGGGTTTATTAAATTTTAATATTAAATTGTAAAAATTTGTAATTTCTGGAATTAAATACCTAATATGATATAATGTGATATATTATCATATTTAAGGGTAATTATAACCTTAAGCCCATTAAAAATCAATTTAGAAGGCAATCTCACAAAAACGTGCTTTAAGGTGTTTTAGTGCACATTTTTGTGTCACAGGGTGTTCCTGAGCTTAGTTCTCCTTTAGAATGATTTTGTTGTGTTCCTTACTTCATTATAATCCTTAGGAATCCACTTTGGATCCTATTTGAGGTCATACAATCTTTATGGTGCTTTAAAGCACATTTTTGGCTTTTCCGATCTTAAGACGTGTTTTGCCTTGTTGAGATCTTTTAGATTGTTCCCCAATAGTAATTAGATGTTTATTAATCATCTTAGATCAATAATAGATCATTTAATTAAGTTTTAAAGGTTAGGGGTATTTCATGAGCAGCCACAGGAGCAGCCACAGGAGCAGCCACATGAGCTGCCACAGGGGCAGCCACAGGAGCAGCCACAGGAGTAGCCACAGGAGCAGCCACAGGAGCAGCCGCAGGAGCAGTCACAGGAGCAGCCACAGGAGCAGCCACAGGAGACGGCAATGACAATAAAACGAAAGGGTAGAGGACCTAGCAGAGGGTTGCGGGGTTGAAGAAAGATGCTGATATTGATTTAATTTGGGACAAGTATTTCAGAAGCTGGGGAGACTGTAAAGCAGAGTTCGCCAGTATGTTAGGAAATCTTGCGAAGTCTCATTGCTGCATTAATAAATTTTGGAAAGATGAAGATGATCAAGTGAAAGAGTCCATGTGGAAACATGTACAACAACGGTACAAAATACTAGATGAAGCACGAGACACTGTTCTTTCACTAATAGCTACACGGAGTAGACAATTCAGATCCTACTTGGTGGCCCACTGGATCAACAAAACACGTGACGTGCCACCATGGGTATTTTATAATGGCATGATCACTGAAGAAGAATGGAAAGAGTTTTATGTGTACCACTCATCTGAACAGTTCAAGGTATATAATTTACGTTGATTCATTGTCTAATTTTAGTTTATAACATCTTATATCGTTTATGAATTTTTTGTATTGTTTTGTATTAATAGAAATCCAAGAAAAACAAGCAAGGGAAAACTGAAAGAGAAAAATTCATCAGGAGTATATGGGTCGAAAGGGATACGTTGGTAGTATTCCCAAATGGAAAGCTGCTGGTTTGCTCACAAAAAAGAATGACGATGGCACTGTAACTCCCATTGAGAATGTCGATGAAGCGAACTGAGTTCAGCTTTATGTGTTGGGTCACTCGAAGGTAAATAAAGATGGGAAGATAGAACACCCTCGACCAGAGACAGTAGATTTGGCTGCTAAGATTGTAAGTATAAAATTTTAAATAATACCATTTTTATGATGAAAATTCTGGTTATTAAATTATTTAACTAATTGATTATCCTTTGAATGGAATAGACGGAAGCCTGCCAACGAGATGAGCAAGCTGTCTTTGCTCCACCAAGTCAACAGATATTCTTAATCAAGTCTTGGAGCAAAGGATCATCCTGGAAGGGTTAGAGGTTTCGGGGGACAAGTGCGTCAAAAGTATGTATTTCAAAAGTCTACCTCAAAAGTTTTGAGGGAGCATGACGTTGACACACTTGTAGCGCGGGAAGTGACCGAGGCTGTGAGTAAGGTTATTGAGGAACGAAATAGACATCTGAACTTACCGGCCATCCGTCTTCTTCATCAAGTGGTAATGTCTCTCCTGATCCGTATCCGTTTGCCAGTCTCAAGATTAGTAGTATTTTTGAATATTTTTTGTCATTGCAATTTTTTACTATTTAATCAAATTATACACATTTGTTTAGGTTTTAATTGTTAAAGGAACAAAAAACATGTCGTTTGCAAAATCCCTTGATGGATATCCTGTGGATGCTGCATACGGTATTGTGCTACAATCGGGACCAACATCTTTGATTAATTTCAAGCGGCTTCCGCCATTCTATGCTCGAGTGATTCTGCGGTATATCATTGACGGATTTGACACCGCTTTTCTTCCTGTAACACCCCAACTACAAACTGTACATTTAACTATTAATTGCAGCGGAACTTACATCACAAACACCGACCAAATCACTGAGTGTTACACACCGTTAGCCACCCACGTGGCTAACAGGGCTACTACATACACAACGTATCGGTCTGATGGACTAGATTCCCGAGCATCTACACATTACTTTTCTTTCCATTAACAACAACTGATAAACATACATACGTTACAACTGTACCGAGAGTATTTACACACTACTGCCGATAACAATTTCGGTCTTACTACACCTACAATACAATCTCAATTTGAGTGTCTACCCATGGACAGCAACTACCCGTCCTACTCTCGAACGGCTACCAGCTCCTTCGTACATGTAGAGTAATGGGGGCCCCCAAAGGGGTCAGCACCTTTGCTGGTATGGTAATCCCGCAGCCCGCATGCTACCAGGCCACGCACAACTAATTGTCGTCTTAGCATGCAGTTGATTATATCTAATTCATGCATGGAAATTATAAACACACAACACGTTACATTCCACAACAAGGTCTCAACAAATACAGACAACACATCCACACTTGGTAAGTCACTCTTTGTGTTCTTTGACCCTAGAGTGTTTCTCCTCTAATGGAGCTATTTCCTCAACAGACGACACTTACCCAATAATCGGGTTAACCATAAACGTCTCTTTTATAACAGGGATTCATATCCATGATCCACATACTTCACTTCTTAACAACATATAACATCACATCGCAATAAGAATTGCAGTACATCAATAACATATAACATAACGGGAATGGTTCTCTTAGGAACCGACCCAAACATAGTTAGTTCACTTGTAGAGCCTAGAGAATGAATATACCCTCATTGATAACCGTCCTGTTAGTCGGACAAGTAACTTAACATAAAGATGGACCGGATATAGAGATCCGAACACACCGTACATAATCCCCCAAAAACGTGAGTCAAGAGCCTTGGTTAAGCTCAGGGGTGATTGAAGACCAATGAAGGAAAACAACCAACAGAGAGGAAGCTGAAGAAACTATATACATCAACTCCTAAACAACGCGCGACCGGAACGACCGGATTCCTCACCCCCCATAATATATATAAACATAGTTAAGAGATCCTCTGTGGAACCTATCACATCCTTACACCTTACAGTATTACAACTGGGTTAGACACACAATAGTGGTGAACATATTAACACGCACAAACATCACATAACGGTCTCACGCATAGCCGTGGTTAGCACGTTCCCATGGTTTGGGTCGTTAAATCCGAATACCGAACTGCTATATAATTCTAGAGTCGGTTAGTTAAGTTTAGCACATATTTAAAGCTAAACGGTATCGGAACTACGCACGCCACATGAATAAACAACTGTGAACTCATTACATGTTTATCTTAAAAGGTGGCAACATTCAGAAAAACACATTGGCATACAAGCCGGGTTAATCCGGTAAGACACAGGTTGCAAGAAAACCATACCTGTCACCGGGGTTACTCTACCGTGTTCCCGAGGGTTCACTCCAATGCATCATCCACGCTCCCCGGGTATGTAACACCCCTAATACTCACATGATACTAAATGAAATCGCAGCGGAATAAAATAACTAAACAGTAACTAACGCTTCGGTGCTACAACGCCGTCAACCACCCACGTGGTTGACAAGGCAGAATAAATACAATTGTATCGGTCTGATGATCAGACTCCCGAGCATAAAACTAAACCATAAATACATCATATACAATACCGAGTGTTTACATATCCTTCACTGTCTAACATCACTGTAACTGCAACAATCAAAAGTATATAACGCCACAGGAGCACAGGCGCATCCCGGGCCAACATCCAAAAGTATACAAAAGTAATCGCAACCTAGGATCTAAAGCCACTCCGCTTCTTCGATCCTCATCCTGCAGTATAAGAAATATGGATCCCCGAGGGGGTCAGCAACCTTGGCTGGTATGGCTAACGCGCAGCCCATCGGCTACCGGGATACGCGCAGCTAATTGTCATGATAACATGGCATTCATTTACATACATAACATAACATAACATGGAGCATAGCATCAATAGTGCACAGCTCATCATCACATACACGGTGGATCTTGGTTCCACAATAACAAACCACAAGGGTCAAATAACATAAGAGCCTAGAGAGTGACTCACCCTCATGTTAAGCTCGTTAAACACACTCATTACCGTTCTGTTAGACGAACGAGTAACTTAAGTCACAGATGGTTCGGATTTAGTGACCCGAACACACCACACAACACAGGTTCCCACTAAACCGATCATAAGTCAGAATAGGTAAGCTTTGGAAAAAGCTAGCGGGAGATCGAACGCCAAATTAAGGAGAACAATCTTAACAACATAAGAGTCGAATCTGATTCAGATATCTACTCTTAACTTACATGCATGACCGGACAACCGGATTCCTCACTTCCCAGTTAACACTTGTTAGAAGTTCATAGCGGAACTTAACAACCAACACACAATAGGTGGTAAGTCATGTTAGACACACACAAGGAAAATGAGTCACAACATCTCATCACAATAATATGAACAACTGTAAACTCATTACATGTTTAAATCTTATAACGTTGTAAACACACAGAAAAACATACAACACACAAACCGGTGTAAACCGCTAGACAACAGACTGCAAGAAAACCATACCTTGGTCCTTGCCTCGTTTGGTTTCCTCCGTAGGTCACTCCTATACATAATTCAAGAACGTCGGTTAATTAACTTACTTAACCTCCAAATTTACTAAGTGTTTAACATAATTGTATGACATGTTTTAATGTCTATCTTACCCTAGGTTACCTTCATTATACACCCTAGGGTTAACTACATAGGTCACATTCTTTTCTGTTTTTTTTTTTTACAATTTTTGGTCCGACCGGACTTGCCGACCGGACTTGTCCATGTCCGGTCGATTCCAGAACATATTTCCGTCAAAATTTCTACTCCGACCGACCTTGTAAGTCCGGTCGCATGTCCGGTCTATTCCAGAGAGTTTTTCCCCTTTGAAAATTTAGTCCGACCGGACTTGCCAAGTCCGGTCCTATGTCCGGTCGATTCCAGTAACTCAATCCGTACACAACTTACAAGCCCCGACCGACCTTGCAAGTCCGGTCCCAAGGTCGGTCCATTCCAGAAGCCAATTCTCGCAGGGTAAACTGGGCCCGACCGAACTTGCAAGTCCGGTCGCAAGTCCGGTCTGCCCCAAATCTTGTTTTCCTTTTACATTCAACTCCAAACTTCACCCCATATAACCTAGTACCCCCTAACCTCATTTGGGCACTTTGAACACACCTCAAGACATCCTTAAACACTCACAAAACTCTTTTTCTAATTCCTTAAACCTTTACTTATTTCCTTGTAAATTCCTTAACACTTACAACATTTCACACTAAGTTTCTAAATGGTGTTTCTACCTATGATAACCACTATCCCAAAATGTTTTCTCCTTATCTTAACATCATCTCCCAAGCATCATCTCTCACAACCAACTCCTTATATCATTACTTCAAATCCTATTTCAAGTTCATACTTTCTCCTTAATTTACCAAAGTTTGCCTAAGTCTTTACCTAAGTCCAAAATGACTTTGGTACATACTAAAATCTCAAGCTCATGCCTAAGTCCTTGTTACATCCTAAATCACCTTAATGCATGTTACCTACACAAGAACAACACTTAACCATTTTAAATACTCCTTAACTTATCAAACTCATTTTAACACTTAGAACTTCACATTTTCACCTAAATTTCGACATAGGTTCTCCTAGAACATTACTAAACCAAAACACATGTTTTTACCAACAAACAACCAAGAACACTAAAAATCCATCAAGTACTTATTACACAAAACCACTCACAAAGCACTACATCACAATATAGTGCATAATTTAAATTGCATGGCACTTAGGCCCTTAAATGACATGGCTCTTAGGCCCTTAAGATGCATAAATCATAAACACTGAATTTCCACAATATATTTGCCTTTAACCTGCAAATACACTCAACAACACATATGCCTTTTACTAAGCTCTTGAGAACACTTTACTAAGTCATTCACCATTGCTCTTTAGGTAGTTTTAATAAGCATTTATAAGCTCATTTCTCCTAAGGCATTTAAATAACATTTGGTTAGTAGATTTACCTCTTTCCAAACAACTTCTTTCTTGTTTCCTTTAGAAAACCGGTAGGTATTTGATTCTTTGACAAGTTTAAACAATATACAAACATTATAATGAGTATTCAAGCTATAAGCTCCATCTCATTGTAAACCCTAATTTTACATTGTTTCAAAAACATTAATGTAGTTGTTTTACCTTGCTCTTTGAAGAGAGTTTGAATATCTAGCAAGAGAGGACTCCACCTAGTCCATGAAGAGTTGGAATGAAGCTAGAACAAGGTCACACAAAGAGCTCCTTCAATATGTATTTTCGGTTACCACTAAAACATGAAGGAAGGAAATGAAGTTTTTATTTGAGATTCCTTACCTAGAAGCAAGGAGAGTAACAATATGTAAAAATACAAGCTCAAGCTCCTTCAATGGAGAAACTCCATGGCACCGAAATGGTGGTCTTGGACTTTTAAGAAGATAGGAATGAAGAGCTTGATGAGAGGAAGAGATTGGTGGTGTTGTTTTTGATTTGGACAAGTGAGCAAGATTTACAAGAGATCAAAGTGGAGTTTAATGGAGGTGTGTGGTATTACCGTGAGAGAACAGCAAGAAGAAGGAAGAAGAGAGGTGGGAAACCGTGTGTGAGCAAGGAAAGAAATGAGAGAATGAGATAGAATTTGCTTTTTGAAGATATTTATACTTGTAAAGTAAAAAGGGTACTTAAGTAGTTTGTTTATTTTCTTAACAAGCTAACAAGGGTGGTGTGTCACCAACCTTAAAAACCGGCCCCAAATAGTAGTAGGAGGGTAATATAGTCTTTATTTGTCAATTAATTACTTATACAACATATGTTACAAAATAGCTTATAAAAATCACTATTCATGAAAACAAGGCACATAGAAGTGAAATTTTGATTTCCCATTAATATAGACACCCAAATGTGATATTATATAGTACACATATATATTTAAGAGTAATGATGGACATCTAGCCACTCAAAACTCATTTACAAGACAATTTTTCAAAAATGTGCTTTAAGACTCCTTAAAGCACATTTTGTGTTTAAACTTGTTTTCAAGCTTGGTTTTCTTTGGTAATTGGTTTAATATGTCCATTAGTGTATAAATGAGGTCTTGGTAAGTTCATTAGGTCTAAACCAAGTTTATCCCAAGCTTAGAGCACATTTTGGCTCCTATTGACTTTAAAGCACATTTTGTGTTTTCTTTTGTTTAAATTTGTTTACTAATGTTTCTAAGACTCTTTTTAGTCTTAATACACCATATTTAAGTGTTTAAACAATATATTAAGGTTTGGGGTATTTCAATCTACCCCCCTTAAAAGAACTTTGCCCTCAAAGTTCATACTCCACATATCCTAAATATTAGAACACGGGAACACTTATAAACAATACTTCCATACATCATTAACAACACACTTACATAACATTGGACACCAGGTCCATACAACATAACATCGGGTACATACATTGGACACAAGGTCCATACACATTATCCACATCATTCAGACACAACGGTCTGTAGTATAACCATTAGACGATGTATTCAAATACACGTCGTACACACACAACCGAAACGGCTCTACCCCCCTTAAAAAGGGGTACGCCCCGTACCCTATACACATAAGGACTAAGAAGTAAACAATGACGGGTACTTCGCCTTCATCTTATCTTCCAGCTCCCAAGTGGCCTCCTCAACGTCCTGGTTAGACCAAAGAACTTTCACCAGTCTCAGACTTATGGCGAGTGTCTCGAGTCTTAGCATCCAGAATCCGTACCGGAGTCTCCACTGATCGCATGGTCGGCTCTAAGGTTAGCCTTTCAGGCTGAAGCACATGAGACGGATGAGACATATACTTCTTCAACTGGGACACATGAAATACATCATGTACCTTGCCCAGCTCGGCGGGTAGGTCTAGTCTATAGGCTACCGGGCCGATCCGCTCCGTCACAACATAAGGCCCCACATACTTTGGGCTCAACTTGCCCTTCTGGCCAAAACGAAATACTCCCTTCATGGGGGATACTCTCAAAAATACCTGATCGCCCACGGCGAACTCCAGGTCACGTCTGCGCACATCTGCGTACGACTTCTGTCTATCCTGAGCTGCCTTCATGTTAGCCCGGATCTGGCGAACTTCTGCCTGAACTTGTTCAAGATACTCTGGTCCTATAATGACCGTCTCACTCGACTCATCCCAGCATAATGGCGTGCGGCATGGTCTACCGTACAAGGCCTGGAAGGGAGACATCTTGATCGAAGCATGATAACTGTTGTTGTAACTAAACTCGATCAGATGTAACTTATCAATCCAGCTGGTCTGAAAGTCAAGTGCACAAGCACGTAGCATATCCTCAAGTGTCTGAATGGTGCGCTCACTCTGACCATCGGTCTGTGGGTGAAACGCTGTACTCAATTTCAATTCAGTACCCAATGCCTCTCGTGTGACTTCCAATATCTGGATAAGAATCTGGTATCTCTGTCATACAATCGTTTTTGGTACACCATGATGTCTTACAATCTCTTTATCAAACAGTTCTGCCAATCTTGCCACTTTCCAAGTGTCCTTCATCGGAATGAATCGGGCCACCTTGGTCAGTCGGTCAACTATCACCCATATCATATTCAGACCTCCCCTTGTAGGCGGAAGCCCTACTACAAAGTCCATGGAGATATCATGGAACTTCCACTCAGGCACTGGCATTGGCTGTACCATACCACCAGGCCGTCGGTGCTCAAACTTGACCTTCTGGCAAGTGAGACACCTCAACACATAATCACTAACATCTTTCTTCATTCCAGTCCACCAAAAATACCTTTTCATACTCTTATACATCTTTGAAGCTCCGGGGTGAATCGAAGTAGTAGAACAATGGGATTCACTCAATATGCGCTCCTTCAACTCAGCGCTACTCCTAGGTATACACAATCGGCCATTCAGCCTAATCAGGTCATCATCGTGGAGTCTGAAGTCGTACTTCTGACCCTCGAATGTGCCATCAATAAGCTTCTGCCGGATCTCCAGCATGTACTGATCCGTCATCTGAGCACTCCGCACCTCTTCAACCAAGCCAGTATGAGAGACTAGCGAATGGAGAGAGTGTGCTCGGCGACTCAGTGCGTCAGCTACCACATTTGCCTTACCCTCTTTGTATTGCAGATTAATATCGTAGTCATTCAGAAACTCAACCCACCTTCTTTGCCTCATGTTCAACTCTTTCTGAGTGAACAAGTACTTTAAGCTTTTATGGTCAGAATAGATTGTCACACTTACCCCATACAAATAATGTCGCCATATCTTCAATGCGAAGACAATGGCACCCAATTCTAAGTCGTGGGTAGGGTAGTTCTCCTCATGCTTCTTCAGCTGACGGGAGGCGTATGCTACGACCTTCCCGTGCTGCATCAATACACAACCCATACCTCTGCCTGATGCGTCGCAGTAGACCTCAAAACCATCTGGACCGTCTGGTATAGTCAGGACTGGTGCAGATGTCAGAGCATCCTTGAGACTCGCGAAAGAACTCTCACAGTCGACTGTCCACTCGAATGGTGCATCCTTCTTCATTAAGGAAGTCATCGGCTTCGAGACACTGGAGAAGTCCTTCACAAACCTCCTATAATAACCTGCCAGACCGAGGAAGCTCCTGATATCAGTGACTGTCTTCGGCCTAGGCCAGGTGCGCACTGCATCTATCTTTGCCGGATCAACAGCGATCCCGGCCTCAGAAATCACATGTCCAAGGAAGGATACTTGGTTCAACCAAAATTCACATTTCGAAAACTTTGCATACAACTGGTTCTCCTCAGAGTTTGTAACACATTTCTCAGGTGGCTTTCGTGCTCACCTCTTGATTTAGAATACACAAGAATGTCATCGATGAAGACTACCACTGACTTGTCCAACTGATCTTGGAACAAACGGTTCATTAAGTCCATGAACTTAGCTGGTGCATTCGATAAGCCAACGGGCATAACTGTGAACTCATAATGCCCATACCTCGTTCTGAAAGCTGTCTTTTCGATATCACTATCACGGATGGCAATCTGATGGTATCCGGAACGTAATCTATCTTGGAGAATACTGATGCACCCCTCAGCTGATCAAATAGATCGTCGATGCGTGGTAAAGGGTAACGGTTTTTCACCGTAACAGCATTCAGCTCCCGATAATCAATACACAGGCGGAGGCTACCGTCCTTCTTCTTCACGAAGAGGACCGGCGCTCCCCATGGTGAAACACTAGGGCGGATAAAGCCCTTGTCGAGTAGGTCTCTCAGCTGCTCCTTGAGCTCTGTCATCTCTGCTGGAGCCATACGATAAGGTGCTTTCGCAATGGGTCCAGTGCCCGGAACTAAGTCGATCTCAAACTCAACCTCTCGTGCTGGCGGCATGCCCGGCAGTTCCTTAGGAAATACATCAGGAAACTCCGACACTACCGGCACATGGGCTAAACTCAGGGTCTCTCTCTATGTCCTGGACATAGCAGAGGTATACATCACTCCCTCGTCGTAACTCACGATACATGGCCATGGCGGTGGTGATGATCTGTGTCGAAGGCTCCCTGGGCCTCTGGCGGTATGATATGGTAACCCAGATGGACTCCGAAGAAGCAGTCGATGCTCGGCACACAGGATTCTGCCCTTGTACCGCTCCAACCAGTTCATCCCGACAATCACATCAAATCCAGTCCGTCGAACTCTATCAGGTCGATCGGAACTCTTCACCTCTGATTCGTACAATGACATCTCGGTGGTAGCGGGTACACCTGATCCGCTCTTTCGATGGGAGAGTGACCAAGAAGTCTGGCATCTCCTCTCCATCTAACCCCAGCCTCTTCGCAAAAGATAGCGAACAAATGTGTGTGGGCTCCAGAGTCGAACAAGATCGATGCATCCACGCCATTCACTGGAAAGGTACCGGTGAGGATTGTGCCGCTCTTGCCGGCTTCTGCCTCATTGCAGACACTCAGTGTACCTCCCGTTCCGAGTGCACAGCCTAATTCATTGGCAAACTAATAAGTACTGGGTAACACACGGTTGATATACTTCAATAACTCCACTTTATTCATTAACACTTCCTCTTTACAACATTGTTGGTTTACATGGTTGATATAACTTAACACATACATAACTTCCTTAACATATACTGGCTTAACACATTACAAAAGTATACAAGGCTTAGAATTGTCTGAAGGTCAAATTCAAACGTCCGGGTTTCATGTGTGTGGCATTGATCACTGCCGACGGTGCGGTATTCAGTTTGATCTTCCTGATGCCATGATATAGCATCCTTGACTGCCCACCCATGATAACACATCTCCTGACTTTAGTATTAACTTCCTTGCGAGATCAGCACGCTTCTGCTCGCCATACACAAATACTGCGGTATCACCAATGGACCAAGACACCACGGGTACTCCCTTACTTAGAGACTCGGGTGACTCGTCCTTATCTTGGTGTAAACCTAACCGTCCACCTTTCTGGTAGAAGTTCACAATACACAAATCTGCTTCCACATTGGAATTGAATCCGTTTCAACTTGTTGAGCAATTCCCACGGCGTGATTAACGACCGCACGGAACTCCTCAGGTATACTTGGTACTGTTGCTCCATCTTCAGCTCGCACTTCTTGATATGACTTGGTGTAAGGGTTCCAGTCCTTACCCATGCACATCATCTTCAATTGCATTCTTGATCCGTTCGGATATTCGGTGTGTAGAAACCTCCAGGTTTAGCTCCAAGTTCGTCGCATCGTCTGATGATATGGACTTGTGCTTCCGGTGTCAGGTATCCACTTAAGAGTATCATACCTGGCTGGATAACCTGACATTGCTCCATTGGAAAGTCGGTGATGTTGATGGTGGTCTCTTCAGGGTTGGTGTGGGTGGGATTGGATAACATATATTGAAGGTTCCTTTAAGTTTAGAATTATCTAATTAGGTGTCTTTCACACTATACTTAACTCCTTACTCACATGATAATACACTTGGACTCACTAATACACATAAGCATGAAATGCGGTATGCAATCACTTATTACATTCAACAGTTTAGGCGGTACCTGGTCTAGAAGAGGGCCCTGGCGCCTCAGACCGGTCCACCACATTCAGGGTGGCCTTGCTAGGTCCCGACCCCTTCCCCTTCTGGGAATCAGTGTGCCTCTGATCAGTGGGTGGCTGGTTAGCCGTCTTCGGGCCATCAATAGCTGCTGTGGCCTTACCCTTCCACTGCCCCTTGGGCTTGTTGACTCTGCTGTTGGGGTTCCGGTAACACTCGTGGTCACGGTGACCCCACTTCTCGCAGTATCGACACTGCACCTCATTCCCTTGCAGTCCTTGCCGGGGTGGTCCATTGCACCACTTACAGTAATAGTGGCGCTCCGGTCCAGAGCCAGTGCTAGCTTCGGTGGGTAAGAGCGTAGGGGCTTCGCCGCATAAGCATATGTGAGCTTCAGTGGCTCCTCAGCTGTGGTGGTTGGGCTTGCCCTTGTCACCCTGGTGCTGACTCTTCTGGGGCTGGGGATAAGGTTTCTTCTTCTTCTTTCCTCCCCCGTACCCCTGCGAACTCTGGCCCTCGCTCGTGGCCTTGCGCTTGTGCGCATTCTCCTCGTCCCTCAGACGGACGGTGATCTCCACCTTAGCAGCGCCATGATAGCACTCCTGCAAGGTACTATACTCAGCTGGCCCCCCATTCCATTAGCGTAGTAAGACAGGTGGCATCCCATGAGGAACGTTGATAGAAAACGGTTTACCAGCACCCGGTTCGAGTATCCCAGGTCCGGTAACAGGTGGACAAGGCCGGTGAAGGCAGTGTAGTACTCATCAACCGACACCTTGTCCCCCTGCCTCAGACTATCCAGCTCAAGGCGCTTGGCCTCTTGAACGTGCACAGGGTAGTATTTGGCTCGCAGCAGAGCCGTGTACTCCCTCCAGCCAAACTGAGGATCCGCCATCCGGTCCTCTCTCACTAGCTTCCACCAGTTTGTGCCGAACCCTTCAGATAGTAAGCGCAAGACGGACCTTAGCCCTCTCGGGTACAGCCAAGGTCTCGTAGGCGGTCTCCAACTCGGAGATGTACGCCTCCAGCTTACGTGGGTCGGTCTCCCCATGAAATGAAGGGGGTCTCAGATCTGCCAATGCCTTGACCCAGTTGGTCTCTCGTGGCGGTGGCGGTGGTGGTTGAACTCCGGGCATCTGCCCCTGCTGGATCGCAGCTACAAGCTGGGGTACCATCTGGGCCACAGCGGCTGCTACAGCCTCAGCCATAACCTGAGCCGTAGTGTTCTCGCCCTGGTCACCCACAGTACCAGTACCACTCCGCGGCCTCTACCGCGCGGTCTACCTGCCATCTGTATTCACATGAATATTCATTAGCAATATGCTTGCACACTTATCGGTCCAACGGTTGTAACGCTTCCCGACAATAAGGTATCTCCACACTTAGTTAGTGGTTAACCTTTCCATAACTGATCACTTAGGTAACTGTAGTTAGGTTTCCTAACTCGGTATATTCCTAAGCTCGGTATCTAGTCATCAGAGCGATACTTCGCTCTGATACCACTTTTTGTAACACCCCTAATACGCACATGATACTAAATGAATCGCAGCGGAATAAAATAACTAAACAGTAACTAACGCTTCGGTGCTACCAACGCCGTCAACCACCCACGTGGTTGCAAGGCAGAATAAATACAATTGTACCGGTCCTGATGATCAGACTCCCGAGCATAAACTACACCATAAATACTCATATACAATACCGAGTGTACATATCCTTCACTGTATAAACCACTGTAACTGCAACAACCAAAAGTATATAACGCACAAGGAGCACAGGCGCATCCCGGGCCACATCAAAAGTATACAAAAGTATCAAACTAGGATCTAAAGCCACTCCGCTCTTCGATCCTCATCCTGCAGTATAAGAAATATGGATCCCCGAGGGGTCAGCAACCCTTGGCTGGTATGGCTAACGCGCAGCCCATCGGCTACCGGGATACGCGCAGCTAATTGTCATTGATAACATGGCATTCATTACATACATAACATAAAACAAACATGGAGCATAGCATCAATAGTGCACAGCTCATCATCACATACACGGTGGATCTTGGTTCACAATAACAAACCACAAGGGTCAAATAACATAAGAGCCTAGAGAGTGATTCACCCTCATGTTAAGCTCGTTAAACACACTCATTACCGTTCTGTTAGTTACGAACGAGTAACTTAAGTCACAGATGGTTCGGATTTAGTGACCCGAAACACCACACAAACACAGGTTCCCACTAAAACGATCATAAGTCAGAATAGGTAAGCTTTGGAGAAGCTAGCGGGAGATCGAACGCCAAATTAGGAGAACAATCTTTAACAACATAAGAGTCGAATCTGATTCAGATATCTACTCTTAACTTACATGCATGACGGACAACCGGATTCCTCACTTCCCAGTAACACTTGTTAGAAGTTCATAGTGGAACTAACAACCAACACACAATAGGTGGTAAGTCATGGTTAGACACACACAAGGAAAATGAGTCACAACATCTCATCACAATAATATGAACAACTGTAAACTCATTACATGTTTAAATCTTATAACGTTGTAAACACACAGAAAAACATACAACACACAAACCGGTGTAAACCGCTAGACAACAGACTGCAAGAAAACCATACCTTGGTCCTTGCCTCGTTTGGTTTCCTCCATAGGTCACTCCTATACATAATTCAAGAACGTCGGTTAATTAACTTACTTAACCTCCAAATTTACTAAGTGTTTAACATAATTGTATGACATGTTTTAATGTCTATCTTACCCTAGGTTACCTTCATTATACACCCTAGGGTTAACTACATAGGTCACATTCTTTTCTGTTTTTTTTTTTACAATTTTTTGGTCCGACCGGACTTGTCCATGTCCGGTCGATTCCAGAACATATTTCCGTCAAAATTTTACTCTCCGACCGACCTTGTAAGTCCGGTCGCATGTCCGGTCTATTCCAGAGAGTTTTTCCCCTTTGAAATTTAGTCCGACCGGACTTGCCAAGTCCGGTCCTATGTCCGGTCGATTCCAGTAACTCAATCCGTACACAACTTACAAGCCCGACCGACCTTGCAAGTCCGGTCCCAAGGTCGGTCCATTCCAGAAGCCAATTCTCGCAGGGTAAACTGGGCCCGACCGAACTTGCAAGTCCGGTCGCAAGTCCGGTCTGCCCCAAATCTTTGTTTTCCTTTTTACATTCAACTCCAAACTTCACCCCATATAACCTAGTACCCCCTAACCTCATTTGGGCACTTTGAACACACCTCAAGACATCCTTAACACTCACAAACTCTTTTTCTAATTCCTTAAACCTTTACTTATTTCCTTGTAAATTCCTTAACACTTACAACATTTCACACTAAGTTTCTAAATGGTGTTTCTTACCTATGATAACCACTATCCCAAAATGTTTTCTCCTTATCTTAACATCATCTCCCAAGCATCATCTCTCACAACCAACTCCTTATATCATTACTTCAAATCCTTTTCAAGTTCATACTTTCTCCTTAATTTACCAAAGTTTGCCTAAGTCTTTACCTAAGTCCCAAAATGACTTTGGTACATACTAAAATCTCAAGCTCATGCCTAAGTCCTTGTTACATCCTAAATCACCTTAATGCATGTTACCTACACAAGAACAACACTTAACCATTTTAAATACTCCTTAACTTATCAAACTCATTTTAACACTTAGAACTTCACATTTGTCACCTAAATTTCGACATAGGTTCTCCTAGAACATTACTAAACCAAAACACATTGTTTTTACCAACAAACAACCAAGAACACTAAAAATCCATCAATACTTATTATACACAAACTCCACTCACAAAGCACTACATCACAATATAGTGCATAATTTAAATTGCATGGCACTTAGGCCCTTAAATGACATGGCTCTTAGGCCCTTAAGATGCATAAATCATAAACACTGAATTTCCACAATATATTTGCCTTTAACCTGCAAATACACTCAACAACACATATGCCTTTTACTAAGCTCTTGAGAACACTTTACTAAGTCATTCACCATTTGCTCTTTAGGTAGTTTTAATAAGCATTTATAAGCTCATTTCTCCTAAGGCATTTAAATAACATTTGGTTAGTAGATTTACCTCTTTCCAAACAACTTCTTTCTTGTTTCCTTTAGAAAACCGGTAGGGTATTTGATTCTTTGACAAGTTCTAAACAATATACAAACATTATAATGAGTATTCAAGCTATAAGCTCCATCTCATTGTAAACCCTAATTTACATTGTTTCAAAACATTAATGTAGTTGTTTTACCTTGCTCTTTGAATAGAGTTTGAATATCTAGCAAGAGAGGACTCCACCTAGTCCATGAAGAGTTGGAATGAAGCTAGAACAAGGTCACAAAGAGCTCCTTCAATATGTATTTTCGGTTACCACTAAAACATGAAGGAAATGAAGTTTTTATTTGAGATTCCTTACCTAGAAGCAAAGGAGAGTAACAATATGTAAAAATACAAGCTCAAGCTCCTTCAATGGAGAAACTCCATGGCACCGAATGGTGGTCTTGGACTTTTAAGAAGATAGGAATGAAGAGCTTGATGAGAGGAAGAGATTGGTGGTGTTTGTTTTTGATTTGGACAAGTGAGCAAGATTTTACAAGAGATCAAAGTGGAGTTTTAATGGAGGTGTGTGGTATTACCGTGAGAGAACAGCAAGAAGAAGGAAGAAGAGAGGTGGGAAACCGTGTGAGCAAGGAAAGAAATGAGAGAATGAGATAGAATTTGCTTTTTGAAGATATTTATACTTTGTAAAGTAAAAAGGGTACTTAAGTAGTTTGTTTATTTTCTTAACAAGCTAACAAGGGTGGTGTGTCACCAACCTTAAAAACCGGCCCCAAATAGTAGTAGGAGGGTAATATAGTCTTTATTTGTCAATTAAATTACTTGTACAACATATGTTACAAAATAGCTTATAAAAATCACTATTCATGAAAACAAGGCACATAGAAGTGAAATTTTTGATTTCCCATTAATATAGACACCCAAATGTGATATTATATAGTACACATATATATTTAAGAGTAATGATGGACATCTAGCCACTCAAAACTCATTTACAAGACAATTTTTCAAAAATGTGCTTTAAGACTCCTTAAAGCACATTTTGTGTTTAAACTTGTTTTCAAGCTTGGTTTCCTTTGGTAATTGGTTTAATATGTCCATTAGTGTATAAATGAGGTTTTGGTAAGTTCATTAGGTCTAAACCAAATTTAACCCAAGCTTAGAGCACATTTTGGCTCCTATTGACTTTAAAGCACATTTTGTGTTTTCTTTTGTTTAAATTTGTTTACTAATGTTTCTAAGACTCTTTTTAGTCTTAATACACCTTATTCAAGTGTTTAAACAATATATAAAGGTTTGGGGTATTTCAGGTAGTTTTTGAACAACTGATAATATTTCAATGTTTTATTAACAGCAAAGTCTTACGGTATGTAAACTCTAGTACTCCCGTACTTACCCCGTTATCCCGTTGTTTCGGTTTAACTTAGTGTATGAAATTCCTTAACTTACTCACTCACTTCTAACACTTGTTTATACCTCTTAAGACCATTATAAGTCACCAAACAACTCCTAAACATCATCTAAAACCAATACCATTCAATCCCCCACCTTTTAGCCACTTAAAAACACAAACGGGTGAATTCTGGGGGTGGTCCGGGACTTGGTCCCTACCTTAAGTCCCGTACCAATGCTGGTCTTAACTCTCGGCGTTATTTTTGAAGTGGTCCGGGACATTATACTCCTCTTAAGTCCCGGACCAAACCTGCACTCAACTCTCGGCGTGAATTTATGGGGTGGTCCGGGACTTAATGCTGACCCTAGGTCCCGGACCAAGGTGCTAGGCAACTCTCGACCATTTTTTATAGTATGGTCCGGATCTTGGTATGGAACCTAGGTTCCGGACCCCTGTTACAGAACACCAGAAATGGCATTTTCAACTCTTATTTCACTTGTTAACTTCACCCATTGTTGCCCCAAGGTTCCTACATGTAATTAGATATATTTTAACACTCATATAACATCTCAAATTGATTTCCAAGTCCACTCACTAACTCAAGCTTAATTCACTCAAAATCCAATTACATTTCATAACTTGGTTTCCTTGTTCCTTAACTCCTTGTAACAGATTTTGGTACCCTTTCCTTACCATTCAACCTCACTCACTAATGTCATTCCCAACACTCAAATGGCATTATCTCTACTGCTAACACACTCCTCATCTTGGTTTGGTTTTCAAACCATTAACCATTCACTTAACACCTCTCCAACACACCTAACTTCTTCCTTTAGTAAAACACTCAAGGCCATACTTTCCTAAACAAATTTTGACAGCACTTGGCTACTTTCCAAGCATTTCCCAAAACTCATCTCTTCACATATTTCATCCTAAAACTAGCCAAACCCACAAGGGTTCTACCAGCACACATAAAAACACAAAACTCATCCATTCTCCGAATGCACACAATGCACAATCCATAAAGTGCATAGCTCATAAAACAAACACTTATTTCACCATGTTTCCTCACTTGCATTATTCCTATACAAGCACATTATTATCACAACTCTCCTCATCTCAACAAATCACATTCCAATACATATTTGGGTTCATTCATTTGTTTTACCCATCCCAAACACTTAAACAATTTTAAACAAGGTTCAAGGTGGATTCCTTACCTTAATTTCACAAGTCTCTTTAAGTCACCTCTTGCCCCTCATCTTCTCCAAAAATCGGTTAAGAGGGTATGGAGTTTCCAAACTCCATCCCAACATCCACGAACACAAAACACACTCAATTAATTATCTAAACCCTTAGAAACTCAATTAAATCAAAGGGTTTAGAACACAAGTTAGGGTTTACCTTTTTGAAGTTTTTAAGAGGGACTTCCACCCTTGAATCAAGAAGGAAGTTACTCCACCATTGAAGGGCCAATTTGGAGCTCAAGAACAAGGAGAAAGACAAGGTATCAACAATGGTGGAAAAATCGGTTACACCAAGAGATGAAGGAAAAATGAGTTTTTCTTGGGAATCTTTACCTTAGAAGGAAGAGGAGACTTCAAGCTTCTCATTGGTGCCATTTTCTCTTCAAATGGGGAAAACCCATGGAGGTCAACTTCATCCTTTTGGAATTTTGAAAAGAGAGGATGATAGAGGATGATGAGGATGAAGAATATGTAGTTTATTTTCGATTTGGTGCTCAAATGGAGCTTGGGCATGAGTTTGAATGTGGAGTAGCCATGGGGGCTTCACCATCGTTCAGCAACAGAGAGAGAGTGAAGGAAAAATCGATGGGGAGGAAGGAGAGAGCAAAGAGAGAAAGGAAAAGAAAATAAAGGAGGAGAGAGAGAGTGAGTGGGTATAAGTATTTTTTTTTACTTTTTGCTTTTTGACTTATTTAATTAGCTAACTAGTCAAGTGTGAGGGGCTGTCTACATTAATAAAAACTGGCCCACTAATATATATACACACTGGAACGTTTTTCGTCTTTTACAGAAAACGCCCATTAATTTACCCGGTTTTAGCACTATTCACTAACCGGGTCCGTTTTCCGGAATTTTCTCGTTTATTTAATTTTAATGGTTATTATACTCCCTTTAATGTTTATTTACAGTTATATGATCAACTATAATTTTTTTTACGGGGTCGTTTGACTGTTTAAAGTCACGTTTTCGGGGATTCTCGAAAAACGTGCTTTAGACTCCGTTAGCGTCTTAACGCATTATTTGAATCCGTTTTCTTCCGGAATTTTTCCCACATGTTCTTAGTATGTAATTAGGGTATAAAAATATATTTATAACCCTAGTGATGGTTATATACCTCCTAAAATAATTAAAACGCGTTTTCACGTTTTGTGACTTTTACGCATTTCTTTTTCTTTTTGGTTTTTATTTCTCCACCAATGATCTTAAGGACTTAATTAGCCTTAGAAAATAATAATCACATATTTAAATATCACTTAAAGGTTTGGGGTATTTCAATCTACCCCCCTTAAAAGAACTTCGTCCTCGATGTTCACACTTCTCTCTCATCACTTGGATTAGAACACAGGGATTACTTGCCACATAAACTTCCATAACAAACATACTTTACATTACAACCTCGGACTTAACGGTCCGGGCAGCACATCCATACATACATAACATGACATAACATACTTACATAGTATCCTCAGACTTAATGGTCCGGGTACCTTAACAACATTTGCACATACATAACAACCCTTGGACTCTTGGTCTGGGTAACATAACAACATTTAGACCCGTAGGTCTTGATAACACAACATCCTTTAGACACATAGGTCTTGATACCATAACACTTCCAGAACTTAACCACATTAGGACTCAAGGTCAAAATAATAATTAGTACACATACCACACAACATGTCATAGCATGTATATCAACCAGAAATTTCTTTTCCATTTCTTCATGGGTTTGAGACCCATGTTGAGTACATATACACTGTGATCCCGTAGAACCGGTCGCGATGGACACTCTGTTCCCCGTTCCTTTGGGAGCTCAAAACAATTGCATACATCTTTAAAATATACTTCTCATGTCACCGGTCCGAAGACAAAGGCTCGTACGTCCTCAGCTCGTGAGCAAGTAATAGGAAAATACTCTATATGGGGTTAAATAGGATGAATTCCTTTATTGGAAAGCACTAATAGAAAATCCTTTTTACAAGGTCAATTACAAGTAGTCCTTCCTTTGAAAATACCACTTCAGAGTCTTAAAATATTTATTGAAGTCCTGAAAATACCAACTGAACTTGAAACCCAATTTAAAATTCTTTTGAAAACACACTACAACTCCGAGTCCAATTGTTGCTAACTGCATCTTATTCTAGATGTGATTATTTGTGATCACTTATAGGGAGTTTCAAGAATCATCCAACACTAATGTGATCAGCATCAGTGTTGAACTATCTTTCCACCCCAATTTGTGTTCGGGTTCCCTTGATCTCATGATAACCAAGTTTCACCTCCCACTTCAATTTCAAACAACAACTAATTCAAGCATACACCATATTCTATCTTTTAATCCATCTAGTCATAATCATTACATCTCCAAGGGATAGAACTCCGTCTATCAATCATCACCCAAATTCAACTTAATCCAAGTTACCTAGGGAATTTAATTCTTACTAGGTTCTATATCGGTTTTATACCTCTTCATAAGTCACAACACTGTATATATACATATCTATATATATTTTTTATCAAAATATAATACACAATATTACATTTGGTATCATATGAACATATATAGTCGGGGTTTTAGTTCCCCGGGAGTTTTTCTACTCCCTTACACTTATACTTTCACATACATCCGTTAACACCATAAACACACTTATCACAATGGTATTCGCATCTTCTGTGCGTAATTACCACAATTACACCATGAATGAATGTGTATTTTTATGTAACACACACACCAATCATCGAAACAAATTATTTTGTGCAATGCACACCATTGTTCACGTACACTTGTATGGTAAAACTACACTAACACTTTACCGCTCTACCCCCCCTTAAAAGGGATTACACCCACGTAATCAATCACTTAACCACTGGTTTATAACGTCCTACCGTCGTGAAGTGTTGTATCTCCACGCGGTTTATTATACAATATGTTTTGGTTTGAGGATCTTAGCCATATTGGTGGTTTAGTCCCTAACCAAGAATTCTCCTTAGAGTTTATTTAATTCATAACCAGTTTCGATTCTGGCCTGTGAAACTTCTAGGCGTTAATAATTAGCCATTCACTCATATTCACAACGCAGATCCAGCACCTGAATCGCTGGCTCGCTAGTTTCTGCTGCGCGACATCTTGATAATTTAGAGCTTAGTTTGCCCCATACATTATTCTTACTGTATTGTATATCTTCGATTATCACCTTCATCTTGGTAATAACGATTTCTCAACCGACGCGTGGTATTTCTTACCAAGAGCGAGTTCGGTGAGTTACAAACTTCTATTTACTTCCATGATAATTTACTGTATTCCACACTGATTTACTTAATTTCTTCCGACTTACTGTCGGTTACGTTTGAGCTACTACCTATTGTGTAGTACTCTGTCGTTTATTTCCAACACTTGAGGCATATTCCATACCGATATTTAACAATTGTGTTATTGTAGTCACTTATTCCAATCAAGTATTCTTTGATTGGTACAACCGTGCTTCTCTTATGCATCGGTTTTATCACACCATAATTCTTGTCCCTCCATCACAATTGACATTACCCAAACTTCCTAGCTATCATACTCGATCATTACCGCGCAAGTGCAATGCCAAAACACTCAGTCATACAGAGTGCAGAGGCGTAAACTCTTGACAGTAAATCTCTTATGCGATTGCAATAGGAATTCATACTGTGTTCCTTATCACATAGTACCGACCATTGGCTTATTGCCCAGTCGGTTTGTTATCACTTACCTTGTACGCCCATTGAGTTTCACTCATAACTAGTCTTATTTGCCACATTATTATTTAACAATACTTATGCAACGGTCGCTTACTGCGCACCGTGCGGTTACTTATTGTATAACATTAACTTGCACTGCATCCGCTATTATATTTGCTTCCACAATTACATTGTGTTTTGCCACTTAATCGGCTGACTACTGAATACACTATTCTTTGAGTCTTTATGCTCCTTGAGCGTTGTTCATTACACATTTAGCATCCCACACCTATGGTGGTTGCCATTACGCTTATCACCCTTTCAGTCTGCACAACTGGTACAAATACTTCTTTTCGTAGTAACAACATGGTCAACTCTTAACACATTCTCTTACTTTAGTTCACATAACTACCACTGTTGTGGTCTCACAATATCAAGAGGTATCCCCACACCTTAAGCAGTGGTTCGTTATCCGCTTACTTACTTATATAACATAAACTTCTGTGATCAATAACATTTTCTTAACACCTTCGATTGTGGCTTTTAAGCCTTATTGCCTCGAGCTCTGCCCGTTGTTGGCTGTCCACACACATTACATGGTTTAGATTGGTATTGGGCTCCATGACAAGGTCGTACTATCACGGTTCCTTTCATGGGATGCCCCTTCAAGGATGTCAGACTTCCCTCTGACGACTTGTGTTTAAACTTGGTGTTAATTTCAGCCTTTGCGTTTCTGTCACGTATCTTGTTCAACCATTGTTGACCCAAACACCCTTTTGAGGATAACTCCTGGGTGTTATTAGGTTATGCCTTTTCCATCTGGCTTGCACTCATTGGTATGTTTAATTTCTACTTCGCCCTGCGTTCTTTGCTGGGTTGAATATTCTCCTTAGTGAGATTGATATCTCTGGTGATCATCTCGGGAGTCTCATCCCGATCATTGCACATTAACATATCCATAATAGGCATCTGCCTCACCATATATAGGCTGGGTACTTACTCCAGCTATTGTGTTCATCCATCCAGATCCTTGAGACATATGCGATGTCTTTACACTCTAGTCCGTGCACTTCACCCTTCTAGATTCTTAAACATTTCCTCGAAATAACTCACTAATCCCTTTAGTCCTCTTAACTTGACTGGGTTCCTTTACTTCAACCATTCGATGGTAGTTTATTACTTGCTTGACTTTTACTTCGGACCGTAGTATGGAGTCTACTACTTCCCGTGTTCCAGACTCCACTCGTATACATACATGGGGTATCTTACTGATACATTGCTACTTACCCGACTACCCCATAAGAAGGTTTGTCAGGCCCACAAGCTCCTATCGGAGTGCGGTCGTCCCACATTACTGTTGGTACACTCGTAGTGTCCGTCACACGCCTAGGTGAAGTATTCTGTTGTTAACTCCCTTATATTATCCCGTGATAATATGCATTCTTGCTTCCCGAACTTAATCAAGGGAAATGTATCCACTGTTGTATTATTATGAACTCAATCCATTCCTCGGGTTGTTACCCTTTGGTTTACCGGTTTCCATCCGGTTATTTCAAAAGTAACTGGGTAAAACTTACCTACCATGTGGCACTGAGGCCCGTGTAGGTCTTCTGGTTTGGTTTAAAGAAAAAGAAAGATTGAAATAAAATGGGTTTGACAGAAAATCTGGTTTTGAAAAAGGTTTTGAAAATGGATTTGAGTTGAAAGAAAAATTCTCCTGGTTTTACAACGTTTCCTTGCCTTAGCCGAGTCCAGCTTCCTGCTGACTGGTGTATTTCCAAGTACTGAGGTCAGGCTACTAAGCCCTTCCACGGTTATGATAATCCCACTCAACTTCATGGTGCTTTACTAAGTACCGGTAGTTGTTTAAAATTTTCCGTACAGCCTTGTTATAGCAGCACTTGCCATGGCAAGTGCGCCATGCTAACTGGCTACTCGTTCAATATACACTAGTTGCGGTACTGCTTTCACCCGCACTGACATCAGTGGCCTTGTTGGCCTTTACTTGATCTTACAGTCTTAACAATAAATCTTCTGGGTACTTCTCACTGTCTTCACATGATAATCATTAACTAGGGTGTTTCCCATTCTGGGAGACCCCTTTTTACTTAGTATTGTATCCTCCTCGTACTACGTTGTAGTCTCTTAATCGGTTGGTATACCGTTGGTGTATTAACTAACATTGTAGTCCCGTAGACACTTGTCTCGGGTTTCATTATTTCACCTCTCCACTGTTGCACCATTGGTGCATTGCAAGCTGGTTGTTCTCGACTGCTCCGCATGTCGACCCAGGTTGCCGGAAATTCTATTCTCTTATGCATAAGATTCTTCACTTTCGCTATCACATGCGGCACATTGTTCAAATGGAAACCGCCTTCGGGATTCACGCCCTTCGGAATCTACCGTATGACATGTTCTCCGTACTTACAGAGGTAAATATCAACTGCCAGATCGGGTTTTCCCGAGTAAGAGATGACTTCCATCTCTCTGGCGTTCTTCCCAAGTTATAAAACAGGGACTGTGGAGGGTGGGAAGGAGGTTGTAGGTTTCCAGTACATACTGGTAATTCCTAACTAGCGTATCTCTCACGCTATCACTCAACCCTTAACCCAAAGCACTAAAATCCTAACTCGGTACTTCCTAAGCTCGGTAATTCAGTCATCAGAGCGATACTTCGCTCTGATACCACTTTTTGTAACACCCCAACTACAAACTGTACATTTAACTATTAATTGCAGCGGAACTTACATCACAAACACCGACCAAATCACTGAGTGTTACACGCCGTTAGCCACCCACGTGGCTAACAGGGCTACTACATGCACAACGTACCGGTCTGATGGACTAGATTCCCGGGCATCTACACATTACTTTTCTTTCCATTAACAACAACTGATAAACATACATACGTTACAACTGTACCGAGTATTTACACACTACTGTCGATAACAATTTCGGTCTTACTACACCTACAATACAATCTCAATTTGAGTGTCTACCCATGGACAGCAACTACCCGTCCTAATCTCGAACGGCTACCAGCTCCTTCGTACCTGTAGAGTAATGGGGCCCCCCAAAGGGGGTCAGCACCTTTGCTGGTATGGTAATCCCGCAGCCCGCATGCTACCGGGCCACGCACAACTAATTGTCGTCTTAGCATGCAGTTGATTATATCTAATTCATGCATGGAAATTATAAACACACAACACGTTACTTTCCACAACAAGGTCTCAACAAATACAGACAACACATCCACACTTGGTAAGTCACTCTTTGTGTTCTTTGACCCTAGAGTGTTTCTCCTCTAATGGAGCTATTTCCTCAACAGACGACACTTACCCAATAATCGGGTTAACCATAAACGTCTCTTTTATAACTGGGATTCATATCCATGATCCACATACTTCACTTCTTAACAACATATAACATCACATCACAATAAGAATTGCAGTACATCAATAACATATAACATAACGGGAACGGTTCTCTTTAGGAACCGACCCAAACATAGTTAGTTCACTTGTAGAGCCTAGATAATGAATATACCCTCATGATAAGCTTTTACATAACTCATTACCGTCCTGTTAGTCGGACAAGTAACTTAACATAAAGATGGACCGGATATAGAGATCCGAACACACCGTACATAATCCCCAAAAGACGTGAGTCAAGAGCCTTGGTTAAGCTCAGGGGTGATTAAAGACCAATGAAGGAAAACAACCAACAGAGAGGAAGCTGAAGAAACTGTATACATCAACTCCCAAACAACGCGCGACCGGAACGACCGGATTCCTCACCCCCCATAATATATACATAAACATAGTTAAGAGATCCTCTGTGGAACCTATCACATCCTTACACCTTACAGTATTACAACTGGGTTAGACACACAATAGTGGTGAACATATTAACACGCACAAACATCACATAATGGTCTCACGCATAGCCGTGGTTAGCACGTTCCCATGGTTTGGGTCGTTAAATCCGAATAACAAACTGCTATATAATTCTAGAGTCGGTTAGTTAAGTTTAGCACATATTTAAAGCTAAACGGTATCGGAACTACGCACGCCACATGAATAAACAACTGTGAACTCATTACAAGTTTTTATCTTAAAAGGTGGCAAACATTCAGAAAAACACATTGGCATACAAGCCGGTGTAATCCGGTAGGACACAGGTTGCAAGAAAACTATACCTGTCACCGTGGGTTACTCTACCGTGTTCCCGAGGGTTCACTCCAACGCGTCATCCCACGCTCCCCGGGTAGTTTTTGAACAACTGATAATATTTCAATGTTTTATTAACAGCAAAGTCTTACAGTATGTAAACTCAAGTACTCCCGTACTTACCCCGTTATCCCGTTGTTTCGGTTTAACTTAGTGTACGAAATTCCTTAACTTACTCACTCACTTCTAACACTTGTTTATACCTCTTAAGACCTTTATAAGTCGCCAAACAACTCCTAAACATCATCTAAAACCAATACCATTCAATCCCCCACCTTTTAGCCACTTAAAAACACATATGGGTGAATTCTGGGGGTGGTACGGGACTTGGTCCCTACCTTAAGTCCCGGACCAATGCTGGTCTGAACTCTCGGCGTTATTTTTGAAGTGGTCCGGGACCTTATACTCCTCTTAAGTCTCGGACCAAACCTGCACTCAACTCTCGGCGTGAATTTATGGGGTGGTCCGGGACTTAATGCTGACCCTAGGTCCCGAACCAAGGTGCTGGGCAACTCTCGACCATTTTTTATAGTATGGTCCGGAACTTGGTATGGAACCTAGGTTCCGGACCCCTGTTACAGAACACCAGAAATGGCATTTTCAATTCTTATTTCACTTGTTAACTTCACCCATTGTTGCCCCAAGGTTCCTACATGTAATTAGATATATTTTAACACTCATATAACATCTCAAATTGATTTCCAAGTCCACTCACTAACTCAAGCTTAATTCACTCAAAATCCAATTACATTTCATAACTTGGTTTCCTTGTTCCTTAACTCCTTGTAACAGATTTTGGTACCCTTTCCTTACCATTCAACCTCACTCACTAATGTCATTCCCAACACTCAAATGGCATTATCTCCACTCCTAACACACTCCTCATCTTGGTTTGGTTTTCAAACCATTAACCATTCACTTAACACCTCTCCAACACACCTAACTTCTTCCTTTAGTAAAACACTCAAGGCCATACTTTCCTAAACAAATTTTGATAGCACTTGGCTACTTTCCAAGCATTTCCCAAAACTCATCTCTTCACATATTTCATCCTAAAACTAGCCAAACCCACAAGGGTTCTACCAGCACACATAAAAACACAAAACTCTTCCATTCTCCGAATGCACACAATGCACAATCCATAAAGTGCATAGCTCATAAAACAAACACTTATTTCACCATGTTTCCTCACTTGCATTATTCCTATACAAGCACATTATTATCACAACTCTCCTCATCTCAACAAATCACATTCAATACACATTGGGTCATCATTTGTTACCCATCCCAAACACTTAAACAATTTTAAACAAGGTTCACGGTGGATTCCTTACCTTAATTTCACAAGTCTCTTTAAGTCACCTCTTGCCCCTCTTCTTCTCCAAAAATCGGTTAAGAGGGTATGGAGTTTCCAAACTCCATCCCAACATCCACGAACACAAAACACACTCAATTAATTATCTAAACCCTTAGAAACTCAATTAAATCAAAGGGTTTAGAACACAAGTTAGGGTTTACCTTTTTGAAGTTTTTAAGAGGGACTTCCACCCTTGAATCAAGAAGGAAGTTACTCCACCATTGAAGGGCCAATTTGGAGCTCAAGAACAAGGAGAAAGACAAGGTATCAACAATGGTGGAAAAATCGGTTACACCAAGAGATGAAGGAAAAATGAGTTTTTCTTGGGAATCTTTACCTTAGAAGGAAGAGGAGACTTCAAGCTTCTCATTGGTGCCATTTTCTCTTCAAATGGGGAAAACCCATGGAGGTCAACTTCATCCTTTTGGAATTTTGAAAAGAGAGGATGATAGAGGATGATGAGGAGATGAAGAATATGTAGTTTATTTTCGATTTGGAGCTCAAATGGAGCTTGGGCATGAGTTTGAATGTGGAGTAGCCATGGGGGCTTCACCATCGTTCAGAAAAGAGAGAGAGAGAAGGAAAAATCGATGGGGAGGAAGAAGAGAGGAAAGAGAGGAAAGAGAGAAAGGAAAAGAAAATAAAGGAGGAGAGAGAGTGAGTGGGTATAAGTATTTTTTTTTACTTTTTGCTTTTTGACTTATTTAATTAGCTAACTAGTCAAGTGTGAGGGGCTGTCTACATTAATAAAAACCGGCCCACTAATATATATACACACTGGAACGTTTTTCGTCTTTTACAGAAAACGCTCATTAATTTACCCGGTTTTAGCACTATTCACTAACCGGGTCCGTTTTCCGGAATTTTCTCGTTTATTTAATTTTAATGGTTATTATACTCCCTTTAATGTTTATTTACAGTTATATGATCAACTATAATTTTTTTTTACGGGGTCGTTTGACTGTTTAAAGTCACGTTTTCGGGGATTCTCGAAAAACGTGCTTTAGACTCCGTTAGCGTCTTAACGCATTATTTGAATCCGTTTTCTTCCGGAATTTTTCCCACATGTTCTTAGTATGTAATTAGGGTATAAAAATATATTTATAACCCTAGTGATGGTTATATACCTCCTAAAATAATTAAAACGCGTTTTCACATTTTGTGACTTTTACGCATTTCTTTTTCTTTTTGGTTTTTATTTCTCCACCAATGATCTTAAGGACTTAATTAGCCTTAGAAAATAATAATCACATATTTAAATATCACTTAAAGGTTTGGGGTATTTCACTTCCCATGGATATTGATGGTAAAGTCACACTTTCCGATGGAAAAGGTGCTATTATACCATGGCCTGCCGGTTTTATTGTTATCACTGATGAGGTATGTATAAATATTTTATGTATTGTTCAACATTTAAATTTACGTTGTTTTAACTTGTTTCTTTTGTTTGTTATGATATGGTAGGTTCCTGATGAAATGGGTAGACTTCTAGAAAATCGTGATGTTCAGGTCAACCAATCACTGGCTGTTGCCCAAGAGAATACGCAAGTGGCTGAAAGCAACCAGACATCAACGGGAAAGAAAACTATGCGAGAGATAACTGATGATATGCGGAAGAAGTTTATTTGCCCTCCCTTAGTGATCAAGAATTTGGGGAAGTGTGAGAAAATGTTGTATGAGATGCTATTGGAAAAGGGTAAGCATACAACGAGTGTGACAATGAATTTGGCTCCATGGGTTTTCCAATACGATGATCAACGAACGACATTGATAGACTTTGTGTACATCAAGGAGATGCTGTGCAGAGATATGTTGAATATATCTATCATCCAAGTATATTGCATGTAAGTGTTTGTTTCTCACATCTCAAAATATCTTTAAATCAATTAAAAATAAATATTTTGACGATTTCCCTGATTTCTCTCTGTTGCTTAATTTTTTTAAAGGTATCTGATGGCTAAATTACGTTATAAAAAATTGGGTGGCATGCTGACATTCTTATGCCCTGAGTCCTTATCGCTTGATGTGGTTAATAGAGACCCCACCACATTCCAGCACTATGTCACACACTGCATAAAGAAGGCTGTTGATAAAGGTAGTAAATACCTCATGATGCCCTTCCATCAGATGTGAGTAGTACTTCTCTTCTCATTGAATTTCTTTCGTTGTGGTTAATTTGTGAGTAAGAATTCTATTACTAATTTCACTTCTTATAAATATTACAATTGTAGTAACCATTGGCTACTACTTATGCTCTCTGTGGATACCTCTCAATTGCTTGTGCTTGACCCGCTAAGAATGTATCGTGAGCTCCACGTGGATGAGTTGATCAAAACGTAAGTGTTATTCGTTAATATCTGTAAGTAATTGTTTAAAAATAACTTTCTATTTGAAGAAGCACAAGGATTAATGAATTGTTTTTGTGTGTAATAGCGCTCATACGGCCATAGTCCTTGAACAGTTCAATCGATTTTCAGTCGTCCATCTTGAGGTACATACTACTGAAACATATATATATATTTCTATAATAAGTTGATTACGTATACTTACAAAGTAAAAACTTTGTTTTTTTTCTTTTAAACTTGTCACAGTGTCCAAGGCAAAATGATTCGTGGAGTTGCGGTTTTTTTGTACTACGATACATGTATGAAATTTGTACGCATATAGAGGAGCTGACAAAGGATGATGAGGTATTAATAATTTCAAATATGTTTTCTATATATATTTATGTTTCACCATTATGTTTAAAACGTGTATAAATGTCTATATATATATATACACATTGCTCGTGTTTTCCGGGGAATTTATCCAATCCAAGCTGTAGTTAATCTAATATTTCACACAGTTTTATTGTTGAGTTTGGCCGCTAGTGTAGTATGTTAATAGCTCAATCTCCCTCTCTTGCATGTGTACTGTGTTGGCTTCAGCCTCTTCTCTTGTGCATCTAACAGTTGGCTGCTGCATCTTACACGTCCGGTTTAACTATCTAAAATATTCAATATGGTGTGGTATGCTTGTTCTTACAGGTTTGTGCATATTTGAAGAATGCGGGCAAAACTTATTCGCCTAAAGATTTGCAATTAGTCAGAGAGCAAACATCTTTGTTCATCCTAAAGTGTTTCAAGGATCCAGAGCAAGGACAAACTAGTGAAGCAGCTGTCAGGATTACTACTTAAGTTGGTGGGTTACATGTATTTATACGATTTACTCTGAATTTGACAATTCTGAATTTGGTATGATTTTTTGTAGTTATGGGGTTTCATTGGTTGTTACTTGTTCTGTAGAAAAAAAAATTGATTGATATCGAAATGGGGTACAGGGCATTTTGCTGAGATTGCACACAATGTGTCAACCAGGAAGAGAAAGGAGATTGTTGAGCGAGCTGCACAGCTTGACATTGTTTGTCACCAACAAGCTTGCTAGGATGACGAGTACAGTGATTGATTAATGTAAAAACATGGATATCTCTGTTTAGCTTTGTTATGTTGGTCGAACGAATGTTATGTTTGGAAGTGGAAATTGGTAGTTTAATTTTCAGATGTGGTAAAATTTTGGTCGTTCATCAGTGTTTTGTTTTATTTTGAATGCTGTACTTGCAGCATGTACTGGTGGTACTGTTGTTATCTATGAAAAAACAAGTTGCAGAGGTATCTATGTAGTGTGTGATTTATTGGAATTGTTGTTGTACAGGTTTTCTGGTTTTTGGATGTGTGTACGTAATTTGGAAATAGGGAAAAACTAGAAAAAATCGATATACCATAAGTGACGGTTCATATATAACCGTCGTTTATATTAGGTAGGCGTGAGAGGGTAAAAGAGAAAAAACGACGGTTCCACATAGAACCGTAGCTTAAAGTCCATAATAAGCGACGGTTCTACACGACAACCGTCGTTGAAAACAATTTTAGGCGCGTCGAAAAAGATAATTAAACGATGGTTTTATTACCAACCGTAGTTTAAAGTGTATAATAAGCAACGGTTAACAAGCTTAACCGTCGTTTATACTTACTAAATCCCGTCCCCTAAGGCGCCCTTAAAAGACGGTTTTCAACCGTCGTAAAATAACAAAATAACAAAAACGATAGTGGCGTAAGCAACGGTTCGGAACCGTCGTTTTTATAGGTTTCGAACCGTCGCTTATGAACCCGCCTGTACCAGTGAATGGCCATTATAAGTCACCAAACATGTCCTAAACAATCATATAACATCAATACCTAGCAATCCCCATCATTAGACACCATTTGTGAACCTTTAAAGTGATATTTTATGTGGTCCGGGACTTCGTCCGGACCTATAGTTCCGGACCAAGTGTTTACATGACCTTTGGGACAATTTCTACATGAGTCCGGGACTTAGAACTTAAGCTAGGTCCTGGACCAATTGTTAAGCTCATTTTCGGCATGTTTTTAGGGTTGGTCTGGGACTTAATACCCAACCTAGGTCTCGTACCAATGTAACTAGACAATTCTCGGCATGTTTTAGGTAGTGGTCCGGGACTTGAACCTAGACCTAAGTCCCAGACCCTGCTACAACATTTTCAATTTTGAAATTTCTAAACTTGTTCTAACTTGGTATTTCTTACTCTTTTCATACCCTATCTTCGTACATGATTTCTAACATGTTCTAACACCAATACAACACCTTAAACTTCTCTAATCCATTAACTAAAGTCCTCATCAAATCTTTGATTAAAATCACCCAAGTTCCTACTCTTATTCTTCTTGAATTTGCTGACACATTGTGACTTAGTTTCGTAAGTTCTAAAATGCATTTTGCCCACCATTTTTACTCTTTCAATTTGTTCACAACTCATACATTCCTAGTTTTACCCAACAACATCACTTCCTTCAAATCTAGCCCCAAGGTGAATATTTACTCAAGTTGACCTCTAAAGTCACCTAATTAGTCATAGGTTCTTTCCTCTCACAAAACACTTAAGACACTTAGTGTCCTACACAAATTTTGACATTATTTCCCCACAATTTTAACATCCTCACACACATTATTCAGCACACTTACAATAATCCAACCACCCCATTCATTCTAGGCACTTATAACGCATTGTTTTCCAGCACTTTAACGACAATAACACCAAAATACACAAATCTTAACAAACATGGCTCTTAGGCCCTTAAATAACATTAATTAAACACCGAATTTCCTTCTTATAATGGCCATCACTTGCATTACACTCAATGCATCTAAAGCACTTATATTTGCACCAATAACAACTACAATCCCAAAGACATTACACTAAATTAAGGTAAGCCATTTACCTTGAGGTTTCTTTCAAGACTTTTCCTCCTCTTTCCTCTTGTTCAAAAACTGATTTCAATAGGGTATTTGCTAATCTAATTACCAAGCCCAATGGAATACTAATGAGCATTAAGGAATTTAAACAAGCTCTTGAAATCAACCTAGAACAAGAGAGTGTCTAGGTATCAAAATGAAGAGAATTACCTTCTTTGTTCCAAGGGAGTAATTGGGCAATCAACATAAACAACCTCCCGTACTTCTTGAAGATGAACAAATTTAGAATGAAGAGAAATAATGGGGTTCAAATTTGTAGAAAACCGGTTTCAAGAAAATGCTAGAAACAAGAGGTTTTGAATTTCTTACCATAGAACATGAAGGAGTTGATTACCTCTTGAAATGGAGTTTTTCCTTCAAGAATGGGCTACATCCATGGAGATGAAGTTGGTAGTTTGGAGCTTATGAAGGGTGGAAAAGAATATACAAGTGATGGTGAGCAAGAAAATGCACTTATTTTGTGATTTTGACTTAGTTTAGGGCTTGAACAAGGAGGATGAAGGTGAGCTGGGTAAGGCTGTAAAATCACCATGGGAGGAGGGAAATGGGCAGAGAGAGTGCTGGTGAGGAAGAAGAAAATGTAAGAGGAGAAGGGAATAAAAGAGAGAGAGAGAGAGGGGAATAAAGTAAATTTATACTTTTTGTTGCTTTTTGCTTTTCTCATTAGAATAGAATAAGAATAGATAGGAGAGAGGGGGTTAAAAACGTGTACACACACAAGGGAAAGGAGTTCTGATTTTTATTTTACAAAAGTAGAGAGTATTTTACTCTTATTACAATTTACACCCCATAAGTTCCCGGTTTTTACACTATTCACTAATCCGGGCCCGTTTTCTGGATTTTTCTCGCTTCTTTAATTTTAATGGTTCTTAAACATTAAATAATGTTTTATTATAGTAATATGATCAACTATAATTTTTACGTGGTCATTTATTTGTTTAAAGTCATGTTTTCGGTTTTCCTCAAAAAACGCGGTTTAAGACTCCGTTAGCGTTTTAAGGCATTATTTGGATCCGTCTTCTTTGGGAATTGTTCCCACTTACTATTTAGGCCTAATTAGGCCCTAGGAATCCCTCGCGGATCCTAGTCAAGGTTATATACCTCCTAAGATAATTAAATACACGTTTTTTGCGGTTTGTGACTTTTACACGTTTCCTTTTTCTTTTTGGTTTTTATTTCTTCACCAATGATCTTATGGACTTAATTAGCCCTATAAAATTATAATTAAATAATTAATTAACACATTAAGGATTGGGGTATTTCACACAGACTCCAGCTTGCTGATATCATCACCAAGGCATCACTCATGGTTGCATTTGAGCTCTTTCGCACACACCATGGCATGACTCGTTTTGACTGAGGGTGGTTCTATCTCCTCTCCCTCTTAGAGGCAAAGTCTAGGTACTCAGGTATAGTCTCTCTAGCACTAGACTCTCCTTGGTTAAGTAGTTCAACTTAACTTCGTCTGCAATTTTTTGTTTGAAAACCCGCAAGATTTTCTATACAAATTCAATCAAAGCACCCACATCAACCATCTCATTATTCCTAAACGTAAGTCCATCATCCTTGAAACCATTGTACTTTACCTTCACAATTAACCCTCAAACCACTCCTACTCACTCTCCTACTCAAAGCCGAAAACCCTCAAAACAAGGCACTATTATTATCCCAACTCCCGAAACCATCACTAAGTCTCACATGGCCGTCTCACCATACAAAATTCCCATCCACTTTGGGTTCATAATTACTAATGCCCAACTCACCCTACAGCCCTAGTGAAATACCCCGTAATTAAAAATAGTGATTAATTAAGCTAATAAGTATTTGAGAGGCTTAATTACATCTAAATAAACATGAGGGAACAAATCCCAAAGAAAATGGATCCTTAAAATGGGTTAAGAGCACAAACGAACCTTAAGGCGCGTTTTTCAAGGAAACCGAGAAAACGCGACGTTAAGCGGGTCAAATAGACTCGTAATAATTTTAGTCAATGAAATATTCATTAATAAACATTAATGAAGGTTTAGAACCAATAATATTAATTAAACGAGAAAATCCCGGAAAACGGGTTCCGGTGGTAAAAACTGTAAAAACGAGAAGTTGTGGGGTGTAAAATGTAAACAAACTAAACTAGTGTGTCCACTTATGAAAATAAAAATGTAAAATCTGTAGAGGTGTGTGTGTGTGTAGCCGATTGGCCCCCCTCTCTCACTCTCTTTATTTTCCTAATATGCTACAAGACAAAGTAATAAAGAAAAAAGTAAAACAAAAACACTCTCTCTCCTACCCACTCTCCCTCTCTCACGTAAAGCACCCCCTCTCTCTCATTTCCTTCTTCTTCCCTAAGCCTCCATGGCGATTTGTTGAAGCTCTCACCAGCCCCTCTTTCTCTTCCATTTTTGAGAGGCCAAACCAACTCCAAATCTTATGAAAACTACATCATTGGAATCCCCTTGTCAAGGAGAGCAGCTTCCTCTTTTCAAAATCGAAAATACCCACATACATCTCCATGGGTATTCCCCATTTGAAGGTTTGAGTCCACCATTAGAAGCTCATTCTTCACCTTGGTGTTTTGAGGTAAGAAGAAATCCGAAAATCCCTCATTTCTAGCTCTCATTTGCATTATAAAAATTTCCAGATTTTGAATGCTTTGTGCCTTGTGCTCCAGCTGATTTTGGCTTCTCCATTGGGCTAGAAATATTGTTTTTTTGCTTGCCAAGAACTCCATTCATTGGTTGGAAGGTAATGCTTTTTCCTAAACCCTAAAAATATGTTCTAAGCTCTAGGGTGATTAAGGGTTAGTATTGAAATGGTATTGTTGTTTTGAAAGGGCTGTAGCATTGCCCCATTTATTGAACAAGAAACTGAAAACAAGGAAGAAAGAAAGAAGGAGAAGGAAAAGAAAGAAAGGAGAAACTAAAGTCACACGGTAAATGCTCTTACCTTGAGCTAGTTGTATGGTATTGTATTGCAACAAATTTTGAGTATTAAAGATGAGTAATCTATGTGGTATTGAGTAGTAGCTATGTTGTAGTATAATGAAGGATGGAATAAAACTGTTTTGAAACTTGTAAAAGATGTTTAAAAGCTTGGGAGAACATTTGGGAAATAAATGTATATGTGCAGGAAATTATTGTTTTGTAATGCTTAGATTGATGTGGAGATTAGGAAGTGAATGTTTGAGCTGATAAGTATGTGGGCAAAGTGAAAATTATTGGGGAGACTATGTCAAAATTTGTTTAGAAATTAGAAGAATTAGTTGTGTAAGAAGAGGGAATAACCTAGGAAGTAACTAGGGGTATTTAGAGAGTTTAATGAGAGTAGTTAGCATTTTAAAACAGATTTGAAAAGAGTTTATGTAATGGGGAGAACTAGAGTGGTAAGATAATGTATTTAGAATGCTGGGAGTGTCATTGGTAGAGGGAGTAAAGATGGTAAAATCTGTTGTAGAAATCTGTAGCATTTAAGAACAAAGATTGGTATGAGTGCTGGAATGAAGTGAGAAAGAAATTTGGAAAAGTGAATCTAGAATTGAGTACAGAGTTTGGCGGATGAACTAGAGGGATTTAGAGGGCCTAAGTAGTGTGAAAACATGAGGGACTACATGTAGGAAGATTGGGGAAACAATGGGCAAAGAAAGAATTGAAAACAGATTTTGAAACAAGAGTACTGGACTGGACCGACCTTGGGACCGAACTTGCAAGGTCGGTCGAGCCTTAAATTACAAAGACGGGAAGTCTACTGACCTCGACCGAGCTTGGAACCGAACTTGACAAGGCCGGTCGAGTCATGAAATTGTAGTACCAGAAGTCACTGACTTCGACCGACCTTGGGACCGGACTTGGCAAGGTCGGTCGAGTCATAAATTTTGAACCCAGAATGCACTGAATTGGTCCGACCTTGGGACCGGACTTGCAAGGTCGGTCGGGCCTGAATTTTTCCAGTGTTGTAACTCACTGACTTCGACAGACCTTGGGTCCGACCCTGGGTAAGGTCGGTCAAGTCAAACAAAATAAATTAAAAAAATAAATGTGATTATAGCAATCATATGTATATATATATATGGCCATGCACATATATATGTAGTAGTACACCATTAATGGAATAATAAAGGTAAGAAAGTATGCACATGAGTAAGAAAACAAGTGAAAGAAGTAACAAGAAAAGAATGGTTTTCATAATCAAGTATGTAATGTAAATAACTAGTAAGTATGTAATGGAGGTAGTAAAGTAAGGGTAAGTTGGGTCAATAATATATCATTGACCATACAACTTCATGTGTGTATAGGAATCAAATAGTTGAACTCCGAAGGAAACCGGTAGTACGAGTACGACGGTGAACGGTATGATTTCCTCATGCCCTGTATCCTGACTTGGTTACTCTGATTTGTGTGCCTATGTGATCACTCAAATAAGATAAATGCACGAATCAGACTTTTATTGCAATTGATAAGTCTACGGCTTATCTATATTGTTCTTGTATTATCTTGAACATTTAGTTTGTATAATTCATGGAATATTTGAATGGGAATGAAGTGTATGTGTAACCAGATGTGTACTTGTATGGTGTATTAACCTTTGGTATGGAAGTAATGACTTCTACTAATTCCTAACCACCTAACTCCTAACTTGAGTATTGAGTAAAATGGAATGAGTAGAAGTCCGATATAGTTTCGGCCACGCGTGAGGATAAGGAAACACAAGAGGTTGGATCCGAATCCTGGCCTTAATCTCTTCCATGGACCAAACCCCTTAAATGGGTAGCATCATGGATTAGTGAGCCACCCTAAAGCCCGGTGGTGGGATATAGAAGTCCCTTCCCGGAGGTCACACCGACTTGACTTGAGTAAGTAAGTATGCCAGTAAAGTACTGTATGTGTAATGGTCTTGGCTAGTGTAAGTCATATGACCTTGATCAAAAGAGTAATGTACACCGGATTAACCCGGGTGAGTAAAGAACCTAACAAGTATTGTGTATGTATTGGAGAAGCGTATCTCCGTAACAGTAAGTGTGAATGGTTGACTTTTAATGTCTTCCTGGTATGTATTGAGTGGAATGTATGTATGCTTGTGATATGAATGTAATGTATTGTATAAAAGCATGCATGTATCTATGATTAAAATGAACCACATGTATTCAAATAAATAGTCGGCGTACCCTCGCTAGTACGCGGGGTATGCGGATTTCATATGCAGCATCAGCTGAGCCCCTTGGGGCACTGTTTTTATTTTACAGGTACCCGTGATACTTGAAGGTCGAGTAAGGACCGTGATGAATTCCTTTTGAAGTAGCTAGTAGATTTTAATGGTGTACCGAGTTGTACACGGCTTACCATGTGGTACACCTTTTTGGAGAATTGAAATTGTGAATCTTGGAAAGGATGAGAAGTTGTGTAAACTCATAATTTTTGGAGTAGAATTGTAGACTTGGAATGTAATTCATGCATTTTGGATACTCGGTAATCAAGAGTGTAAGTAAGTGTTTGGAAGTGTAATGTAAGTACTTAAATTATTTGGTATATTCTAATCTTCAGACCGTGACTGCAAGTAATTGTAGTCTTGTTAGCCTTGGAATGGCTAACGGTGTTGTATCACCCGCTGGGAGTAAGAATGTATCGGCTGCGTGTAGGAGTAAGTACGGAGACAATTAGAGGATAATGGGAGGATTTACGGTTGGGGTGTTACAAAAAGTGGTATCAGAGCGAAGTCTCACTATGATGATTAGAATACCGAGCGTAGTGATTACCGAGTTAGCTTATAAACCGTTTTACAACGGAGAATTTGAAACCTAACTAGGAATGACCGTTAATGATAACGGATACCCCTAACGTCTACAAAAACGATACCATTGTTTGAATCAAGACCACACGGTCACAGTATCTAATGTAATCCACACTTGTTCAGATGTCATGACGAGGTTCAGGCCGACCCAGAAGAGGAACTGCTGATGGACCGGGCGCGCAGACGATAGCCGAAATCGTCGCCGCCACGGTAGCACAAATGCTACCACAAGTAATCACCGTAGTGCAACAAACAAAGCTAAACCAACAACAACAACAACAGCAACTACCCGACCCGCCTCAGCCCCGGGAAACCAATTGGGTAAAGGTAGTCGCCGACCTCCGACCTCCTGCTTTAGAGGCGAGAGCGACCCCGCCAAGCTCGAGGCCTATATCTCCGAGAAGGAGATGGCTTTTGAGACTCTCAAGACTACTGCTGGAGTTCAAGTGAGGATAGCTGCGTACTACCATAAAGACGCGGCCATGGACTGGTGGAAGCTCGTCAAGGCCGAGCACGTTACCGATCCCGCATTCGGTTGGGAAGCATTCACCTCTCTCGTCCGTTCTAAATACTATCCCGAGCATGTCAAGACCAAGAAACGGCTTGAGCTCGATGCCCTCAAGATGACAGAGAAGATGACGATTGATGAGTGTTACCGCACCTTCACTTCTATTCTCAGACTCCTACCCGACCTTGGGTATACTGGCCAAGTCTTGGTCGACCGCTTCTATGGCGGATTGAGCCATCGACTCCGGTATGGCATGGGATTCACACGGTTTACCTCCCTTCAAGTAAACATCGTTTAAACCCTTAGATTCCATGAACAATACGAATTAGTATCCCCGTATGTAAATGTGTAACCTAATGCCGAATACCTCAAGAGTGTTACCACGCTGCCTCTCGAGTTGAGATCACCTGCCAGCTGAGAGATGAAGAGCAAGCGCTAAAGCACAAGGTGAGCAGCAAAGGTAACAACACCGAGGAACAAAACCAAAACAAACCATGGAAGAAGAAGAAAGGGAAGTACTCCCACCAAAACCAGAAGAATACCTCTGGGGACGGTAGTGCCCATGCTGAGAAGGGCAAGGTAGCTGAGCCGTTGCAGCTTGCCTACACTGCGCCAGTGGCAGCAATGCTACTGAGGTCTCACCCATACAAGGGTAAGAACCCGAAAACCGAAATAATGTATTTGTGAATTAGTATGTACATGAAATAGTGTAAATATACCGAACCTTGCTAACATAGAAGCTACAGGTTCTGGTACTGGCTATGGAAAGGTAACTACATGTGCTGAAACTACAACAAGGATCATCCCGACACCGATTGCCAAGGAAGGGAGATCCGATGCTACAACTGCCAGAAGCCGGGGCACCGTGCTAATGTATGCCCAGAAAACTTGAAGCCCAAGGGCAACTATCATGGCTACAAGCAGCGTGAAGGCAAAGAGGTTGCATCTGGCAATGCTCAGGCCCAGCATACCTCACAGGGACAGGGGTCTTGAGGTCCGCAGAGGGGCGCACCGTAGAGGCAGCCGGCCTTGCATATCATTGATGGTGACGGGACCGGTACAAAGTCAGGCTTAGGTATTAACTGCAACCTTTAATCCTTAAGGAGCATGTCTAAAGTATTGAATTACCTGTATGAGTGAATGCCTGAATGCGTAAGTACTTGGAGTATGAATTTAAGCATGAGCAAGTAGAATTGAAGTATGTATTGGAGCATGAAACGATCAAGTTGAGACTAGAACTCACCGTAGATGAATTTTCCACCTTAGGGAAATTCAATATCTGTTACCCAATACCTTCGAACTCACTCCATGAAGAGATCAACATCACCACTCACCATTTCACCAGCAAACATTGTCAAGTCATCCGCCCAGGTATGATCTTATTAAAAGGATACCTGACACCTGAAGCGCAAATGTCCATCATCCGACAATGCAATGAACTAGGAATGGGTCCAGGAGGATTTTATACACCTGAATTCCCTGGCGGAGCAACAATGAAGCTGAAGATGATGTGCTTAGGAAAGGATTGGAACCCTTATACCATGACATTCCAGAAGACACGAGCAAGAGACGGAGTCACTCCTCAATCAATACCCACTGAATTCCAAACGCTTGTTACACAAGCCGTAGAAATCACACAACAATGTGAAGATGACCCAATCCCTGCACTTGAAGCAGACCTTTGTATCGTCAACTTCTACGAGAAAGAAGGACGACTTGGCTTACATCAAGATAAGGACGAGACGACAGAATCTCTTGAACAATGAGTGTCTGTAGTGTCTTGGTCCATTGGTGACGACGCCATATTTTTGTATGTGAGCAGAAGCGTGTAGACCTCGCAGAGAAACAAGTATTGAGATCAGGAGATGTTCTAATCTTGGGTGGGAAATCAAGGTTGCTGTATCGCGGGATCAAGAAGATCAAGCTGAATACGGCACCACCGGCAATAATCAATGCCACACACATGAAACCAGGACGCCTGAACCTTACCTTTAGAAAGTTTAATCTTGTAGTATCATGTAACCCATTAGTAATGTGTATTAGAGACACGGTATGTATGATGGTTGGTTTATCAATAAAAAGCAGTGTTGATTATTAAATTCCACTTGCCCTCCACCATCGTTACTTATAAATCTTATGAATAATTAGGTTATGGACTCGGTACCAAAGGTAACCTGAGTATCCTCACCGAAGCATAAGCCGACAAAAGCGACACCATTCTAACGGGAACCTTCCCAGTAAACGGCATCGAAGCCTCAGTACTATTTAACTCGTGCGTCTCTCACACCTTTGTATCGCCATCATTCACGAAGAGGTTGGGGCTATACGCAGATGAGCTACCAAACTTCCTGGTTACTCTCCAGTCGAAGGAGCGAGTGAAATGTACCAAGTACTACTACACCGCCACAATTTGAATCAAAGGCAAAGAATTCCCCATCTCATTCATTGAATTCAACGGGCTGGGATTCGACTTAATAATCAGAATGAACTGGTTGGAGCAGCACAAGGGGCAAATCCTCTACGCCGAGCATCGACTGCTGCTCAAGAGTCCATCTGGGGTCACTGTTTCATTCCGCCAGAGACCGAGAGAGCCTTCGACTACAGTCATCTACGCTATGGCCATGTACCGGGAGCTCAGAAAAGGGCACGAAGTATACTTATGCTATGTACAAGACCTGGAGAGAGATCCATGTTCAGTAACGATGTACCCGTTGTATCAGAATTTCCTGACGTATTTCCAAAAGAACTATCCGGTATGCCACCCCCAAGAGCAGTAGAATTTGAAATTGACCTTGTACCTGGTACTGCTCCCATTCCTAGGGCACCGTACCGTATGGCACCAGCCAAAATGACCGAACTTAAAGAGCAACTTCGTGATTTACTCGACAAAGGGTTTATACGCCCGAGTGTATCACCTTGGGGAGCACCGGTTCTCTTCATGAAGAAGAAGGATGGTAGCCTCCGCCTCTGCATCGACTACCGCGAATTGAATGCGGTCACTGTAAAGAACAAGTATCCACTACCACACATCGACGACCAATTCGATCAGTTAAAGGGAGCTTCAGTCTCTCCAAGATTGACCTTCGATCCGGATATCACCAAATTGCTATCAAAGTGCAAGACATTGAGAAAACAGCATTCTGAACAAGATATGGCCACTACGAATTAACGGTGATGTCATTCGGTTTGTCTAACGCACCAGCCAAATTCATGGACATAATGAATCGGTTATTCAGTGATCAGCTGGAAACTTCGGTAGTAGCGTTCATCGACAACATTCTCGTGTATTCAAAGTCAGCAGAAGAACAAGAAAACCATTTGAAAAGAGTACTCGAGACACTGCACGAGAACCAGCTGTATGCGAATTTCTTCAAATGCGAGTTCTAGCTAGATCAGGTATCTTTCCTCGGTCATGTCATCTCGAGTGCAGGTATTTCAGTTGATCCATCTAAGATTGCAGCCGTACGATCATGGCCTAGACCTAAGATTGTTACCCACATTTGGAGCTTTCTTGGTCTAACCGGTTATTACCGGAGGTTTGTAATGGACTTCTTGAAAGTCGCTAAGCCCATGACGACACTGATGAAGAAAGATGCACCGTTTTTGTGGACAGACGAGTACGAGGTATCCTTCCAGAGCCTCAAAGACTCATTGACCTCGGCGCCCATTCTCACACTTCTAGAGGGCACAGAGGGATTTGAGGTATATTATGATGCATCGGGCAAGGGCATGGGATGCATACTCATGCAGCATGGCAAGGTAGTAGCTTACGCCTCTCGCCAGCTGAAAAAGCATGAGGGGAATTACCCGACACACTATCTAGAGTTAGGAGCCATTGTCTTCGCCTTGAAGATATGTCGACACTATCTCTATGGGGTAAGCATCACCATCTACTCCGACCACAAAAGTTTACAGTATGTATTCACACAAAAGGAACAGAATTTGAGACAGAGAAGGTGGATGGAGTTTCTCTCGGATGACGACATCAACCTTCAGTATAAAGAAGGGAAGGCAAACATTGTAGCCGATGCCCTGAGCCGTCGAGCACACTCGCTCCATTCGCTACTCGCTTCTTCTAGCTTGGTTGACGAGGTGTGAGACGCTCAGTTGAGCGACCCTTACTTCACAGAGATCAGACAGAAAATAACAGAGGGTACCTTCGAGAACCGAAAATACAACTTCAAATTACATGAAGATGGTCTGATCCAGTTGAATGGCAGATTATGCGTCCCCCGAAGCAATGCTGAGCTAAGGGATCGTATTCTGTGAGAGTCACATTGTTCCACATTACATGTCCATCCGGAAGCCTCCAAAACGTACAAAGACATGAAGAGGTACTTCTGGTGGTCAGGAATGAAATCCGTCGTGACTGAGTATGTCCTGAGGTGTCTAACATGCCAGAAGGTGAAGTTCGAGCACCGAAGACCGGGCGGAATGGTACAATCTATGCCAATTCCAGATTGGAAATTCCATGATATCTCCATGGATTTTGTTGTAGGACTTCCACCTGCTAGGGGAGGACTCAATATGATCTGGGTAGTAGTCGATCGCCTCACCAAGGTTGCCCGATTCATACAGATGAAGGACACCTGGAAGGTGGCGAAGCTCACGGAGCTATTCGACAAGAAGATCATTCGACACCACGGAGTCCCGAAAACCATAGTATCTAACCGTGATACCAGATTTCTTTCGAGATACTGGAGAGCAACACGGGAAGCGTTGGGTACCGAGCTGAAGCTTAGCACCGCCTTCCATCCATAGACCGACGGTTAGACAGAAAAGACCATCCTGACACTCGAGGACATGCTTAGAGCATGTGCCTTAGACTTTCAGGGGAGCAGAATTGATAAGCTACATCTTATCAAGTTTTCGTACAACAACAACTGTCACGCTTCGATTAAGATGTCACCATTCCAAGCTTTGTATGGTAGACCTTGCCGTACCCCGTTGTGTTGGGATGAGTCAAGCGAAGCGGTCATCATAGGACCGGAGTATTTAGAACAAGTACAAGCAGAAGTGCAACAAATCCGAGTAAACATGAAAGCTGCCCAAGATAGATAGAAATCCTATGCAGATGTGCGACGACGCGACCTTGAGTTCGTCGTAGGCAACCAAGTGTTCTTGCATGTTTCACCTATGAAGGGTGTCTTTCGATTTGGCCAGAAGGGCAAGCTGAGCCCGAAATTTGTAGGCCCGTACACGATTACTAAGAGGATTGGAGCTGTGGTTTATAGGGTAGCGTTGCCTGAAGAATTGGGGTGTGTTCACGATGTCTTTCATGTATCACAACTCAAGAAATACATAGCCAATCCCTCTCATGTATTAGAACCCGAACAGCTATCCCTAGAGCCGACGATGAGATATGTTGAGGCTCCATTGTGAATCCTTGATACGAAGACTAGAGACACTCGCCATAAATCTATACGAATGGTGAAGGTCTTGTGATCTAACCACGATGTCGATGAAGCGACTTAGGAATTTGAGGACGTCATGAAGGCGAAGTACCCAAATATATTTGTAGACTAGATGTCTAGTATCTGTATAGTACGGAGGGTACGGGCGTACCCCTTTTAAGGGTGGTAGAGCCATTTTGCTTTGCATTGCTTCGGTATAGCATTGCATAGCATGTATGTATTGTAGTATATGTTGTTGGCACATGTAGTGATAATTGTATTTTTAGTGCTTGGTATGTTTTATAATGTGTATGGTATGTGTATATGGAATGCATTTGTGTTGTACGGTATATGACACAAATGGTAATGTGGAATGTATTGTGAACGGTATTGTGAAATGTATTGTGGAATGTGTGAAATGGATTGTGTATTATGTATGGTATTCGAATTGTGTATGCTTGCAGAGTAGAAATTGTGAACACCTTGTAAGGTGGTAGTAAAGTGCATTGTGGCAATTGGTTTGCCAAATGAGTAGAAGTAGTAAACTGTAAACCTTGAGCAACTTTGAGGGCAAAGTTCCTTAAAGGGGGTAGATTGAAATACCCCGTAATTAAAAATAGTGATTAATTAGGCTAATAAGTATTTTAGAGGCTTAATTTCATCTAAATAAGCATGAGGGAACAAATCCCAAAGAAAACGGATCCTTAAAATGGGTTAAGAGCACAAACGAACCTTAAAGTGCGTTTTTCAAGGAAACTAGGAAAATGTGACTTTAAGCGGGTCAAATAGACTAGTAATAATTTTGGTCAACCAAATAGTCATTAATAAACATTAATGAAAGTTTAGAACCAATAAAATTAATTAAACGAGAAAATCCCAGAAAACGGGTTTCGGTGGTAAAAACTGTAAAAACAAGAAGTTGTGGGGAGTAAACTGTAAATAAACTAAACTAGTTTGTCCACTTTTGAAAAAAAAATGTAAAATCTGTAGAGGGTGTGTGTAGCCGATTGCCCCCCCTCCGTCTCACTCTCTTTATTTTCCTAATATGCTACAAGACAAAGTAATAAAGCAAAAAGTAAAACAAAAACACTCTCTCTCCTACCCACTCTCCCTCTCTCACGTGATGCACCCCCTCTCTCTCATTTCCTTCTTCTTCCCTAAGCCTCCATTGCTATTTGTTGAAGCTCTCACCAGCCCCTCTTTCTCTTCCATTTTTGAGAGACCAAACCAACTCCAAATCTTATAAAAACTACATCATTGGAATCCCCTTGACAAGGAGAGCAGCTTCCTCTTTTCAAAAATCAAAAATACCCACTTTCATCTCCATGGGTATTCTCCATTTGAAGGTTTGAGTTCACCATTAGAAGGTCCTTCTTCACCTTGGTGATTTGAGGTAAGAAGAAATATGAAAATCCCTCATTTCTAGCTCTCATTTGCATTATAAAAATTTCCAGATTTGAATGCTTTGTGCCTTGTGCTCCAGCTGATTTTGGCTTCTCCATTGGGCTAGAAATCTTGTTCCTTTGCTAGACAAGAACTCTATTCATTGGTTGGAAGGTAATGCTTTTTCCTAAACCCTAAAAATATGTTCTAAGCTCTAGGTTGATTAAGGGTTGGTATTGAGATGGTATTGTTGTTTTGAAAGGGCTGTAGCATTGCCCCATTTCTTGAACAAAAAACTGAAAACAAGGAAGAAAGAAAGAAGGAGAAGGAAAAGAAAGAAAGAAGAAACTAAAGTCACAAGGTAAATGCTCTTACCTTGAGCTAGGTGTACGGTATTGTATTGCAACAGATTTTGAGTATTAAAGATGAGTAATGTATGTGGTATTGAGTAGTAGCTATGTTGTAGTACAATGAAGGAGGGAATAAAACTATTTTGAAACTTGTAAAAGATGTTTAAAAGCTTTGGAGAGCATTTGGGAAATAAATGTATATGTGTAGGAAATTATTGTTTTGTAATGCTTAGATTGGTGTGGAGATTAGGAAGTGAATGTGTGAGCTGATATATATGTGGGCAAAGTGAAAATTATAAGGGAGACTATGTCAAAATTTGTTTAGAAATTAGAAGACTTAGTTATGTAAGAAGAGGGAATAACCTAGGAAGTAACTAGGGGTATTTGGAGAGTTTAATGAGAGTAGTTAGCATTTTAAAACAGATTTGAAAAGGGTTTAGGTAATGGGGAGAGCTAGAGTGGTAAGATAATGTATTTAGAATGCTAGGAGTGGCATTGGTTGAGGGAGTAATAGATGGTAAAATATGTTGTAGAAATCTGTAGCATTTAAGAACAAAGATTGGTATGAGTGCTGGAATGAAGTGAGAAAGAAATTTGGGTAAGTGAATCTAGAATTGAGTACTGAGTTTGGCGGATGAACTAGAGGGATTTAGAGGGCCTAAGTAGTGTTAAAACATGATGGACTACATGTAGGAAGATTGGGGATACAATGGGCAAAGAAAGAATTGAAAACAGATTTTGAAACAAGAGTACTGGACTGGACCGACCTTGGGACCGAACTTGCAAGGTCGGTCGAGCCTTAAATTACAAAGACAGGAAGTCTACTGACTTCGATCGACCTTGGGACCAAAGTTTACAAGGTCGGTCGAGTCGTAAAATTGTAGAACCAGAAGTCACTGACTTCGACCGACCCTGGGACCAGACTTGGCAAGGTCGGTCAAGTCATAAATTTCGAACACAGAACACACTGACTTGGACCGACCTTGGGACCGGACTTGCAAGGTCGGTCGGGCCTTAATTTTTCCAGCGTTGTAACTTACTGACTTCGACTGACCTTGGGTCCGACCCTGGGTTAGGCCGGTCGAGTCAAACAAAAAAATAAAATAAAACAAAATAAAATAAATGTGATTATAGCAATCATACGTATATATATATATGCCCATGCACATATATATATGTAGTAGTACACCATAAAGGAATAATAATGGTATGAAAGTATGCGCATGAGTAAGAAAACAAGTGAAAGAAGTAACAAGAAAAGAATGGTTTTCATAATCAAGTATGGAATGTAAAGAACTAGTAAGTATGTAATGGAGGTAGTAATGTTAGGGTAAGTTGGGTCAATAATAGATCATTGACCATACAACTTCATGTGTGTATAGGAATCAAATAGTTGAACTCCGAAGGAAACCGGTAGTACGAGTATGACGGTGAACGGTATGATTTCCTCATGCCCTGTATCCTAACTTGGTTACTCTGATTTGTGTGCTTATGTGATCACTCAAATAAGATAAATGCGCGAATCGGACTTTATTGCAATTAATTGTGTTTGAACTATATTGTTCTTGTTGTATTATCTTGAACATTTAGTTTGTATAATTCATGAAATATATGAATGGGAATGAAGTGTATGTGTAACCTTATACGTACTTGTATGGTGTATTTACCCTTGGTATGGAAGTAATGACTTCAACTAATTCCTTACCACCTAACTCCTAACTCGAGTATTGAGTAAAATGGAATGAGTAGAAGTCCGATATAGTTTCGGCCAAGCGTGAAGATAAGGAAACACAAGAGGTTGGATCCGAATCCTGGCCTTAATCTTTTCCATGGACCAAAACCCCTTAAATGGGTTGCTGTTATACCCAAAATTTCAACCCCCCCGGAAAAGGGTCGTTACTAATAGGCTAGTAGCGAGGATTCCCAGTTTGATTGGCACATTTCAGAGTACTAGGGACATCTTAGTCATCTCCAGGGGCATTTTCGTAATTTTTCAAGGCTGCTAAGCCCCCTATAGGCTTTCTCTCTCCTCCAAATAAGGGTCGAATCAGTTCAAAATTGTAACACCCTATTACGCACTTAACAATAAATAAAATCGCAGCCGAAATAACAACTAAATATTAACTAAACGGTTCGGTGCTACAACATCGTTAACCACCCACGTGGTTAACAATGCAGAATAAATACAATTGTACCGGTCTGATGATCAAACTCCCGAGCGTTAGGTACTAACATCCATATATACATAACCAACATACCGAGTATTTAGCGACATCCATCACTGTAAACTGTACACATAAACTCCACTATCAACTGTCAACGACCGTCACTGTAATACAAACGGTACCAAAATATATCGCCACGGGAGCACAGGCGCATCCCGGGCTTAACAACCAAAAATAACCAAAGTACTCATAACCTAAGATCTAAAGCCATTCCGCTTCCTCGATCCTCATCCAACAAATATAAATATGGAGCCCCCGAGGGGGTCAGCAACCCTTGGCTGGTATGGTTAACGCGCAGCCCATCGGCTACCGGGATACGCGCAACTAATTGTCATGATGACATGACGTTCATTTTAAACAACAACATGTATAAAGCATAGCAATGAATAATGCTTAGCACAACAACACACACAACATAACAAGTACGATTCCTTTTAGGAAACGAACCAACATAGTTAGATCCCACGGAGAGTCTATAGCATGTTGCCAAACTCATGCTAAGCTCATTACAAAACTCGTTACCATCCTGTTAAATTGAACGAATAACTTAACACAAAGGTGCGTCGGATATAGTGATCCAAGCACACCGAAAAAAACATAGTATGCCCCTTTGGCCCGACGTGAGTCAGTAAAATAGCCTTGGTTAAGCTAAAGGGAAGGTTGAAAACTAAAATGGAAACAACTATAACATACACAGAGAATCGAACCGGTTATGACATCGACTCCCATACTCACAAGCGTGGCCGGAACTACCGGACTCCTCACTCCCCGGTTAGCACTTGTTAGAAGTTTAACATTGAACTTAATAAACAAATCACAAACAAGTGGATAAGTCTTGTTAGACACACACAAGGGAAATGAGACACAACTTAACAACACAGTTATATTAACAACAGTAAACTCATTACGTGACTTAAGTCTTACAAGGTTATAAACACACTGAAAAACAAACAACACACAAGCCGGTGTAAACCGGTAGGCAACAGACTGCAAGAAAACAATACCTTGGTCCTTGCTTCGATTTGTTTCCACCGTAGGCCACTCCTATACATGATTAATAACGTCAGTTAATTAACTTACTTAACTTCAAATTTTACTAAGTATTTTACATGATTATATGACATGTTTTAATGCTTAAACTTACCCTTGATTACCCTCATTATACCCCCTAGGGTTAATTACATAAGTCATATCCCTTTCTGTTTTTTTAGTTTTCGGTCAGACCGACCCACCGTCCGACCCAACCAACTGGGTCGGTCCTTTCCAGTAATTCTCGGATTTGAAAATTCCACTCCGTCCGACCCAAGTCCTCTGGGTCGGACCATTCCAGCAATTTTTTCCGTCTTTTAAACTCACCCGACCGACCCATGTCCGACCCAAGTCCCCTGGGTCAGAACGTTCCAGAACCACTTACTGGTGTCTTACAGAGGCCGTCCGACCCAACCTTGAGTCGGTCCCCTGGGTCGGTCGACACCAGAACATGCCCATAAATTGTCAAACCTTCTAATGTGTTATAACATCATTGGCACACTTTAACCCCATATAACATCCATAAATCTCATTTTCTATCTCCTTATACACTTACTCATTTCTTACCAAATTCCTAACACTTATATTGTTTTTCTCCTTAGGTTTCTATGGTGTTTCATACCTATGATAAATACTATGCTAAAATGTTTCCTCACCACTATAACATCATCTCCCAAGCATCTTTACTTCCTAACCAACTTTTTAAATATCTCCACAAGTTTATAGCTCCTTTATGCAATACATTACTTCTTCCTTGTTCACCAACATTGTACTAGTCCTAAACACAATCTCACCATGATTTGAAGTATCCCAAAACACTCACTTGCATTCTAAATCCTCTAAAATATTGCCTAAGTCCGTTTTACACCTTAGAATACCTTAATGCATGTTTCTTTCACTAATAGAACACTTAATCATTCTAAACACTTCCTAACTAACCAAACTCATTTTAAAACACCTAGAACTTCTTGTACATTACCTAAATTTTGACATGAGTTCTCCTAGAACATTGCTATACCAAACCACATTGTTTTTCACCATTTAGCATTCAAGAACATCTATATCCATCAAGAGCATTCTCACACACAAAACTTCACCCAATTACACCACATCACAATATAGTGCATAATTTAAATTGCTTGGCACTTAGGCCCTTAAATAGCATGGCTCTTAGGCCCTTAAGATGCATAAACCTTAAACACTGAATTTCCCACATTATATTTGCCTTTGACCTGCAAATACACCCAACAATACATATGTCTTTTAATAGTCTCCTTGAGAACATTTTACTAAGTCATTCATCATTGGCTCCTTAAGTAGTTTTAATAAGCAACAAAAGCTCATTTCTCCTAAGGCTTTAAATTACATTACGTTAACACATTTACCTCTTTTCCTCACAAACTTCTTTCTTGTTTCCTTGACTTAATTGGCAAGGCTTTTAGTTGCTTGTCAACTTCTAATCAATATACAAACAATGTAATGAGTATTCAAGCTTTATGCTTCATCTCATTATAAACCCTGGTTTATATATTGTCTTAGAACATTAAGATGATTGTTTTACCTTGGAAATGAAAGAGAGTTTGAATGAGTAGCAAGAGAGGACTCCACCAAGTCCTTGAAAGGTTGGAATGAAGCTAGAATATAGCAAGAGAATGAACACCATCAATGGTGATTTTCGGTGAACATAAAAACATGGAGGAAATGTTGTTTTTCTTTAAGTTTCCTTACCTTGAAGCAAAGGAGAACAATGATATGTTAAAAGATGAGCTCAAGCACCTCCCATTGAGACTTCTCTTGGCACTGAAATGGAGCTCTTAAAGTTTTGAAAGGATGAAGTTGAAGAGCTTGATGAGACAAAGAGAATGGTGGTCTTGGATTTTGATTTGACAAAGGGAGCTAGGAATTACAAGAGATTGAAGGTGGTGAATGGTGATGTGCTGTAGCAACCGTGAAAGAGAGAAAAAAGGAAGGTAGATGACGTGGGAAATGAAGAGAAATGAGAAAATGAAGATAAGTTTGATAGTTTAGATATTTAAGTAGTAAAGTAAATAGTACTTTCTACTTTATTACATTACTTAGCTTATTTTTTTGTTTAAGTGTGGTGAGTCATCAAGAAAACCGGCCCCCATATTATAATAAGGGGTATTTTAGTCTTTGTTGACCATTTGTCTCACTTATTGACATATGTTATAAACTTGCTTAATTTGGTTACTATTCACCAAAACAAGGCACATATTTGTGAAATTTTTGATTTCTCATTGATTTAGACTTCCTAATGTGATAATAAGTAGTACACATGTTAATTAAAGAGTAATGATGGACATTTAGCCACTCAAAACCCATTTACAAGACAATTTTTCAAAAATGTGCTTTAAGACTCCTTAAAGCACATTTTGTGTTTTAACTTGTTTTCAATCTTGGTTTTCTTTGGTATATGGTTTAATATGTTTATTAATATATAAATAAGGTCTTGGTATGCTCATTAGGTCTTAGCCAAGACTATCCCAAGCTTAGAGCACATTTTCGCCCATATTGACCTTAAGGTATTTAATTGTGTTTTCTATGGTTTAAATTGTTTACTAATGTTTTTAAGACTCTTTTTAGTCTTAATATACCATATTTTAATGTTTAAAAAACATACTAAGGTTTGGGGTATTTCAATCTACCCCCTTTAAAAGAACTTTGTCCTCAAAGTTCATACTTCCCACATAATCTTAATATTAGAACACGGGGAATACTCATAAGACAACACTTCCATAACAACATACTTTAGGTCCAAACAACAAGACATCATTCAGACACAACGGTCTGTAACATAACAAGGTAACAACATAACAACACAACATAGACAATGTATTTAAATACATGTCGTACACACACATAACCGAAACGGCTCTACCCCCCTTAAAATAGGGGTACGCCCCGTATCCTGTACATACAAAAACTAAGAAGTAAACAGTGACGGGTACTTCGCCTTCATCTTATCTTCCAGCTCCCAAGTGGCCTCCTCAGTGTCCTGGTTAGACCAGAGAACCTTCATCAGTCTCACAAACTTATGGTGAGTGTCTCAAGTCTTAGTGTCCAGAATCCGTACGGGAGTCTCCACTGATCGCATGGTTGGCTCTAAAGTTAGCCTTTCAGACTGGAGTACATGAGACGGATGAGACATATATTTCTTCAACTTGGACACATGAAATACATCATGTACCTTGCCCAGCTCGGCGGGTAAATCAAGTCTGTGAGCTACCGGGCCGATCCGCTCCGTCACAACATAAGGCCCCACATATTTCGGGCTCAACTTGCCTTTCTGGCCGAAACAAAATACTCCCTTCATGGGGGATACTCTAAGAAATACCTGATCGCCCACGGTGAATGATTTCTGCCTATCCTGAGCTGCCTTCATGTTAGCCCGGATCTGGCGTACTTCTGATTGTACTTGCTCCAGATACTCTGGTCCTATAATGACCGTCTCACTCGACTCATCGCAGCATAATGGGGAGCGGCATGGTCTACCGTATAATGCCTGGAAGGGAGACATCTTGATCGAAGCATGGTAACTGTTGTTGTAGCTAAACTCTATCAGATGTAACTTGTCAATCCAGCTGGTCTGAAAGCCAAGTGCACATGCATGTAACATATCCTCTAACGTCTGGATGGTGCGCTCACTCTGACCATCGGTCTGTGGGTGGAACGCTGTACTTAGCTTCAGCTCGGTACCAAGCGCTTCCCGTGTGGATTTCCAGTACCTTGAGAGGAATCTGGTATCCCTGTCAGACACAATCGTTTTTGGTACCCCATGATGTCTTAGAATCTCTCTGTCGAAGAGCTCTGCAAGCTTTGCCACTTTCCAGGTGTCCTTCATCAGTATGAATCTAGCCACCTTGGTCAGTCGGTCAACAACAACCCAAATCATATTCAGACCTCCCCTTGTAGGCGGAAGCCCTACTACGAAGTCCATAGAAATGTCATGGAACTTCCACTCAGGCACTGGCATTGGCTGTACCATACCACCAGGCCGTCGGTGCTCAAACTTGACCTTTTGACAAGTGAGACACCTCAACACATAATCGTTCACATCCTTTTTCATGCCTGTCCACCAAAAATATCTTTTCATACCCTTATACATTGTTGAAGCTCCGGGGTGAATCAAAGTCGTAGAACAATGGGATTCACTCAGTATGCGCTCCTTCAGCTCAGCGCTACTCCTCGGAATACATAGTCGGCCATTTAAGCCTAATCAGGTCATCATCGTGGAGTCGGAAGTCGTACTTCTGACCCTCGAATGTGCCATCAATAAGCTTCTGCCTGATCTCAAACATATACTGATCCGTCATCTGAGCACTCCGCACCTCTTCAACCAAGCTAGTATGAGAGACTAGCGAATGGAGAGAGTGTGCTCGGTGACTCAATGCGTCAGCTACCACATTTGCTTTACCCTCCTTGTACTGTAAATTGATGTCGTAGTCGTTTAAGAACTCGACCCACCTTCTTTGTCTCATGTTCAACTCCTTCTGAGTGAACAAGTACTTTAAACTCTTGTGGTCGGAATAGATTGTCACGCTTACCCCTTACAAATGATGTCGCCATATCTTCAATGCGAAGACAATGGCACCCAATTCTAAGTCGTGGGTAGGGTAGTTCTCTTCATGCTTCTTCAGCTGTCGGGAGGCGTATGCTACGACCTTCCCATGTTGCATCAATACACATCCCATACCTCTACCTGATGTGTCGCAATAGACCTCAAAACCATCTGGACCGTCTGGCAAAGTCAGGACTGGTGCAGATGTCAGAGCATCCTTGAGACTCTGAAAAGTACTCTCGTAGTCGGCTGTCCACTCGAATGGTGCATCCTTCTTCATTCAGGAAGTCATCGGCTTCGAGACACTGGAGAAGTCCTTCACAAACCTCCTGCAATATCCTGCCAGACTGAGGAAGCTCCGTATGTCGGTAACTGTCTTCGGCCTTGGCCTAGTGCGCACTGCATCTATCTTTGCCGGATCCACAGTGATACCGGCCTCAAAAATCACATGACCAAGAAAATACTTGGTTCTACCAAAACTCACACTTTGAAAACTTAGCATACAGCTGATTCTTTCTCAACGTTTACAACACACTTCTCAGGTGGCTTTCGTGCTCACCCTTCTACTTTGAATACACAAGAATATCGTCGATGAAGACTACCACTGACTTGTCCAACTGATCTTGGAACAAGCGGTTCATTAAGTCCATAAACTTGGCTGGTGCATTGGATAAACCAAACGGCATAACCGTAAACTCATAATGTCCATATCTGGTTCTGAATGCGGCCTTCTCTATATCACTTTCCCGGATAGCAATCTGATGGTAACCGGATCGTAGATCTATCTTGGAGAATACTGATGCTCTATTCAACTGATCAAACAATTCGTCGATGCGTGGTAAAGGATAACGGTTCTTCACCGTAACTGCATTCAGCTCTCGATAGTCGATACAAAGGCGGAGGCTACCGTCCTTCTTCTTCACGAAGAGGACCGGTGCTCCCCATGGTGAAACGCTAGGGCGGATAAATCCCTTGTCGAGTAGGTCTCTCAGCTGCTCCTTGAGCTCTATCATCTCTGCTGGAGCCATACGATAGGGCGCCTTCGCAATTGGTCCGGTGCTCGGAACCAAATCAATCTCAAACTCAACTTCCCGTGCTGGCGGCATGCCCGACAGTTCCTTAGGAAATACATCAGGAAACTCCGACACTACCGGCACATCTGGGCTAAACTCTGGGTCTCTCTCTATGTCCTGGACATAGCAGAGGTATACAGCATTCCCTCGTCGTAACTCACGATACATGGCCATGGCGGTGATGATCTGAGTCGAAGGCTCCCTAGGCCTCTGGCGGTAAGATATAGTAACCCCAGACGGACTCCGAAGAAGCAGACGATGCTCGGCACACAGGATTCTGCCCTTGTACCGCTCCAACCAGTTCATCCCGATAATCACATCAAAACCAAGTCCCTCGAACTTTATCAAGTTGATCGGAAACTCGTCTTCTCGAATTCGTTCAACAACATCTCGGTGGCAGCGGGTACACCTGATCCGCTGTGGGCGTTGGTTTTAAACCCTTAAGTATTGAGCCTAAGGCTTCAAGGTTCAATTTTCAATTAAAATTATTAAACCGAAATTTAAAAATTAAAGCTTAACAATTATAACTGACCCACACAAACCTAAATAGAGTCGCCACCTAAGTTTTAACCAATTAAACTCGGAAAGGAAATATTGTTTCAATTTTTAGAGTTATGGATCCGGGGGCTTGATATGGTATTTATAAAGGTTCAAATTCTTTCATTACCTTCATAAATATCTTTTCCTCTACTTGTATAAACTCTAAGGCTAGGTAATTGATTGCATTATCCTTTTATCATATGGTTTCGAGTGTGCTATGAAATATCCTAAGTGTTTTGAATGTTTTACACCCTTTTTTTCTTGCCAAAAACTAAATTAAACAAATTAACTATAGAAAAGCCTATAAATGCATCAACCTTTTCTTCTCTAATACTTAAAAAACTAAAACTCTAGATTAAACGATAGAAACTAAAAAAAGAAAAAAAAATGAACCCAATGCGCACACGTATTTGTAAATCTAGTCTTACTTCCTAAATAGCCAGTTCACGTAAGTAATTAAGTTTTTTCCTTGAAACAATTAATTTATGAATGAAATAAATAGAAAAGAGAAAAAAGAAAGAGCTGCTTAATGAATGAAAGAGAGTAGAGTAAAGAAAAAAAAAACAAACCTTCGCTCTCATGCGGTAATTCTCCTTGCCATATTAAGGATTGAAGGCGCGAGCAATTATAATAGCAGGCGGTGTAGATTGATTCAGTTGCAGTACTCCACGTGAATGACAAAGCAAACGAGAGGGGAATGACAAAACTGATCTGGGAACTGATTCGTTCAGCAGCAACAATGGACTTCTGAGTAACTTGTCGTCTTCTCTTCTCCCAGCTCCTTGTACAAGTTACAACCATGACGGCATCCCTCTGCTTCAATTCGAAGAATGACAAATGAGTAATAATATTGGAAGACTGATGTTATACGTGGCTGTAATGCGGAACAGTTGATGCACTGTTCCACTTATGTTTTCTCGATCCCATTACCAGACAAAGTAGAGCTCAACCAACAGGCTGTAAACACGGTCGTTCAATTGGTCCAATTTAGAGAGGTGATTCGAACGTAGCTTGATACGGCGGGTTTAGCTATTTTATTACCACATGGACGTGTTGTGATAACAAATGATGATCTACATCTCGCACCTGAAAAATGGATAGACTGGTCTAGACGATGGTGGCTTGATGCCATGATTCTAAGCGCATGACAGTTTGGAGGGGACGATCACAATGGGACAGTGTGTGACGTGAATTGTGATTGAGAGAAGTGCAAGAGTAAGGCAGGTGATGGTGATGATACAGGTGTGAAAGTAAAAGGTTACCATAGTGAGGATGTTAGGATGTAAGCCATTTTTGGGATGATAAATAACTACTGGGTGACTATTGCTATAGAAGAGAACAAGTTTCTGTGATGTATACTCCGTGTCTGTGAACTGTCGTCCCCCTAGTGCAATGTATATCCACTTTATATAGAAAGATTAGGTGTAGATAAGAGGCTGAAAAATCTTAAAAACTTAACAAAATTTCAAACTTTGAAAATAATCAAGTAAACAATTAAAAAAAGTAAGGAATATGAATGTAAAAAAACAAATGAAATAGCCTAAATATATATAATATATATATATGACAGAAACAACGTTTTCTCATAATCAAGTAACAAAACTAAGGGAATTTTAAAAAACAGTTTTTGTTAAAAAAATGATATTGTTTTTAATTTTGAAAATGAACAAACATGGAGATGAATAAGGATCAGATAAGAAAGGTGAAAACTACCTAAAAGAAGGAATCAGGTAACAAAACGAGGGATTTTCAAAACACATTTTTGTTAAGAAAATAAACTGTACAAAAAGAAAGGATTTTTTTATTTTCTTTTTATTTTGAAATTTGAAAAATAAAAAAAACGATGAACAACAAAAAGAACAAAAATTATCTAAAAAAGAGAAAGGAAGTATAAAATTAATTAACTAAATATGAGAAGATATTACAATCTTTGTTTTGGATTTTTTTATCACGCTTAAAAAGATTTTTTTTTGGATTTTTCTTGGAAAGAAAAAAACAACTAATAAACATTTTTTTTGGCTTTTTCCGATCTTGAAAACTAGCTATATATAAAAAAAAAGTGAAATAAAGAACTAAATAAAAATGAAAATACTACAAAAGTTGTTTGTCATTAGCCTCGAACCATTAACCCTTTGTTTCTCCTGCATACTCTTCACCACTATGCCAATATGATTTTCTGTAAGACTTACCACCTGTCTCAGTTTTCACGTTACCGCCATTCATCCCATACCACCTTGAAGCCCCTATTTTCTCCAAAACAGAAGAAATATCCATCAGGTGAAAAAAATGACAATTTTCCCCTTAGCCATGCACCGACCCTAGAAAAACATTGTTCATGTTTAAAAGAGGGTCAAGATTTTGGGGATAACAGATTGGCCCCCGTCATCTTGATCTTGGAATGTCAATGAAAAGTCAAGTTGACGCTTGATAATACCCAAAATCTTTACCAACCTTGTCAAGAGAATAACTCGGATGCCTATGGGGACCGAAACCCATTCAAAAAGAAAATAACTCGGATGCCTCTAGGGACCGAAACCCATTCAAAAAGAAAATAACTCGGATGCCTCTGGGGACCGAAACCCATTAAAAAAGAAAATAACTCGGATGCCTCTAGGGACCAAAACCCACTCAAAAAGAAAATAACTCGGATGCCTCTGGGGACCGAAACCCATTCAAAAAGAAAATAACTCGGATGCCTCAGGGGACCAAAACCCATTCAAAAAGAAAATAACTCGGATGCCTCTGGGGACCGAAACCCATTCAAAAAGAAGATAACTCGGATGCCTCTGGGGACCGAAACCCATTCAAAAAGAAAATAACTCGGATGCCTCTGGGGACCGAAACCCATTCAGAAAGAAAATAACTCGGATGCCTCTGGGGACCGAAACCCATTCAAAAAAATGCTCCATATTGGTTTTCCAAGGGGACTTATAGCCATCGCCCGCCAACTGGGTTGCTGGGATGAACTTCTGGTTATCACAGGGGACTTATTGCCATCGCCCGCCAACTGGGTTGCTGGGATGAACTTCTGGTTATCACAGGGGACTTATTGCCATCGCCCGCCAGTTGTTATCCAAAAAAAGTTGACATAGAAATGAGGACTTATTGCCATCGCCCCGTCAACTTGTACACATTGGCCAGTATACACCCTGCTTTAATTCAACGGGCAGCATACCTCCACCTGTACTAGTACGCATTGGCCAGTATACACCCTGCTTCAATTCAACGGGCAGCATACCTCCACCAGTACTCGTACACATTGGCCAGTATACACCCTGCTTCAATTCAACGGGCAGCATACCTCCACCTGTACTCAACCACTCGTACGCATTGGCCAGTATACACCCTGCTTCAATTCAACGGGCAGCATACCTCCACCAGTACTCGTACACATTGGCCAGTATACACCCTGCTTCAATTCAACGGGCAGCATACCTCCACCTGTACCTAATCACTCGTACACATTGGCCAGTATATACCCTGCTTCAATTCAACGGGCAGCATACCTCCACCTGTACTCGTACACATTGGCCAGTATACACCCTGCTTCAATTCAACGGGCAGCGTACCTCCACCTGTACTCAATAAAAACCATGCTTACTAGCTTGGTGCAAGACATATCAAATAAACGTACTGTCTCTATACACAAACAAGCTTAATGAATAAATCATGTGCGAAATTGACTCGATCTTAATGTTAAACAAATTGTCCGACTTCAATGCTAAAACAAGCTCATGGACTCACTATGAAAACAAGATCGATTCAATTTTCAAAAAATATGGGTGTCTCAGTGCCAAAACAAGATTGACTCAAGTTTCAAAAATATGGTTGACTTGGTGTCAAGATTGGTGTTGACTCTGATGTCAAAAATTCAGATGTATAAGCAAATACTTCTTTTTAACTAAAATTCATGGAACGCTCATTTTTCAGGAATGGACTTCAAGACCAAAATTTTGATCCTTCAAAACTGAACATGCTTTCAGGCTTTATGATTTTCTCAGGTTGTGAAGCTTGAGGTTTTGAGATGTGGAGCTTAAGGCTTATGATGAGCGTAAGTCTTTGCGATTGCAGTGTTGGAACACGGTGCTTAAGGCTTATTGAAGAGGGGAAAATGTGCCCAGAGGCCCTAAAGAAAGAGCAACAGCCTAATAAGGCTAAGACAATGACCGGGCGTCCCTGACCAAGCCCGAACAGGCCTCAAGCGGTGACCGGTCGTACTCGACCGGTCGCCAAGAATCCCAAAACACAGCGTAGAGAGTAACCAATTGCCCTCCAAAAGTATCGCTACGGCCGGTCGGTTACGACCGGTCACTTGAGATATAAAGGGCGGTATGAGAAGCGACCGGTCGTCTGTGACCGGTCGGTAGGGAGATTAGGATAAGATATTTATTAGATATTTTGTAAGTCTGCCAAGATATTTTTGTGCCAGGCTGGCACAACGTGATAGGCCAGAAGGAAGATGGGAAACACTATAAATAGGGGTTCACCCCTCAATAAAAGACACGCGAACAATACTTGAGAATTTTTACTGTTGCATTGTGTTGTTACGAGTCTCTCTCTCCCCACCCTTGTTCTTGCGCTCCCCCTTTCGGTAACAAGGTAACTCGGTAAAACTCGGCAATAGATTAGAATCCCAGTCATCAAATTACGTGAGATGACGGTGTGAGGATCCCGGGGTTTACACTATTTCATTTGGCGCCTTCTATGGGAAACTAACAGCTCAGATCTAGCAACCACGAGTCCACCAACAAGAATGATAACTTTGGAAAACATATGAAGTCGACACATCTGAGAACAAAATTGTGTTTTTTGCAGGTTAGGTACGAAGATGGCACCCAGAACAAGGAAAAATCTGCAAACCAACGACGGAAGCACTGGACCCGAGGCAACCCACGACTCCATTTCCAAAAAAGACTTGGAGAACATGCTGGCGAGCCTCACTAGATCAATCGACGAAAAAATTGTGGAAGGAAACGAGCTCCTGCAACAGGAATTGATGTAGAGAGACGAGGAATTCCAGCGAAAGTGGGAGGAGATGTCAGAGGCGATAGATCTCCTGAAGGGCCGGGATGCGGCCGGGAGCAATGACGGGAAAAGGGGCACCCGAGGGGAGGCCTTAATCACTATCAAAGAAGAAGAAGATGATGCCATTGACATGAGCCTGTACCCCTTCTCTGAGAAGATCCGCAGAGCTAAACTTCCGCCCCACTTCGTCGCCCCGGTGGTGGAGAAGTACGACGGTACTGGGGATCCTGCTCAGCACATTAAGAAGTTCATGTTCGCCATGAACACCTAGGGGATTAGCTCCCTCGCCCTGTGCAACTTGTTCCCTGGAACACTCTCCAAGAGAGCCTTGAGCTGGATCTCGTCTAGGCCACCCCAGTCGATCTTCAGTTTCAAACAACTGACCGAGGAATTCCAACAGTACTTTGCGGCCAGTAAGAAGGTGAAAAGAGAAACGATAGAGCTCATGGATGTAAAACAGGCGAAGGGAGAGACTGTAAAGGAATACAGCGAGCGGTTCCACAAGCAGGTGGCTGAAATCGACGATATCGATGAAAAGATACTAATCAAAGCCTTCGGTAATGGCTTGGCCCACCCACGCCTCGCTGGAAAGATAGCCACCAAGGCGCCAAAGTCGCATGGTGAGTTAGCCGAGATGATCCACGACTTCCTCAAATCGGAAGTTACGGAGAATAAGGCCAAGGAGCTCCTCAACAACTTTAGAGCCCCCGCCGTGGGTGAGAAGAAGGTAGGCCAGACAGGAGGGGCGGTTGCGGCCGGAGGATCGCACCAGGGGGGAAACCGATACAAGCCTTATTCCAAGACCCCGGCCCCCCAGGGACAGCAGGCCTCGAGCTCCAGAACCTTCCCGACGGTATCGATAGACCCAGGGAAATATGTCGCCGCCGTAAGAGAAGGGCTTCTACCCCCACCAAGAAAACCCTTCCCGGGAGAGGTGCCGGTGGCCTTCTGTGAGTACCACGGGCACCGCAGCCACAGAACCATAAACTGCGCGAACCTCGCCAAGGAGCTAAGGATAATTGAGGAGCACAAGAAGAAAGGAAGGGGAAGCCAGCAAAGACAGCACCATGGAAGCCAGTCCTCTCAGCCAAAACCAGAAGGAGAGGTCCACCCCGAATTGGATCATAGCAAGTCCTTCGGGGTAATCACAGGACTATTCTCAGAAGTAGGGCCTTTGACCCCCAATGAGAGGAAAAGACACATCCACGAGGTTCACCGGGAACTCCCGGACAAGAAGGATACGAAACATCAAAAGCTCCCCCCAATCTACTTTACCGAGGACGATGAAGACGGAGTCCTGTACCCGCACAACGATCCACTGGTCATAAGGGCTCAGGTGAATGACCGCATGATGGATGGAATCCTGGTCGATAGCGGGGCAGGTGCAAACGTCATTTCTGTCGAGGCAATAAGGAAACTCAAAATACCGGAAGATAAGATCAAGCCCTACTCAGCCGTATTGGGAGGTTTTGTAGGAGGAATCTCGGCTAAATCTACAAGAAGCATCGACTTCACCATCACCCTAGGGCAGGGGGACGAGAGGCGTACGGAAGAGCTGACGGCATTCATCCTTCCCGGGCTCTCTGGGTACAACATGTACCTCGGGCGACCAGGAATAAACGCCTTCGGAGCCATTTGTAGCACCCATAATCTAAAAATGAAGTACCTGACCCGGTCAGGGAAGCTCGTAACGGTGAGGGGAAGCCAGAAAGTCGCGCGGGTGTGTGAAGTACGGATCATGGAAGGTCTGCCGGAAAATGAGACTGTCAAGACCACGGGGTCCGAAAAGGAATTCAAGGGAACGCTCCCCCTTCCCGATGAAACAATAGGGCGGTACGAGGCCCCCGCCGATCCTCCAAAAGAGGTCCACATTCGCCTGGAGCATAGAGGAGATGCCCGGAATAAGCCCAGACGTTATCCAGCATAATCTCAACGTGGACCCAGCGCACCCGTCAATCCGCCAAAGAAGAAGGGTGGTCGGGGCAGAAAGGGACCAGGCTGCTCGAGAAGAAGTCCGGAAGCTCCTGCAAGCGGGTTTTATCAGAGAAGTGTCTTACCCCAAGTGGCTGGCAAACGTGGTCATGGTAAAGAAGTCTAATGGGAAATGGAGAATGTGCGTAGATTTCACCGACCTGAATAAAGCATGCCCCAAAGACTTTTACCCGTTGCCATCGATAGACAGACTGGTTGTCTCGTCGGCCCAGAGCTCCGTCTTGAGCTTCTTGGACGCATTCTCTGGGTATAACCAAATAAAGATGAACGAGAAGGACTCTGAGAAAACTTCCTTCGTCACCTCAGCAGGAATCTTCTGCTACAAAGTGATGCCATTCGGATTAAAGAATGCTGGCGCCACTTTCCAACGAATGATAGACAAAGTGTTCCGGGAGCAACTCTCGAGAAATGTGGAAGCCTACGTGGACGACATAGTCGTGAGAAATCCGTCCAAAGAGCAGCACATGAAAGACTTGGAAGAGACATTCACCACGCTCGACAAATTCCAAATCAAACTAAACCCAGAAAAATGCGTATTCGGGGTCTCCAAAGGAAAATTCCTTGGCTTCATCGTCGGGCAACGAGGGATAGAGGTGGATCCGGAAAAGACCCAGGCGATTCTTGACCTCAGCCCCCCCCGAAGCATCAACGATGTCCAAGCCCTCAACGGAAGACTCACGGCCCTGAGTAGGTTCTGCTCAAAGTTACAGGAAAAGGCAATCCCGTTCTTCAACATACTAAGGAAGAACAGCAAGTTCCAGTGGGGCCAGGAACGCAAAGAAGCCTTCGAAAAGATCAAAGAAATGCTCCGAGGGTTACCCAAGCTGGGAGTCCCAGCGCCCGGCCAGGACCTCTACCTCTACCTGTCCGCAGCAGCATGGGCGGTAGCAGCGGTCCGAATTATGGAGCACGAAAAAAAAGAGATTCCCGTCTATTACACAGGGAAGATCCTGACCCCCGTAGAGAGACGCTACACCAACATCGAAAAGGTTTTCCTTGCTCTGGTGGTGGCATCCCGGAAGCTGCGCCCATATTTCCAATCACATCGAATCCTTGTAAGGACTAACTGGCCGCTGAAGCAAATAACGAATAACCCGAATGCGTCGGGACGCATGGTAAGCTGGGCAGTCGAGCTCACCCAATATGAAATCCACTTCCTACCACAAACGACAATCAAGGCTCAGGCCCTAGCGGACTTCATAACGGAAACCAGCTTCGAAAAAGAAGAAGGAAAGCCACCCACCCCCTTCATCATCCAGGTAGACGGTGCTCGGTGCAAAGCGGGAGCGGGAGCGGGGATTGTAGTCCAGACTCCAGACGGACGGGACATCAACAACGCCTTCCGACTGGAATTCGAAGTAACTAACAACAAGGCCGAGTACGAAGCTCTCATTCAAGGCCTAGAGGTCGCCATCGCCCTAGGTGCGACAGACCTAGAGATATAGTCAGACTCCTTGCTGGTCACCCGCCAACACGACAACATATATGAGGTAAAGGAAGAAAAGCTCTGGAGGTACTTGCTAAGGGTTCAAGAGCTAAAAGCAAGCTTCTCGAGATGTGAGCTGAAACACCTTCCTCGGACAAAAAACACCGAAGCGGACGCGCTAGCAAAGTTAGCAAGCATGGCCGAAAGGATACCAAGTAAGGTGTGGTTGGAGACAAAGACCAATCCAAGCGTAGACGAGGCACAGGTCCTGGCGGCTGAGCCCCTCGGCCAGAAGAATCTTGGATGACCCCGATCGTGGAATACATCCTTGAAGGGAAATTTCCCCTGGAGGACAAAGAGGCCAGGACCTGAAACGACGAGCGGCATCATTCTTTTTCGAGGAAGGGCGCCTCTACAAAAGGTCGTTCGCCAGGCCCGCCCTCAGATGCGTCACAGACGAAGAGGGAGGAGAGCTTATAAAGGAGGTACATGAAGGGGTTTGCGGAAACCACCAGGGAGAAAGAGCCACGACCCACAAGATCATGAGGCTCGGCTACTACTGGCCAAGAATGCAAAACCACTGCAAGGAGTACATTCGGAAATGCGCCAGGTGCCAGGAGCATGGCAGCAAGATACATAACCCCCCGGCCGCGCAACAGGCCATACTATCCCCGATCTCGTTCGCAATGTGGGGGTTGGATATCATTGGCCCTTTCCCGGGAGGTTCAGGTTCGTGTATGTGGCCATTGATTACTTCACAAATTGGGTGGAAGTGATGCCAACCGTGTCCATCACAGCCAAGAGGTCGCAAGAGTTCGTATGGAAGCACATTGTGTGTAGATTCGGGTTGCCAAGGATCATAATAACCGACAATGGGACGCAGTTCAATTGCGACAGTTTCCGGGAGTTTTGTGAACAATGGAAAATCGAGGTAAGATTCGCGTCAGTGGCGCACCCTCAGGCCAACGGACAGGTCGAGAACGCAAACGGGCAAATCATAAAAGCATTGAAGAGAAAGTTAGGAGGCAAGAAAGGAGGATGGGCCGAACTATTACACCAAGTCTTGTGGTCCTACCGAACAACGGAAAAGGGACCAACTGGAGAAACACCTTTCAGATTAACTTACGGCCTAGAGGTAGTCGTTCTGGCCGAAATTATGATCCCATCAGTTCGTTGCGAATCTTACGACGAGCAGCTTAACAATGAAGGGGTAAAAGACGGCCTAGACCTTCTTGAAGAAAAGAGAGCCCTTGCAGCCGCCCGGATGGTGAAAGACAAGAAGAGAGTAGAGAGGTACTTCAACCGCAAAGTCAGGGAACGAAGCTTTGTCCCTGGCGAGCTTGTCCTAAGGGAGGTTAAGCAGCCCAAAAAGCTCGACCTCCAGTGGGAAGGTCCTTACATTATCCATCAGAAGGTTGGGCGAGCTTCGTATCACCTAAAGAATGTCGAGGGATACGAGTTGCCCCATTTCTGGCACGCAGAATGCCTCAAGAAATTTTATGTATAAACATCGATGTAACACGTTGACAACATCAATAAAGGAATTATTTTTGGAAAAATTTGAACGCTAAAGAAACAGGATGTAATGCCCTGGAAAAGAAACACCCGGGTCAGGCCCTACAGGATGTAATGCCCTGGAAAAGAAACACCCGGGGCATGCCCTACAGGATGCAATGCCCTGAAAAATCTTGCTATGAGTTGTCGCACTCAAGCAAGAGCAAAAACGGAAAACCCATATCTGGAAACTCTGGGAGCTCTGGTCGCCTGTAATGGGTGAATCATTAGGTGTGGGACGCCACACCGTATCTCGGCTGAATCCCCCTTGCAAACTCTTTCTCCCTCTCGCGGGAAAAAGAGAAAGGGGGAACAACCGCAAGTACCATCGCTTGGCTACCAAAAGCAAGGATAGGGAAAGGACAAACAGAAGCGCCCGGTCACTAAAAACGACCGGGCGAGGGCGGAAACGACCAGTCGTCAAAAACGACCAAGTCGCGTCCTTAAGATAAAAACGAGGCGACCGGTCGCTCGAGCGTGACCGGTCTTGCCCGCAAAACGAATCAATTAAAGAAAGGCAATCGGTAACACGCGCAATCGAAAGTGACCGGTCTAGGGAAGCGACCGGTCGCGAAGCAAAAATGGCGTTAATTAGCGAAATAACGGGCGAGTCATTCCATTAATCATTGAAAGTGTGTACAACATCAAAACAAAAAAATGAAGGAGAACTAAGACTAATCTAAATTTTCCCTGGTCTAAGTCTCCTGTACAGCGTTGACATTCGCGGGGGCAGCCCCTTGTACGCTCTCAGAAGACCCAGACCGCCCGGGCGACGACCGGAGGCCTACACACCCTGATGCGCGGTACTCCCGGGAGGAAGAAAAGACGCCTGACCAGGGACGAGGCACGTCTCCCCCGGAAGGCGCCTGAACTTCTCAAGCACCTCATAAAAGGAGGTCTTTTGTGCGACCTCTTTGACCTCTCAAGATCCGGGTACAGGTCCCATCCTAACCCCTCTCCCTCCGCTGTGCCATTCGGAAAAACTTCGAAACAATTTGACGGCATGACTTCACCATCCTCCCACATTGAGAGGTGAAGGATTCCTTCAGGTGGGCAAGTTTCGCGCTCTGCTGCCGCAGGTCCTCTCGCACCTTCCGAGAGTAAGTCTCGAGACTGGCCACCTGCTGCTCCAAGGTCTGACCATAAGCCCGGTACCGTTCGCGGTTAGCGTTTGCGGCAATCAACTCCTTCTCGAGGTCGTCGATCCGCAGGTTGAATTTCTCCAGTCCCTCAATGGGATTCCCAGGCTTCGAGCCTAAGTAAAGAAAGAAGGAGAAAAAACTTTTATAAAAAAAAAGGAAGGCGAGAAGGACAACAGAGGATGATTGGGAACATAAAGAATCACCTCTCATGACCAACTCAGAGTTTTCTAGCCGCAGCTTAGCAATTTCCTCCTCCAGAATTTTTTTCCCTCTCCTCGGAGGAAAGTCATTGCTCCCTAGAGGCTACAAGCTCTCCAGATAGCTTGAGAAGCTCGGCCGATAGTTTCTCCTTCTCAGAGGACAGGACCTCGCCTGCCCGGGCCACCTCCACCGTCTTCGCCTCTGAAGACGACAACTCCTCTTTCAGGAGAGCATTCGCCTCAGCAAGCAACGCCTTCTCCCGCGCCAAAGCGGCCTTCCCGGCACGAAGACCCTCAACCTCTTGATCGTGGGAAGCTCGGGCCTGCCCCACCAAGGACTCCAAGTCAGAAAAGGCATGCAACTGGGCGTCAGCAAACTCACCTCGTACCTTTTTAAAAGACGCGGCTTCCGTCTCCAACGTCCGGACCTGACCCTTGAGGGAGAAATTCTCCTCACGCAGCCTCTTCAACTGCTCCTCATACTCGTCGCTTTGCTTAGTGCACGCCCGGCGAGCATCGCCCAGCTCCTTCTTTATAGTCGCGGTCTGCTCATGCACCCGCCGGGAGATCTCCTCTTCAACAGTGTCAACGAAGATGCTGTTGGAGGACCGCTCTATCCTCAACTCCTCTTGGGCATTGCGGTCCCGGCATTCCTCGAGGTAGAGCTTCGAGCGGAGGGCCCGGGTGTGCACGTCCACACTTTGGGCAAAAGCCACCGTCTGTACAAAATGAAACAGTGGGAGTAAGAAAATCCAAAAGAGACATACAAAACCGACATTAAGACAAATCACACACCCGGTAGATGCCTTGCCACAAGTAATTAAGCGAGTCATCTAGGGGGAAGGAGTGGCGCATGATAGCATCCGCCCCGCCTCCTCCAACCCTCAACCGCTCCTTAGCCACAGTAATAGTCTTCAGCGGGGCAAAGAGGCCGTCCGGGGAGTCAGACCGGCGAATTGCTTCCTTCCACAGGTCAGAGTAGGAAGACGACTCGGTGACAGGCAATAAAGGGAGAGGCTGGCCGTGGTGGTAGAACCACCCCTCCTTTCCAGAAGGCCCACAGAAAGAACCACTGGTGGGCGGAGGAGGTGAAGACAGTGTGGCGGTATCAGCATCCTTCATAGCCTCAGGGCCCAGGGGCACCTCCTTGGCTGCGCCCGGCATAGCACTCACCCCGCAGACGCCTCCCCCCGGGAGGGAAGTCCCGGGCCCAGAGGGAGCAGCCTTATCCAAAGACTCCCATCGTGGAGCCGCATCTGAAGCACCTGACTCATCGAGGTGCACTATATCAGAGGCCCTCGTCCTTTTGGCCATATGTTTCACTTTGCCCTTCGAAGCAAGGGACTTCTGGCGATGCTGAGTAGCGGACGGCTGGCCAGGTGTCTCGCCCACGCCAGGTTGCCCGGCTCCCTCCTTGGCCTTCTCAGCCTCGGGAGCTGCAAAGCAGAGGAACACACAAAAGCAGGTAAGCACAAAAAAGAGCCAGACGTTAGCGGCAGGTAGCAGCCAAGGCAACGAAAGAGTAAATCAACAAAAAAAGACCAGAACAGGTGGAACACGAAGGATAAGACCACACATGCACGCCCTCTCTCGTCCCACGGACTAAGATTGAGATCTGACCCGGGTGTAAGAGGAAGAAATACCCGACGGCCGGAACATGGACTAGTGTACCAAGTACCTGGTTGGTTTAAAGTATCAACGACCGGGCCTCCGGAGTCCGAGGGGAACCCCTTTCCCCATCCTTTGCCGGTCTCGGCTTCTTTGCCAGGTGATCAGCTTCGCCCCCGGACCGCTTCCGACCAACAACAACCGCCTCTTCCTCACGAAGATCCGACTCCTCCACAGCTTCCAGGGTGGCATAGTAGTCCACCTTTCCTTCCCCGGTCTTGAAGGACACCAGTTGCCAGCTGTGAAAGGGGCCAACCTTCGCCCCGAGCTGAGGAAAATCTGCGACGAAAAGAGATAGGTAAGTCCGGGACAAGGAAAAGACGATAAAGAAAGCAGAAAGGGGAGGGAAAAACTCTTACCCTCAGAGTGTGCAAGCGAGGCCAGGCGCGGACCGGTGAAAAAGTCCTCCACACTTGGATGAAGGGAGGCCACCGCCTTCAGGGCCCGGGACATGGTAAGCTCCGACTTCGGAACTGTAGGACTATGCAAGGAGCCCTTGATAATCGAGGGGCAATAGGCGACCCCGAGATACCTCCCGGTGGGTGGGACGATGACAAACCACCGTGCGCTCCAGCGTTGAGCGAGCTTCTAGTACTCAAAAAGTGAATATCCGGACCGACCAAATATGGTCAAATTGTTGGAGTCGACTCTGCTGGTGAAGAACTGAACGAACTCCGTAGCAGAAAGCGCAACCCCCTTCTCGGCGCAAAGAGCAATGTAAGCGTGGAGGTGACACACCGCTTTCGGGTGAAGCTGAGCAAGCATGCAGCAGCGGCGGATTAGAAACCCCATTACGAACGGGTGGGGAGGAACCGTCATCCCACGCAAAAAGAAATCGGAGTACACGGCGTACCCACGGCCGAAGTCGTCCAGGGGATGCGAATCTTCGGAGGGAAGGAAAATCTGAGTCCCTGTGGGAACATCCACCTTCACGAGAAGCGAATCGAGAGCCTTCACATCCAGAATGCTGGGCAACGGTTCCCGATTGCTGGAATAAGCGGACTTAGGCTTCAAGAGTGTCGGGCGGAATTTCCCATCAAATTTGAAGCCCACGATGGCGCTTTTAGTAGGAATGCGAGATGATTTGGAGCTAGAAGACGCCATTGAAGCAGCGAAGTAAGGCAGGGAAGGGGCAAAGCGAAGAGAGAGAGAAAGCGGAAAAAGCAAGGCGAAAGAAGAAAGAGAGTTCGAAAACCTGAGAAGAGTAAAAAATCGGAGGAAAGAGAAAGCGTCGCCCTCCTGAAAACCTTTTAAAGGCGGTAAAATAATTTCGGAAATATTTAAAACGTAAAAGCAAACAAAAAACTCTTTTTACAGGAAAATTGCAGGGACTCTGCATATTCTGCAGTGACGGCTGGCGTGCGCGAAATGATAGGAATTCTGCAACGGTCACTTCGTACGAGCACAGACGCGTGTGTGGCACGGCCGTGGCATGCGCATCGCACGGACCAAAGAAGTCCCACCCTTTTGTCCAAGGAAAAACGGTGGAACTTGTGGGACTGGGAGATAGGAAACAAGAAGGCAAGGCCGCGCGAAAGAAAAAATTTTTTCATCCCTCAAGACCGGGCCACAAAGTCAAGTTCTAAGTTGTACTTTCCTCGCAAAGCGCAAAAAGTAGAACTTGTGGGACTGATGAAGAGGGGAAAATGTGCCCAGAGGCCCTAAAGAAAGAGCAACAGCCTAATAAGGCTAAGACTACGACCGGGCGTCCCTGACCAAGCCCGAACAGGCCTCAAGCGGTGATCGGTCGTACTCGACCGGTCGCCAAGAATCCTAGAACACAGCGTAGAGAGTAACCAATCGCCCTCCAAAAGTATCGCTACGGCCGGTCGGTTACGACCGGTCACCTGAGATATAAAGGGCGGTATGAGAAGCGACCGGTCGTCTGTGACCGGTCGCCTAGTAAAGCATGAATAGCGACCGGTTGTCTGTGACCGGTCGGTAGGGAGATTAGGATAAGATATTTATCAGATATTTTGTAAGTCTGCCCAGATATTTTTGTGCCAGGCTGGCACAACGTGATAGGCCAGAAGGCAGATGGGAAACACTATAAATAGGGGTTCACCCCTCAATAAAAGACACGCAAACAATACTTGAGAATTTTTACTGTTGCATTGTGTTGTTACGAGTCTCTCTCTCCCCACCCCTGTTCTTGCGCTCCCCCTTTCGGTAACAAGGTAACTCGGTAAAACTCGGCAATAGATTAGAATCCCAGTCATCAAATTACGTGAGAGGACGGTGTGAGGATCCCGGGGTTTACACTATTTCACTTATGAAGTGCTTAAGGCTTGAGGTTTTGGGACATGGTGCTTAGAGCTTATGATGGGCCTAAGATTTTGCGATTGCATTGTGTCATCTGTGGAAACTGCTGGAAACGATTGCCCCCAGTATTTCTTTGAGCTATCTGAGTTAGAAATTATGGCAATCGGTCGAAACGATCGATTGCCCCCAGTATTATCTTTGATTAACATGTGAACAATTCTCATCCTCACAGGTTTAAGGTTCGCTTCGATGTGGTGCTATTTCTACCTACACTGGATGTGTTTAGCATTCCCACCCATTCCTCACTTACAGTCATAACTTTCAGAATTTTGAATTTGATATTTGATGGACTTACTCCTTCGACCTGGTACTTTCACTTGATTTAGACACATAACTATCATGTTAGAAGTCTTTGAGGCTTATAATGGGGCCATTGGGTATGATGAATGCAACAAGGATCATGGAGGGATATTTTTGGTCTTGTGGGGCTTAAGGGTGACCAAAGCTGCAACTTGACCTTCTCCCAGATTCGTCTTCCCATCCTTACGTGTGAAGTAGTCTTGTTACTACATGTGGATTTCCCTTCAAGGTAATGACCTTGGTGTCATCCTTGTTGCTACTTTTTTGTTTCGAAACTCGAGGCTTTCAGATTCACCTTTTCATCTTCGGGGTTCTTGTGTTTCCCGGTCTTAAAGCCTTTGGAGTTACTTTGACTTGCCGTCAGGGTTCTTGCGTTTCCCGATCCTTTGGAGTGGTTTTGACATGCCTTCGGGGTTCTTGTGTTTCCCGATCCTTTGGAGTGGCTTTGACATGCCATCAGGGTTCTTATGTTTCCCGTTTTTAAAGTTGTTTTGATTAAGCTTTGGAATCCTTGGTTATGTTGCAACCGTTTGCGGATCTTCATCATGTTTGCAGTAGTTTAGCTTTCTTTCCGAACTAGGAGTGTCCTCATCCGAGAGTTGGGCTCCTCGCTTCCTTTGGTCACCGGGGTACATAATCATCATGAGCTAGCTTTTTGTGGAGCTTTGTTGATAAAAGTTGATATATATGAAAGGCTCAACAGGGGTGCCTAGGCTTAAATTTTAGGGTTTCATAAGCTTTTGGCTATGTGGTGGTTTACCTAGGTGCTTCGTCATTCCTGATAGTTATGTGTCTCTTCTTGTTACTATTCACAGATCTCATCGTAAATTGACAAGTTATCTCCTTCAGTCAGAGTTATGCTGCTTACCTCGCATGTGTGTGGCCTCACCGCGTGTAAAGATGACACATTTTTCTCTCATTGGTTTTTTCCACTCAAGACACTCTCGCACTCTTTAACTCAAAGAGTTTCATTCACACATTTGTTAGAAGAAGTTTGGAATAATGATTCTAACTCAGATTGCCCCTAGTATTGTGTCGGGGATTTCAACAATTGTTTGATGACCATGTGCTCTATTAACCTGTGGGTTGTCTTGGGACGTGTTTTGGTACTTGGATAAGCATGTTCATCTTCTTAGAAACAAAACAAGTCTTTGTGTTCCACTGACAGAAAATGACCGTTCCACAAACCTTAGTTTCGAGAGACATTTGTTTAGTGGGAATTGATGTTCCTTGCAAAGAAAGCTCACCGTGAATTTATCTTTTCAGTGTGGAAAAATTTTCGACTTGAAAAAGTTTTTTTCTTGTGAATATGAAGAAGATGATTTAACAAAACCAATGCTTCTTATTGTTGATGTCAAGAAATGTTCATTCGAAACAGCCTTGCTTGAAAAACTTCTGAACTTAGATTTCACAAAACATTTGTTTGCAAACACATTTGAAAGATGAATGACAGTTTATAGCAACATTTTATGCATGTGAACCCCGATCTCCTTTATGAACTCGAATACCGTCAATCTGCATGATGCTGGCGCACAGAAGACTCGAGCTTTCAACCATGATGTACCTTCCAGGAGGACGTAGAAATGTCTGTGATCTTTTTTTTTTGAGACAACTTAACAAAAGGAAAAGAGTTAACGAATGACAAAACGTCCTAGAAATTTGTAAACCTACTAAAATGGTAAAATTCCTACGCAAACCTAAGAAAATACAACAATGAAGTCTAACGTATTATGAGAGGGCTCTTGGGCTGGAAAATCTAGACTAGGAATTAATGTTACTTAACTGCGAATGAGGCCCTTAGGCCGGAATGTTCTTTGGGCTATGGATAGGCGTCGGGCCTGAAAGCTCTTGAACTTAAAGTGAGACACATGGACCGGGATGCTCTTGGATTGTGGATAGGCCCTTGGGCCCGAATCTCTTTGAAATGAAAGTGAGGCACATCGGCCGAAACGGTGTCATGATTATGGATAGGTGCTTGGGCCTGACAGATCTGAATTGTGAGTGAGGCACTTGGCCCGAAACGGTGTCATGATTGTGGATAGGCGCTTGGGCCTGACAGATCTGAATTGTGAGTGAGGCACTTGGCCCGAAACGGTGTCATGATTGGATAGGCGCTTGGGCCTGACAGATCTGAATTGTGAGTAAGGCACTTGGCCCGAAGCAGTTTGAGAATGAGGCCCTTGGGCCGAAATAATTTCTAACTATAGATTGGTGCTTGGGCCGAAATGTTTCAGACATTGAGTTGAACGCTTGAGCCGGAATGTCACTTGAATTGTGAATAGGCGCTTGGGCCTGAACATCTTGAACGGAAGGTGGCACACATGGCTTAGAAGATATTATATGGAATATGAATGGGTATCTGGGCCAAAAGATGTTCCAGAGTTCAAGTGAAAGACTTATTTCAAATTCTTGATGGGCCTTTGGGCCAGAACCTAAACACGATCCATAAATGAATTTTCAAGTGTCATGAATTATCGCAAATTCATGTGGATTTTTTTCTATGGGCCTAAACCCAAATGGATCAAAAATGAATGATTCAAACTTAGGAACTTTTGAGGCCAAAAGAGAGACCACCAAGATCTAAGGTATCTGGGCCGAAGCCAAGTAAAGAGTTCACCTAGACTAGAATGGGCCTTTAGGCCGAAAGGTAAAGATCAAATAAAAGATGATTTATTTCAGCTACTAACCCCACACAATCATGCTTACCACAGAAGCACAGAATCACAGAGATATAAAGAGAAAATATGCATGTCCTCACAATGCAAGTTTCATCAAAGGGGTAAGGGTACATCCGGAGAGTGCTTGGGGCTTTGGGCCCAGGTAGTGAAGGGATGAGGCTTGCACGTCATCCTCTTCATTTCCCCACCTTTACGCATCACCCTAAGGTTTGTGTCTCAGGACGGGTGACGCCTTGGCATGACCAATATTTGGTTTTCGGGTAAGGATACGTTCGGAGAGGTGCTTGGGGCTTTGGGCCCAGGTAGTGAAGGGATGGGGTTTGCACGCCATCCTCCTCATTTCCCCCACTTTTACACATCACCCTACGGTGTGTGTCTCAGAACGGGCCATGCCTAAGCATGACCGATGATTGGTTTATTTGAACTTTCATCTCTCGTATGCATAAGATAAAAATGCACAAGCTAATTAAAAGGATAATATCAAAAAAAAAGTAAGCCTTAAAGATTATAAATTCAAGTTAAGCCCTCTATCCTAAGTTTAAAATTTTAAAACTTAGGTGGTAGTCCCCAGCAGAGTCTCTAGTCTGTGGGCATTGGTTTTGAACCCTTAAGTATTGAGCCTAAGGCTTCAAGGTTCGATTTTCAATTAAAATTATTAAACCGAAATTATAAAATTAAAGCTCAACAATTATAAGTGACCCACACAAACCTAAATAGAGTCGCCACCTAAGTTTTAACCAATTAAACTTGGAAAGGAAATATTATTTCAATTTTTAGAGTTATGGATCCGGGGGCTTGATATGATATTTATAAAGGTTCAAATTCTTTCATTACCTTCATAAATATCTTTTCCTCTACTTGTATAGACTCTAAGGCTAGGTAATTGATTGCATTATCCTTTTATCATATGGTTTCAAGTGTGCTATGAAATATCCTAAGTGTTTTGAATGTTTTACACCCTTTTTTTCTTTCCAAAAACTAAATTAATCAAATTAACTATAGAAAAGCCAATAAATGCATCAACCTTTTCTTCTCTAATACTTAAAAAAACTAAAACTCAAGATTAAACGATAGAAACTAAAAAAAAAGAAAAAAATGAACCCAATTCGCACATGTATTTGTAAATCTAGTCTTACTTCCTAAATAGCCAGTTCACGTAAGTAATTAAGTTTTTCCCTTGAAACAATTAATTTATGAATGAAATAAATAGAAAAGATAAAAAAGAAAGATCTGCTTAATGAACGAAAGAGAGTAGAGTAAAGAAAAAAAAACAAAACTTCGCTCTCACGCGGTAATTCTCCTTGCCCATTCAGGATTGAAGGCGCGAGCAATTATAATAGCAGGCGGTGTAGATTGATTCAGTTGCAGTACTCCTCGTGGATGACAAAGCAAACGAGAGGGGAATGACAAAACTGATCTGGGAACTGATTCGTTCAGCAGCAACAATGGACTTCTGAGAAACTTGTCGTCTTCTCTTCTCCCAGCTCCTTGTACAAGTTACAACCATGACGGCATCCCTCTGCTTCAATTCGGAGAATGACAAATGAGTAATAATATTGGAAGACTAATGTTATGCGTGATTGTAATGCGGAACAGTTGATGCACTGTTCCTCTTCTGTTTTCTCGATCCCATTACCAGACAAAGTAGAGCTCAACCAACAGGCTGTAAACATGGTCATTCAATTGGTCCAATTTAGAGAGGTGATTCGAACGTAGCTTGATACGGCGGGTTTAGCTATTGTTATTACAACATGGACGTGTTGTGATAACAAATGATGATCTACATCTCGCACCTGAAAAATGGATAGACTGGTCTAGACGATGGTGGCTTGATGCCATGATGCTAAGTGCATGACAGTTTGGAGGGGACGATGACAATGGGACAGTGTGTGACGTGAATTGTGATTGAGAGAAGTGCAAGAGTAAGGCAGGTGATGGTGATGATACAGGTGTGAAAGTAAAAGGTTACCATAGTGAGGATGTTAGGATGTAAGCCATTTTTGGGATGATAAATAACTACTGGGTGACTATTGCTATAGAAGAGAACAAGTTTCTGTGATATATACTCCGTGTCTCTGTACTGTCGTCCCCCAAGTGCAATGTATATCCACTTTATATAGAAAGATTAGGTGTAGATAAGAGGCTGAAAAATCTTAACAACTTAACAAACTTTCAAACTTTGAAAATAATCAAGTAAACAATTAAAAAAAGTAAGGAATATGAATGTAAAAATACAAATGAAATAGCCTAAAAATATATATATATATATGACAGAAACAACGTTTTCTCATAATCAAGTAGCAAAACTAAGGGAAATTTAAAAAACAGTTTGTGTTAAAAAAATGATATTGTTTTTAATTTTGAAAATGAACAAACATGGAGATGAATAAGGATCGGATAAGAAAGGTGAAAACTACCTAAAAGAAGGAATCACGTAACAAAACGAGGGATTTTCAAAAGACATTTTTGTTAAGAAAATAAGCTATACAAAAAGAAAGGATTTTTTTTTGTTTTCTTTTTATTTTGAAACTTGAAAAATAAAAAAACGATGAACAACAAAAAGAATAAAAATTATCTAAAAAAGAGAAGGGAAGTATAAAAATAATTAACTAAATATGAGAAGAGATTACAATCTTTGTTTTGGATTTTTTTATCACGCTTAAAAAGATTTTTTTTGGATTTTTCTTGGAAAGAAAATAAACAACTAATAAACATTTTTTTTTGGCTTTTTTCGATTTTGAAAACTAGCTATATATAAAAAAAGTGAAATAAAGAAGAACTAAATAAATATGAAAATACTACAAAAGTTGTTTGTCATTAGCCTCGAACCATTAACCCTTTGTTTCTCCTGCATACTCTTCACCACTATGCCAATATGATTTTCTGTAAGACTTACCACCTGTCTCAGTTTTCACGTTACCGCCATTCATGCCATACCACCTTGAAGCCCCTATTTTCTCCAAAACAGAAGAAATATCCATCAGGTGAAAAAAATGACAATTTTCCCCTTAGCCATGCACCGACCCTAGAAAAACCTTGTTCATGTTTAAAAGAGGGTCAAGATTTTGGGGATCACATCCGCTCTTTCGACGGGAGAGTGACTAGGAAGTCTGGCATCTCTTCACCGTCTAACCCCAGCCTCTTCGTAAAAGATAGCGAGATAAATGTATGTGAGGCTCCGGAGTCGAACAAGATCGAAGCGTCCACGCCATTGACTGGAAAGGTACCGGTGAGGATTGTGCCGCTCTTGCCGGCTTCTGCCTCATTACAAACGCCCAGTATACCTCCCGGTTTAACACTTTTAGTATACCTCCCGGTTTAACACTTAACATACAACTGGCTTAACACTTTACAGGATTACACAAGGCTTCAAAACTGCCTGAAGGTCAAATTCAAATGTCCCGGTTTCATATGTGTGGCATTGATCACTGTCGAAGGTGCGGTATTCAGTTTGACCTTCTTGATACCGTGGAAAAGCATCCTTGACTGCCCACCCATGATTAACACATCACCTGACTTCAATACTAACTTCCTTGTGAGATCAGCACGCTTCTGCTCACCATATATAAACACTGCGGTATCACCAATGGACCAAGACACCACAGGTACTCCCTTACTTAGAGACTCGGGTGACTCGTCCTTATCTTGGTGTAACCCTAACCGTCCACCTTTCTGGTAGAAGTTCACAATGCATAAATCTGCTTTAACATTCGAAATTGGATCCGCTTCAACTTGCTGAGCAATTCCCACGGCGTGGTTAACGACCGCAAGGAACTCCTCAGATATCCCCGGTACAGTTGCTCCGTCTTCAGCTCGCTCATCTTGATATGTCTTGGTGTAAGGATTCCAGTCCTTACCCATGCACATCATCTTCAATTTCATCCTCGATCCGCTCGGGTATTCGGGTGTGTAGAAACCTCCAGGTGCTGCTCCTAGTTCGTTGCATCGCCTGATGATGTGGATTTGTGCTTCCGGTGTCAGGTATCCATTTAAAAGTATCATACCAAGCTGGATAACCTGACATTGCTCCTTTGGGAATTCGGTGATGATGATGGTTGTCTCTTCGGGGTTCGGTGTGGGCGGGATTGGATAACTGATATTGAAGGTTCCTAGATTTTTCATATTACCAAATTTAGGTGTTTCCACACTATACTTTAACTCTTTACTTACATGGTTGTACATTTAGACTCACTAACACACATGCATGAAATGTGGTATGCAATCACTTATTTCACTCAACAGTTTAGGCGGTATCTGGTCTAGAAGAGGGTCCTGGTGCCTCAAACCGGTCCACCACATGCAGGGAGGCCTTGCCGGATCCCGTCCACTTCCCCTTCTGGGAATCAGTGTACCTCTGATCTGGGGGTGGCTGATTAGCCGTCTTCGGGCCATCGGTAGTCACGGCGGCCTTACCCTTCCACTGCCCCTTGGGCTTGTAGTTCCTGCTATTTGGGTTCTGGAAGCACTCGTAGTCACGATGCCCCATCTTCTTGCAGTATCGGCACTGCACATCATTGCCCTAGCAGTCCTTGCCGGTGTGGTCTCCGTTGCACCACTTACAGTAGTAGTGGCGCTCCGGTCCAGAGCCCGCACCAGCTGCTAACACATTACACATTCAGTACCCACTTCACAAAATAACAACACTCACTAGAATTCGGTATTCGAATTTTATTAGTTACCCTTGGGCGGGTAAGAGCGTAAGGGCTTAGCCGCATATGCATAGGTGAGCTGTAGCGGCTCCTCAGTAGTGGTGGTCAGGGCTTGGCCTTTGCCACCTTGTTGCTGTCCTATCTAGGACTGGGGGTATGGCTTTTTCTTCTTTCCTCCCCCGTGCCCTTGCGTGCTTAGACCCTCGCTCGTGGCCTTGCGCTTGAGCGCATTCTCCTCGTCCCTCAGACGGCCGGTGATCTCTACAATAGCAGCGGCATGATAGCACTCCTATATTTAGTGTGTTAGTTATGCCCCGCAAATCAAACTCACAATTACATTAACACACTGCACATACTTATTCACATCACACTGTAGATCATTACCTGCAATGTAGTATATCCGCTTGGCCCCATACCGTAGCGTAGGCGGTAGCTCAATCCGTTGTAGAAACGGTTCACTAAAATCCGGTCTGAGTAACCCAGATCCGGCAGCAGGTGGATAAATCCGATGAAAGCAGAATAATACTCATCTACCGTCATCTTATCCCCTTGCCTCAGATTGTAGAGCTCTAGGCGCTTGGCCTCTTGCACATGTATCGGGTAGTACTTGGCTCGCAGCAGAGCCGTGTACTCCCTCCACTGAAAGGTAGGATCAGCAACTCTGCCCTCCCTTACCAGCGTCCACCAACTTTGAGCCGATCCCTCCAGGTAGTAAGCGGCAAGCCGGACCTTGACCTCCTCGGGCACATTCAAGGTCTCATAGGCGGTCTCCATCCCGGAGATGTACGCCTCTAACTTACCAGGGTCGGTCTCCCCACCAAAAGATGGTGGTCTCAAATCCGCCAACGCCTTGACCCAGTTGGTCTCGCGCGGCTGTGGTTGCGGTTGTGGCCCTTGTTGACCCGCACCGCCTTGCTGCTACTGCATCGCAGCTACTAACTGGGGTACCATCTGGGCTACGGCGGCTGCTACTGCCTCAGCCATAACCTGTGCTGTTGCGTTATCGCCCTGGTCACCCGTATCACCAGTACCGCGTCCGTGGCCTCTACCTCTCGGTCGACCTGACATCTGAATTCACACGAACATTCATTAACATTATGCTTGCACATTTACCAGTTCCAACGGTTGTAACGTCTTCCCGACAATAAGGTATTCCCACACTTAGTTAGTGGTTAACCTTTTCATAACTGCTCACTTAGGTAACTATGGTTAGGTTTCCTAACTTGGTATATTCCTAAGCTCGGTATTCTAGTCATCAGAGTGATACTTCGCTCTGATAGTATCGCTCTGATACCACTTTTTGTAACACCCTACTACGCACTTAACAATAAATAAAATTGCAGCGGAAATAACAACTAAATATTAACTAAACGGTTCGGTGCTACAACGCCGTTAACAACCCACGTGGTTAACAAGGCAAAATAAATACAATTGTACCGGTCTAATGATCAGACTCCCGAGCGTTAGGTACTAACATCCATATATATATAACCAACATACCGAGTATTTAGCAACATCCATCACTGTAAACTGTACACATAAACTCCACTATCAACTGTCAACGACCGTCACTTTAATACAAACGGTACCAAAATATATCGCCACGTGAGCACAGGCGCATCCCGGGCTCAACATCCAAAAATAACCAAAGTACTCATAACCTAAGATCCAAAGCCATTCCGCTTCCTCGATCCTCATCCTGCAAATATAAATATGGAGCCCCCAAGGGGGTCAGGAACCCTTGGCTGGTATGGTTAACGCGCAACCCATCGGCTACCGGGATACGCGCAACTAATTGTCATGATGACATGGCATTCATTTTAAACAACAACATGTATAAAGCATAGCAAGGAATAATGCTTAGCACAACAACACACACAACATAACAAGTACGATTACTTTTAGGAAACGAACCAACATAGTTAGATCCCACGGAGAGCCTAGAGCATGTTGCCAAACTCATGCTAAGCTCGTTACATAACTCGTTACCGTCCTATTAAATTGAACGAATAACTTAACACAAAGGTGCGTCGGATATAGTGATCCAAGCACACCGAACAAAACATAGTATGCCCCTGTGGCCCGACGTGAGTCAGTAAAATAGCCTTGGTTAAGCTAAAGGGAAGGTTGAAAACTAAAATGGAAACAACCATAACATGCACAGAGAATCGAACCGGTTATGACATCGACTCCCATACTCACACGTGTGGCTGGTACTACCGGACTCCTCACTCCCCAGTTAGCACTTGTTAGAAGTTCAACATTGAACTCAATAAACAAATCACAAACAAGTGGTTAAGTCTTGTTAGACACACACAAGGGAAATGAGACACAACTTAACAACATAGTTATATTAACAACAGTAAACTCATTACATGACTTAAGTCTTACAAGGTTATAAACACATAGAAAAACAAACAACACACAAGCCGGTGTAAACCGGTAGGCAACAGACTGCAAGAAAACCATACCTTGGTCCTTGCTTCGATTTGTTTCCACCGTAGGCCACTCCTATACATGATTAATAATGTCGGTTAATTAACTTACTTAACTTCAAATTTTACTAAGTATTTTACATGATTATATGACATGTTTTAATGCTTAAACTTACCCTTGATTACCCTCATTATACCCCCTAGGGTTAATTACATAAGTCATATCCCTTTCTGTTTTTTTTTTAGTTTTGGGTCAGACCGACCCACCGTCCGACCCAACCAACTGGGTCGATCCTTTCCAGTAATTCTCGGATTTGAAAATTCCACTCCGTCCGACCCATGTCCGACCCAAGTCCTCTGGGTCGGACCATTCCAGCAATTTTTTCCGTCTTTTAAACTCACCCGACCGACCCATGTCCGACCCAAGTCCCCTGGGTCGGACCGTTCCAGAACCACTTACTGGTGTCTTACAGAGGCCGTCCGACCCAACCTTGAGTCCGTCCCCTGGGTCGGTCGACACCAGAACATGCCCAAAAATTGTCAAACCGTCTAATGTGTTCTAACATCATTTGGCACACTTTAACCCTCATATAACATCCATAAATCTCATTTTCTATCTCCTTATACACTTACTCATTTCTTACCAAAATTCCTAACACTTATATTGTTTTCTCCTTAGGTTTCTAAGTGGTGTTTCATACCTATGATAAATACTATGCCAAAATGTTTCCTCACCACTATAACATCATCTCCCAAGCATCTTTACTTCTTAACCAACTCCTTAACTATCTCCACAAGTTTATAGCTTCTTTATGCAATACATTACTTCTTCCTTGTTCACCAACATTGTACAAGTCCTAAACACAATCTGACCATGATCTTGAAGTATCCTAAAACACTCATTTGCATTCTAAATCCTCTAAAATATTGCCTAAGTCCGTTTTACACCTTAGAATACCTTAATGCATGTTTATTTCACTAATAGAACACTTAATCATTCTAAACACTTCCTAACTCACCAAATTCATTATAAAACACCTAGAACTTCTTGTACATTACCTAAATTTTGACATGAGTTCTCCTAGAACATTGCTATACCAAACCACATTGTTTTTCACCATTTAGCATTCAAGAACATCTATATCCATCAAGAGCATTCTCACACACAAAACTTCACCTAATTACACCACATCACAATATAGTGCATAATTTAAATTGCTTGGCACTTAGGCCCTTAAATAGCATGGCTCTTAGGCCCTTAAGATGCATAAACCTTAAACACTGAATTTCCCACATTATATTTGCCTTTGACCTGCAAATACACCCAACAATACATATGTCTTTTAATAGTCTCCTTGAGAACATTTTACTAAGTCATTCATCATTGGCTCCTTAAGTAGTTTTAATAAGCAACATAAGCTCATTTCTCCTAAGGCTTTAAATTACATTAGGTTAACACATTTACTTCTTTTCCTCACAAACTTCTTTCTTGTTTCCTTGACTAAATCGGCAAGGCTTTTAGTTGCTTGTCAACTTCTAATCAATATACAAACAATGTAATGAGTATTCAAGCTTTAAGCTTCATCTCATTATAAACCCTAGTTTATATATTGTCTTAGAACATTAAGATGATTGTTTTACCTTGGAAATGAAAGAGAGTTTGAATGAGTAGCAAGAGAGGACTCCACCAAGTCCTTGAAAGGTTGGAATGAAGCTAGAATAAAGCAAGAGAATGAACACCGTCAATGGTGATTTTCGGTGAACATAAAAACATGGATGAAATGTTGTTTTTCTTTAAGTTTCCTTACCTTGAAGCAAAGGAGAACAATGATATGTAAAAAGATGAGCTCAAGCTCCTCCCATGGAGACTTCTCTTGGCACCGAAATGGAGCTCTTGAAGTTTTGAAAGGATGAAGTTGAAGAGCTTGATGAGACAAAGAGAATGGTGGTCTTGGTTTTTGATTTGACAAAGGGAGCTAGGAATTACAAGAGATTGAAGGTCGTGAATGGTGATGTGCTGTAGCAACCGTGAAAGAGAGAAAGAAGGAAGGTAGAAGACGTGGGAAATGAAGAGAAATGAGAGAATGAAGATAAGTTTGATACTATAGATATTTAAGTAGTAAAGCAAATAGTACTTTCTACTTTATTACATTACTTAGCTTATTTTTTTGTTTAAGTGTGGTGAGTCATCAAGAAAACCGGCCCCCATATTATAATAAGGGGTATTTTAGTCTTTGTTGACCATTTGTCTCACTTATATTGACATATGTTATAAACTTGCTTAATTTGGTTACTATTCACCAAAACAAGGCACATATTTGTGAAATTTTTGATTTCTCATTGATTTAGACTTCCTAATGTGATACTAAGTAATACAAATGTTAATTAAAGAGTAATGATGGACATTTAGCCACTCAAAACCCATTTACAAGACAATTTTTCAAAAATGTGCTTTAAGACTCCTTAAAGCACATTTTGTGTTTTAACTTGTTTTCAAGCTTGGTTTTCTTTGGTAAATGGTTTAATATGTTTATTAATATATAAATAAGGTCTTGGTAAGCTCATTAGGTCTTATCCAAGACTATCCCAAGCTTAGAGCACATTTTTGCCCATATTGACCTTAAGGTATTTAATTGTGTTTTCTATGGTTTAAATTGCTTACTAATGTTTTTAACACTCTTTTTAGTCTTAATATACCATATTTTAATGTTTAAACAACATACTAAGGTTTGGGGTATTTCAAAAATGCTTTGAAATTTTAACCCATGATAGAGGATGACATTTTAGGCATAATGGCGTTGGAATTTTGATTTTTTGAATTTCCAATAATTTTCTAGCAATTTCCGATTGAATCTGACGAGAAATTGAATTTAAAAATATTCCAATATCCAAAAAATTCGATTCCACTTTAGAAAAATCAGAAATATCATCCTTTACCCATGTGTAAAATTTCATAATCAAATTTCTTTTTGAAGCCCGTGATCTAAAACGTCGGTAAATCTCGGTTTTTACCGGATTTTTCTATCTTTAAGGAGGCCTATATAAGGAACCTTATCCCATGATCAAATCAGAACCTCAAAAACCCTAGACTCTCAAAGAAGGCAGCTGTCTCATTATCTTCACGTTTTTACACATCCAAGCACCAAAATCACATCAAAAATCCCCCGAAATCACCATCAAAACAAAATTTTCAACTCCCAACACATCAACAATCATCAAACATCAACCAAACCACCTCCAAAACGTGAAGAACGTCATCAACAACCAACAACCAGAAGCTCGGGTCGAACTCAATCCGGAACCGACATCATCGGAGCCTTCGAAGAATCCCAACGTGAAGAATCATCTTGAATTCGAAGGTAAAACAGTTTAGAATTCTACTTTTCTTACTCCCCACGACCATATTAACTCTCTGTTAAATTTTGGGCTCAAACCAACCCTTTTCGGGTTCTCTATTGCTAATTGTTTTTGCTTCTGCCTTGTTACTTGTTCATCACGTTTTGTACATAATTCGACTTCAAATTGTAATCTTTCAATTACTAACATATTGTATACTTTTCAGGCTACACGTGCATAATTTTTTAGCCGAAAACACTGTCGGGAACCACCATGAAACCCCTGTCCGTGGGTGGTCCGGGACCCCTAACCTATGGTCCGAGACCACGAACTGGTTGTCCGTGGCCACGGACACCCATGGACGGCGGCGGGATTTTAAATTTTTCAAATTTTAGTTTTTTTCTAAACAATGTCCGGGCCCACGGACAGTTCAAATTTTCGTTTTCTGTTTAATTCGACTTTTATTTCCACATAGATTAACTAGGGTCCGTAGTCATGGACGGTAACAAAATTTGACCTAATTCTGCCTCCGAAACCCTAGTTTAGGTAATTTCAACTTTCACATTCATTTTCTGTCAAAAAATACTAAAAATACAAAAAAACAGAAGCTCACGCACTTAGGTTAAAACGACTTGTAATAAGCCGTGATTAGACTAAGTAAAGGAAAAACGACTTCTAGGGGTAATGAAAGTAATTGAACCCTAATTAAGTCGAATACCAAGCCCCCGAATCCAAACTCTACCTTTCTGAAATACCCCAAACCTTGATATGTGGTTTAAATATTAAACTATGGTATGTAAAGGCTAAAAAGTGCCTTAGAGACATCAATGAACCATTTAAACCATGGTAGAACACAATAAAACACTAAGACACGGTTTGAGCAAAAACATGCTCTAAGCTATGAGTGAACTTGGTTAGGACCCAAAGAGCCTACCAAGACTTAATAATATTCAATTATGATTTAATAAGGCTAATTAAGTCCTTAGGAAACCTTGGTAGTCAGTTAAACCAAATAAAACACAAGGAAATACCTTAAAGTCAATAAGAGCAAAATGTGCTCTAAGCTTGGAATAAATTTGTATAAGACCTAATGGTCATACCTATACCTTATAAATATGTTAATGAACATATTAAATCAATTACTAAAGAAAACCAAGCTTGAAAACAAGTTAAAACACAAAATGTGCTTTAAGGAGTCTTAAAGCACGTTTTTGAAAAATTGTCTTGTAAATGAGTTTTGAATGGCTAAATGTCCATCATTACTCTTTAATTAACATGTGTACTATATAGTATCACATTTGGAAGTCTATATCAATGGGAAATCAAAAATTTCACTTCTAAGTGCCTTGTTTTGGTGAATAGTGTTTTTATAAGCTAGTTTATAACATATGTTGTATTAAGTAATTAAATTGACAAACAAAGACTAAAGTACCCTCATATTAATAAAGGGGGCCGGTTTCTTTAGTGTGGTGACTCACCACTCACTTGTATTTTGTTAAACAAATAAAGATGACTAATATAACTACTTTTTACTTTATAAGAACAAATATCTTCTTAAAAGCAATCTTATCTCATTCTCTCTTTTCCTTTCTCATTTCACACGGTTCCAACCTTCTCCTTCCTCCCTTCTTGCTGTTCTCTCACGGTAATACAGCACCACCACCATGGAAGTCCACCTTTGATCTCTTGTAAAATCTAGCTCACTTATCCAAATCAAAAACAAACACCACCATTCTCTTCCTCTCATCAAGCTCTTCATTTCCATCTTCTCAAAACTTCAAAAGCCCCATTTCGGTGCCATGGAGTTCCCCCATTGAAGGAGCTTGAGCTTGTCTTTCCACATAATATTGATCTCCTTTGCTTCTAGGTAAGGAATCTCAAAGAAAAATCAAGTTTCCTCCATGTTTTGTTGTTGACCGAAAATACTCATTGATGGAGCTCTTTGTGTGACTTTGTTCTAGCTCCATTCCAATCTCTTATGGACTAGGTGGAGTCCTCTCTTCATAGATATTCAAACCCTCTTCAAAGATCAAGGTAAAACAAGTACATTAATGTTTTTGAAACAATGTAAATCTAGGGTTTACAATGAGTTGAAGCTTAAAGCTTCAATACTCATTATGTTGTTTGTACAATGTATAGAACTTGACAAGGAATCAAATACCTTACCGGTTTTATAAGGAAACGAGAAAGAAGTTTGTTGGAAAAGAGGTAAATGTACTAACCTAATGTTGTTTAATGCCTTAGGAGAAATGAGCTTATAATGCTTGTTAAAACTACCTAAAGAGCAAATGGTGAATGACCTAGTAAAGTGTTCTCAAGGAGACTAGTAAAAGAACATATGTATTGGTGTATGTATTTGCAGGTCAAAGGCATTATTTATGTGGGAAATTCAGTGTTTAAGGTTATGCAAGTTAAGGGCCTAAGAGCCATGTTATTTAAGGGCCTAAGTGCCAAGCAATTTAAGTTATGCACTATATTGTGATGTAGTGCTAAATGTGTGAAGTTTGTGTATAAAAATGTGTTTGATGGATTTTAGGTGTTCTTGAATGAAATAAGGTAAAAACCTAAGTGTTTGGATGTGAGTATACACAAGAGAAGCTATGGCCAAATTTGGAAAAATGTGTAAGAAGTCCTAAGTGTTTTGAGTAAGTTTTGGTGAACTAGGAAGTGTTAAAGGTGAATAAATGTTTACTTGAGAAGAAAACATGTATTAAGGTGATTTAGAGTGATGCAAGGAATTAGGTATTATCTTGGAAGTTCTAGGAATTCAATGTGTGTTTTTAGGATGTATTAAAAGTCTTGGAGAAGTTTGTTTAAGGTTTAGGTTATGATAATGTGCAAGGTGGGAATAATGTTTAGGTAAGGTTTTGAGAAAGGAACTTTGAGGAGTTGTGAAAAAGAAGGTTTGGTTAGTAAGAGAAGATGCTTGGGAGATGATGTTATGATGGTGAGGAAACACTTTGGTATAGAGGTTATTATGGGTGAAACACCACATAGGAAACCAAATGTAAATGTTACAAGTGTTATGAGATTTTGGGTAGAAATTGAGTAACAAGTCAAACATGGAACTAGGTGTGTTTGAGATGATATTTTGGCATTAGAATATACCTATGATCATTTGGGAAGTTTATACAATTAAAGGAGGTGGAGAACTAATGCAACAAGACGTGGAAATGCAATTTTGACAATTCTGTAGCTTTGGTCCGGGACCTAGGTCATGGGTAATGTCCCGGACCAGGCATTAAAAAGGGCCGAGAGTTGAACAAGGTTTTGGTCCGGGACTTGGGGTGAGTACAAGGTCCCGGACCACCCTATTAAAACCGCCCGAAAGTTTTCTGATGTGTTGGGCCGGGACTTAAGGTAAGGACCAAGTCCCGGACCACTCTAAAAATGTTGTTTAAGGTATGAAAATGATGTGTAATGATGGGGATTGATAGGTAATGATGTTATAAAGTTGTTAAGGACATGTTAGGTGAGTTTTGATGACAATTAAGTGGGTGAAAAGTTATAAAAAAAGGTGAAAGTAAATCAAGTTAAAATTGTAAAGTATGTAACTAAGTTAACGGGGAAAAGTTGTAAGCATTAGACATTAAATAATCATGCTACCCGATGTTAATAAAAGTACATGTAATGTTATCAGTTGTTCGAGAATTGCTCGAGGAACATAAGTGGACGTGGTAAAGTGGACTCCGGTGACAGGTATGGTTTTCTTGCAACCTGTGTCCTACCGGATTACACCGGCTTGTATGCCAATGTGTTTTTCTGTGTGTTTGCCACGTTGTAAGATAAAACATGTAATGAGTTTACAGTAATTCATATATGTGGCGTGTTCAACTCCGATACCATTTAACCTCGGCAGTGTTAACCTTAGTTAACTGAGTCTAGGATCACATGAGAGTTCGGTATTCGGATTAAAGACCCGAACCATGGGGCGTTCTAACCACGGCTATGCGTGAGTTGATTGTGTGATATGTGTATGTGAATGTAGGGATCTCCCTTGTGTGTCTAACCCAGTTGTAATACTGTATGGTGTGTAGTTATGATAGACTCCATAGTGGGGTTCTAACTAATACCTAAAGTAAGTATGTACTAACAGTAGTGAGGAATCCGGTTTGGCCGGTCGCGCGTTGTTTGGGAGAGGGTATCCTTCTTAGCCTTACCCTTCTCTTTGTTATGGTTGTTTCCCTCACGGGTTATGATCTCCCATTAGCTTATTCCAAAGCTTTGCTATTCTGACTTATGATCGGTTTAGGGGGAACATGTGTTTGTGTGGTGTGTTCGGGCCTCCAAACCCGAACCGCCTTAACTTAAGTTACTCGTCCGACTATTAGGACGGTAATGAGTGTGTTGTTGTTATTGTATAACGAGCTTATCATGAGACTGGCAACATTCCTTAGGCTCACCAGTGTATAAGCAATGTTTGGGTCGGTTCCTAAGAGAACCATTCCCGTTATGTTATGTATTTTGTTGTGATGCAATATCTATTGCGGTGTTATGTTGTACACGTGGAAACGTGCAAAGTGTGGTTATGTGTTGTTATGTAGTGTATGTTATATGTTGTATAATGTGGAGTATGTGGATCATGGTTATGAATCCCAGTTTGAGAAAGAGCGTTTAAGGATAACCCGATTTAAGGGTAAGTGTCGTCTATTAAGGAAGTAGCTCCATTAGAGGAGGAACACCTTAGGGATAATGAATACCAAGAGTGACTTATTAAGTAAGGATATATTATCCGTTTGTTGAGCCCATTGAGGCGAAATGTTATGTGTTGTGTGTTTACTGTTACATGCATGATTTAAATATAATCAACCGCATGCTAAGACGACAATTAGTTGTGCGTGGCCCGGTAGCATGTGGGCTGCGGGATTACCATACCAGCAAAGGTGCTGAGCCCCTTGGGGGCCACCCTTTCTCTTCTTTTCCTATTTCAGGTACAGAGAGCTGGAAGCCGTTCGAGAGTAGGACGGGGTAGTCATTGTACATGGGTATTCATTTAAGTGTATATATACAGTAGGTGTAGTAAGACCGATATTGTTGTCGGCATTAGTTTATAAATACTCGGTATAGTTGAAAGGAGTATGTTGTTGTTGTTGTTATTGGAAAGGGATAGTAATGTGTGGTTGCTCGGGAATTTAGCCCATCAGACCGGTACAATGTATATGTATTAGCCTTGTTAGCCACGTGGGTGGTTAACGGCGTGTAACACCAACGAGTTAAGTTATTTGTTGAGGTGTGTATTCCGCTGCAGATTGTTATTATGTGTTTGTTGTTGGATGGGGTGTTACACTTTCCTAATTTACTATAGGTTAAAATTAGGTGGCGACTCATAATAGGTTCCAGTGAGCTAGCTTAGGTTTTAATTATTATTGTTATATGACATAGTTATTAATCTTATGTTATATGTGGACCTAAAACCCGGTTAGATCCTAATCAGCTTTAATCAACATAGGAAAGGGTTTAAAATCGAGGCTCACAGACTGGCGACTCTGCTGGGGACAACTTGTTAATATTAACTTGTTTAATTTTAAGAAAGAAGGCTTAACTCGAAAATTGTTTATTTATGGCTTTATTACTTTGTTTGTTTACTTTCGTGTGCACTTTAATTCTCTGCACCTTTGCATCATATGAGAGCGAGGGTCCACGCAAACCGGTCCCCTGTCAGGGACTCACACCTTTTAGGTGATGTGAATAAGCGGGGGAAAAGAGGAGGATTTCGTCTAACCACATCCCCTTAATACCTGGGCAATAGCCCCAAGCGTTTTCCTGGCAGCGTCCTTACCAAGCCCATTGTTTGGTCAGTCAAAGACCCGACCGTAGATGCACTCCTTTAGGTGACGTGAAAAAAGTGGGAAGCCCAAAGAGAATAGCGTGCAAGCCCTATTCCTTTGTGGTAACCTGGGCCCATGCCCCAAGCACCTATCTGGATCGATCCATACCCGGTTTGTTTTAAACGTCTAGTGAGGACATGTTGAATTTGTGTGGGCCTTGTTTGCTTGTATGATTGGCCCATTACCCAGCCTAGAGATTGATAGGAACTTCTCCTACATCAACCTAGCCCAACCCGAATTGGCGGCTCTATTTGTTTGCCGCCCAGAGGTCCTGTTTGGTTTAATATGTGAGTCATTTGGGCTTCGGCCCAAAAGTTTAGACTTAGGTGATTTCTCTTCTGGCCCAATTTGAATTATCCAATTAGTTCTGGGCCCATAAAAAAGAAATCCACCTGAACTTGAAATAACTCACAAGTCCTGAAAATAAAATCTTTTTCGGCTTAGCAACCATCTTCTCTGGCCCAAAGAAAGCTAGGCCCATTTGTGATTTAGGGGCCATTCCAGCCCATGTGCTTTACCTCTAGCCCAAACACATTCTGGCCCAACCGCCAAATTCTCAAAATATTCTGGCCCAAGAGCCACATTCTTCAAACATTTCTAGGCTTCTCCCTTCCAACTCATTTCGGGCCTCAGTGCCTACCCACAATCTTCAAAACACTCTAACTCAAGTGCTTTTCTTGCAGCCCAAACAATTTTTTACCTAAAACTTCTTTACGGTCAAGAATTTTAGCTCAATCCACTTTTGTTTTCCAATAGATAAGACCGAATCCCAAGTATGGCAGAGGAAGGAAACCCAGTCAGCATGGAGGCCCAGTATGCAGCCTTAGAGCAAAGGTACATGGCCGCCTTTGATGCCATGGAACAGAAACATAGGTCCACCTCTAATGACATGGAGGCTAAGTATGTCACCATCATCGAAGAGCTGAAAAGCAAAATCAATTCCCTTGAGGCTGGTCATCAGGAAAACATTTCAGGAAAGATTGCTGAATCTGGGAACGAGCGTGACTACATCGAAGTTAACTCTGTTGAGGCCCAGGATGCACAAAGATTTGTAGGGCAAGTCATCCCGGACCACCAACTAACTGCAGAATTAAGGAAGGCCTTGAAAAGGATCGAGCGCATGGAAAAAGCTAGTAAGCCAGCTGGTTTCGATTACTCTTCTATGGAATCGTACCCCGAGGTTAATCTCCCTCTAAAGTTGAAGCTACCCACACTTGCTCTATACAAGGGTTCCTTAGACCTGCAGGTCCATCTGGCGATGTTCGATAGGCAAATGTCCATCCTCAAGTTGAATGACATGCAGAAGGCCAAGGTTTTCGCCCGTTATCTCGATGAAATACCTCAACGTTGGTACTTGACTCAGAGGATGAAAACCAAAACCTGTGAAGAGGTTTGTGAGGCTTTCCTGCACCATTTCGAGTATGCTAAGAATCTTGAAGTCACCAGGTCCGATCTTGCCAGTACCCAGCAGGGTAACAGTGAATCAATGTCCGATTTCACCAAACGGTGGAGGATGAAGGCCACTGCTATGCCTACGAAAATGGATGAGCAAGAACAGATTCGAATGATTGTGGATAATATGCAGAAGCAATACAACAACAAGTTGAGTAACACATATTTCCTTAATTTTGACATGCTGATGGGGCAGGTAAGAGTCATGGAAGAAAAGATTCACAAAGGCAGGCTGAAGCTAGGAGAACCCAGAGCTCAAGGTATGGGTGTCGGGACCTTTAAGTCAGGGTCAGCCAAAATAGTCTTAGCTTCATGACAGGAGAACAATGTGCGCCAGCTTAGTGTTTCAAAGTAGAGAACCAAGTGTGAGCCTCGATTTTAAACCCTATCCTATGTTGATTAGATTGATTAGGATCTAATCGGGTTTTAGGTCCACCTATAACTTAAGTTTGATAACTATGTCATATAACAATAATTATTAAAACCTAAGCTAGCCCACTGGAACCTATTATGAGTCGCCACCTAATTTTAACCTAGAGTAAATTAGGAAAGGTAGAGTTCGGGTTCAGGGGCTTGGTATTCGACTTATTTAGGGTTCAATTACTTTCATTACCCCTAGAAGTCGTTTTTCCTCTACTTAGTTTTATTACGGCTTATTACGAGTCGTTTATCCTAAGTGTGCGAGCTTCTATTTTTTTTGTGTTTTTTAGCATTTTGACAGAAAATGAAAGTGAAAGTTGAAATTACCTAAACTAGGGTTTCGGGGGCAGAATTAGGTCAAATTTGGTTTCCGACCGTAACTACGGACCTAATGTCCGTACCCACGGACTCTAGTTAATCTATGTGGAAATAAGGATCGAATTAAACAGAAAACAAAATTTGAAAAGTCCGGGGCCACAGACAGGATGTCTGTGGGCCTAGACATTGTTTAGAAAAAAAATCAAGAATTTAAAAAATTTAAAATCCCGCCGCCGTCCATGGGTGTCCGTGGCCACGGACAACCCGTCCCTGGTCCCGGACCATAGGTCCGATGTCCCAGACCACCCACGGACAGGGTTTTCTGGTGGTTCCCGACGGTGTTTTCGGCTAAAAAATAATGTACGTGTAGCCTGAAATGTATACAATACGTTAGTAATTGAAAGATTGCAGTTTGAAGTCGAATTATGCACGAAACTTGACAAACAAGTAACAAGGCAGAAGTAAAAGTAATTAGCAACACAGAAGCCGAAAAGTGTTGGTTTGAGCCCAAAATTTAACAGAGAGTTAATAAGGTTGTGTGGAGTTAGAAAAGTAGAATTATAACCTATTTTATATTCAGATTCGTGGTGTTTCTTCACGTCGGGATTCTTCAGAGGCCTCGTTGATGGCGGATCCGGAAGAACTTTGAACCGAGCTTCTGATTCCTTGTTGTTCTTGATGTTCTTCACGTTTTGGTGCTGTTGTGGTGAGGGTTTGATGATGGATGATGTTGTGGGAGTTGAAAAATATGTTTTGGTGTTGATTTTGGTGAGATTTCGGTGTTTGATTGTGGCTCTGGAGTTCAAAACGTGAAGAGAATGAGACGGCTGCCTTCTTGAGATTCTGATTTAATCATGGGATAAGGTTCCTTATATAGGCTCTCTTAAAGATAGAAAAATCCGGTAAAAACCGAGATTTACCGACGTTTTAGCTCAAGGGCTTCCAAAAGGAATTTGTTTATGAAATTTTACACATGGGTAAAGGATGATATTTCTGATTTTTCTAAAGTAGAATCGAATTTTTTGGATATTGGAATATTTTTAAATTCAATTTCTCATCAGATTCAATCAGAAACTGCTAGAAAATTATTGGAAATTTGAAAAATCAAAATTCTAATGCCATTATTCTTCTAATGTCATCCTCTATCATGGGTTAAAATTTCAAAGCATTTTCAACTGATTTGACCCTTATTTGGAGGAGAGAGAAAGTCTATAGGGGGCTTAGGAGCCTTGAAAAATTACGAAAATGCCCTTGGAGATGACTAAGCTGTCCCTAGTACTCTGAAATGTGCCGATCGAACTGGGAACCCTCGCTACAAGCCTATTAGTAGAGATCCTCTTCCGGGGGGGTTGAAATTTTGGGTATAATAGATTGCCCCCCGTCAACTAGACTTTGTAATAAAGATGAGAAGACTAGTTGATGCTTGAGTGATACCCCAAAATTTTGGATTCTAAAGGACCTCGTATGCCGTTTGAAATATAGTGGGTTGTGTTGAGCTATTTGAAAGCGCTGACTACCTAAAGGAGAAGGAGATGTTATTGAACTATTCGAAGGCGCCAACTACCTGAAATGATGGTATGTTGTCGAGCTATTCTAAGGCGCTGACTACCTGTAGTGAATGAAATAATGTCAAGCTATTCTAAGGCGTTGACTACCTATAATGAATGAAATGATGTCAAGCTATTCTAAGGCGTTGACTACTATAGTGAATGAAATGATATCAAGCTATTCTAAGGCGTTGACTACCTATAGTGAATGAAATGATGCCAAGCTATTCTAAGGCGTTGACTACCTATAATGAATGAAATGATGTCAAGGTATTCTAAGGAGTTGACCACCTATAGTGAATGAAATGATGTCAAGCTATTCTAAGGCGTTGACTACCTATAATGAATGAATGCAAAATGTTTGATGGAAGCAGGTAAATCGAAGAGTGATGCTAGGTCTTACTACGAGCCTAAAGAGATAATTCTAGGTCTTATGACAAGCCAAAGGTTGGAACTAGGTCTTATGACGAGCCTAATGGTTGGAACTAGGTCTTATGACGAGCCTAATGGTTGGAACTAGGTCTTATGACGAGCCTAAAGGTTGGAACTAGGTCATATGACGAGCCTAAAAGTTGGAGCTAGGTCTTATGACGAGTCTAATGGTTGGAACTATGTCTTATGACGAGCCTAAATGATTAAATATAAGGGAGGTCTTATGGGTGTCTGAGGTTGTTTTTTGTGGTGATAGGACTTATGTGTGCCTAAGGTTTGGAGGTGAAACCCATCCTACTCGGTTGCTTATGGAGACCAAGACCCGTTCTACTCGGTTGCTTATGGTGACCGAGACCCGTTCTACTTGGTTGCTTATGGAGACCGAGACCCATTCTACTCGGTTGCTTATGGAGACCGAGACTCGTTCTACTCGGTTGCTTATGGAGACGGAGACCCGTTATACTCGCTGCTTATGGAGACCGAGACCCGTTCTACTCGATTGCTTATGGAGACCGAGACCCGTTCTACTCGGTTGCTTATGGAGACCGAGACCCGTTCTACTCGGTTGCTTATGGAGACCGAGATCCAACTGACTCAGTTGCTTATGGAGACTGAGGTCCATTCTACTCGGTTGCTTATGGAGACCGAGATCCATCTAACTCAGTTGCTTAAGGAGACTGACATCCGTTCTACTCGGTTGCTTATGGAGACGGAGATCCGTTCTACTCTTAACTATGCTAATTGAGGAATGAAATATGTTTGATGATGCAAGGACGTGAAGTATGTTTTATGCAAATGATTGTGGCAAAGAGCAAATTGTCAAAGTTCCAAACATGGAAATGAAGAGGTTTACGTGGGTATTGCAATATGAAATTTAAGTGCATGATAAGACTAAGAATTGTCCAAAGTAAGAAATTGCTGGAAATATGCCAAACATGGCCATGATGAGATTTATGAAACTGAAGTGTTTGAAGGAAATTGTCCAGGACAAGAAGCTACTGAAAAGGTGCCAAACATGACAATATTAAAAGAAAATTCTGTCTACTGAAAAGGAAAGTGAAATTATCGTTTCCCGACTAAAGATTTCAGATTCGTAATTTATCTCCTAGGAGATGAACATGCCACTGGTGTGGTGTGATGTTTGATGTGGAGATATCTTGAGTGGTGATCAAGGTTTATGAAGGGCCATGGAATTTATGTGGAGGTATAGGCTTATGAAGTGCCCGTGGTATATGATGTGAAGGTAAGGGCTTATATGGGCCTGTATGGTATGATGTGGAGGTAAAGGTTTATATGGGCTTGTGGTGTGATGGTGTCGGTGGTGCTTAATGTTTGGGTTTTGATTGGTGTTGTCATAGCAATTGTTGGAACCAACAATTGCCCCCAATATTTTCCTTTAAGACAATCTGAGCTAGAGTTCATGGTAATCGATCATTCCGATCGATTGCCCCTAGTATTTTCTTTGGTTAAACATGCAAACAAGTCTTATCCTCACATGGTCAAGGATTATGTCTTGATTTGGTGCTTTCTATCCTACACTCAAAGTGTTTGATGCTTGCACACGTGCTCTCCTTTTGGTCAAAATATCTTAACCATTGAATTTGACATTTGTTAGATTTACACGTTCAACCTGCTACTTTCACATGATTGGATACACAACTACTAAGTCGGAAGTCTTTTAAGCTTATAACGTGGCTATGGGGTGTGATGAAAGACAATAGGACGATAGAGGAATGTTTAGGATACGTGGAGCTATAAGGGTGACCAAAGCTGCAACTTGCACCTTCTCTCGGACTTGCCTTTTTTGACTTGAAGTCGTTTGGCTACTTCATGATGACTTCGCTTGTGAGCTTGGAACTTGGGACTTTTGGATTGTTCCTTGCACCTTCTCTCTTTCTTCTGATTTTGGATTGCTTCGAGGCTTTCCATATTAGCCTTTCTTTGAATCTCTTTTTCCTCGGGGTTCTTGTGTTTCCCGGTTTTGAACTTTGAGAGCTGTTTTTTGATGTGAGCTCATGAGATCTTGTGTCGCTTTGGGACCATTTGCGGATCATTTCATTGTCTTGGTAACGGTGTTGCTTCTTTTGACTTGTGAAGTTGCTGTTCGGAAGTCGGGCTCCTTGCTTCCTTTGGTCACCGGGTCGGTTGTTCATGATTGGCTGGTTTGTTTGTGGAGTTTGTAATGTTGTAAAAGAGAATGTATACGAAAAGCATAGCGGGGGTGCATAGGGTTTAATGTCAGGGTTCACAAGCTTTTGGTTGTGTGGTGCTGTACCTAGGTGCTTCATCGTCTGTAATAGTTGTGTATCCGTTCTTTGTTACTTTTCAAAGGTCTAAGCGTAAATTTACAAAATATCTCCTTCGGTCGGAGTTATGTCGTTTATCTTACCTTTGAATGTGGTCTCACTGGAGTCATGCAAAAATGACACGCTTGTTCACTCATGGTTTTTCCGTTCAAGACACTCTCGTGAATTTCACTCAGAGACTAGTTCACACGCTTAATCAAAAGATTAAAGACGACGATCCCGAGCTCAGATTGCCCGGTTTATGACAACACTTAAACAGATGTAGAATTTGGACCTCTTTGTGGATTGTTTTGGATGTTTTATGATGGTGTTTGGACGGACATGTTCACCCTTTTGGAAGCAAAAAGACGACTCGTCATGTTCTATTGCCAGAAGATGATTGTTTCCAGTGCCTTTATCAAAAGACATACTCAAACCATTTTTTTTGTTTTGTTAAAGAAAAAGCATTTTATTACGAAACATTTGTACATGACTTTTTTAAAGATGTGAAGGATGCAGAAGCTTTATTAATGGCAAATAAATTGAACAATACTGAGTACAGGCATCGAAAAGCTACTCAAAGTATGCTAAAAAGGAAAACATAATGGAAACGAAATATTCTAAAGTCTAAACTAAGAACTGTCAATTAACAATCTCCTAAATTCCGTTGCATTGAAATCCCTGGTTAAAAAGGTCCTGGATCGTGTGCCTCAAAGCCTTGCAATCATCGGTGTCGTGACCGGATAATTGGTGGTACTGGCAAAACTGACCTAGATTCCTTCCTTTTTGAGGGACCCCAGGCCGCGGGGTGAGAGGTTGTAGTATGTCTCGCTCCTGGAGCTTTTTAAAGCCTGGCTTAACGGTTGGCCAATGTCTGTGAACTCTCTCTGACGGAGTCTCTTTCTAGGTGGCTCTGATGCTCCAATGGCCCAACCTGACTCTCTTAGCCGTCGAACGGTGTTTACCTTATGCTGCCTGGTTCTCTTTTGGATGCCTCTTTGGATGCAAGCTTCTGTCCTTGAACCATTTCCTGTGTTTTCTGAGTTCCCAAGCTTTAATTCTCCCTTATGGATCAATTCCTCTAGGACACCAACTTGTCCCATCAGCAAGTCGAAATTAGGAAAGTATGTGAATTTCAGCTTGTCATTGTATTGCTTCTGCATATTCTCGATTACCATTCGGATTTGCTCTTGTTCGTCCATCTTTGTGAGCATAGCGGCTGCCTTCATCCTCCAACGCTTGACGAAGTCGGTCATTGATTCAACTTCTGTTTGTCGTGTGCTTGCAAGATCAGTCCTGGTGACTCAAAAACTTCTAGCGTACTCAAAATGATGCAGAAAAGCTTCACAGACCTCCTCGTAGGTCTTGGTATTCATCCTTCGAGTTATGTACCAACGCTGAGGAGTCTCATCAAGATAGCGGGCAAACACCTTGGCCTTCTGCATATCGTTCAGCATAAGGATAGAAATTTCTCTATCGAACATTGCCAAATGAAGCTGTGGTTCGGAGGAACCCTTGTGGAGAGGAAGTGTTGGCAACTTCAACTTTGGTGGGAGATCAACCTCGGGATACATCCCAGTGGAAAAGTAGTTGAAACCGGCTGGCTTGTTGGCCTTCTCCATGCGCTCAATCTTTTTCAGTATCCCATTGAATTCTACGGCTAACTGGGCATCCGTATTGATTGGACTTCCTCCTTCAACCATGCTTGGGATTCGGGCCTACCTGTTTCCAAGGTGTCCATTATTAGCTAATAAGAGGAAGTGGGCTGAGTGATACTAGGGTGAGAATAACGCTTCACAAGGTAGATCAAAAACCGGAACAGGCTTGGACTGAAAGCAAGTGGGCTAAGATACCCGGAAAATGAGGTGTTTGGGTCGAGGTATTTTTCAGACTGTGAATTGGAATTTGGACTGGACGGCCTTGATGGTGCCTGAGAGGTGACACCTGGATCTATGGTTTTGGGATATGGCTATGATAAGAAATCTACCTAGACTAGAATGAACCCTTGGGTCGGGATGTGTTTGGACCTGAAGTAAATGGGCCTAACTTTCTTTGGGTCAGAGAAGATGGTTGTTAAGCCGAAAAAGATTTTATTTCAGGACTTGTGAGTTATTCCAAGTTCAGGTGGATTTCTTATTATGGGCCTAAAACTAATTGGATAATTCAAATTGGGCCAGAAGAGAAATCACCTAAGTCTAGGCTTTTGGGCCGAAGCCTGAATGACTCACATATTAAACCAAACAGGACCTATGGGCCGCAAACAAATAGAGCTGCCAATCCGGGTTGGGCTAGGTTAATGTAGGAGAAGTTCCTATCAATCTCTAGGCTAGGTAATGGGCCGATCATACAAGCAAACAAGGCCCACACAAATTCAACATGTCCTCACTAGACGTTTAAATCACACTGGGTATGGATTGATCCGGAGAGGTGCTTGGGGCATGGGCCCAGGTCACCTCAAAAGAATAGGGCATGCACGCTATTCTCTTTGGGCTTCCCCACTTTTTTCACATCACCTGAAGGTGCGCGTCTACGGTCGGGTCTTTGACTGACCAAACAATGGGCTAGGTAAGGACACTGCCAGGAAAACACTTGGGGCTAAGGCCCAGGTATTAAGGGGATGTGGTTAGACCACATCCTCCTCTTTTCCCCCGCTTATTCACATCACCTAGAAAGTGTGAGTCCCTGACAGGGGACCCTCAAACGGGTCCCGGGGTGAAATCGGTTTGCGTGGACCCTCGTTCTCACATGAAGCAAAGGTACAGAAATTAAAGTGCGCACGAAAGTAAACAAACAATGTAATAAAGCCATAAATAAACATATTCGAGATAAGCCCTCTTTCTTAAAATTAAACAGGTTAATATTAAGAAGTTGTCCCCAGCAGAGTCGCCAGTCTGTGAGCCTCGATTTTAAACCCTATCCTATGTTGATTAGATTGATTAGGATCTAATCGGGTTTTAGGTCCACCTATAACTTAAGTTTGATAACTATGTCATATTACAATATTTTAATAAAACCTAAGCTAGCCCATTGGAACCTATTATGAATCGCCAACTAAATTTATCCTAGAGTAAATCGGGAAAGGTAGAGTTTGGGTTCAGGGGCTTGGTAATCGACTTATTTAGGGTTCAATTACTTTCATTACCCCTAGAAGTCGATTTTCCTCTACTTAGTTTTATTACGGCTTATTACGAGTCGTTTATCCTAAGTGTGTGAGCTTCTGTTTTTTTGTGTTTTTAGCATTTTTTGACAGAAAATGAAAGTAAAGTAGAAATTACATAAACTAGGGTTTCGGAGGCAGAATTAGGTCAAATTTTGTTTCCGTCCGTGACTACGGACCTAATGTCCGTACCCACAGACCCTAGTTAATCTATGTGGAAATAAGAATCGAATTAAACAGAAAACGAAAATTTGAAAAGTCCGGGGCCATGGACAGGATGTCCGTGGGCCCGAACATTGTTTAGAAAAAACCTAGAATTTGAAAAATTTTAAATCCCGCCGCCGTCCGTGGGTGTCCGTGGCATTGACGGTGTTTTCGGCTAAAAAGTTATGTACGTGTAGTGTGAAATGTATACAATACGTTAGTAATTGAAAGATTGCAGTTTGAAGTCGAATTATGCACGAAACTTGACAAACAAGTAACAAGGCAGAAGTAAAAGTAATTAGCAACACAGAAGCCGAAAAGGGTTGGTTTGATCCCAAAATTTAACAGAGAGTTAATAAGGTTGTGGGGAGTTAGAAAAGTAGAATTATAACCCGTTTTACCTTCAGATTCGTGGTGTTTCTTCATGTCGGGATTCTTCGGAGGCCTCGTTGATGGCGGATCCGGAAGAACTTTGAACCGAGCTTCTGATTCCTTGTTTTTCTTGATGTTCTTCAAGTTTTGGTGCTGTTGTGGTGAGGGTTTGATGATGGATGATGTTATGGGAGTTGAAAAATATGTTTTGGTGTTGATTTTGGTGAGATTTTGTGTTTGATTGTGGCTCTTGAGTTCAAAACGTGAAGAGAATGAGACGGCTGCCTTCTTGAGATTCTGATTTGATCATGGGATAAGGTTCCTTATATAGGTCTCTTAAAGATAGAAAAATCCGGTAAAAACCGAGATTTACCGATGTTTTAGCTCAAGGGCTTCCAAAAGGAATTTGTTTATGAAATTTTGCACATGGGTAAAGGATGATATTTCTGATTTTTCTAAAGTAGAATCAAATTTTTTGGATATTGGAATATTTTTAAATTCAATTTCTCGTTAGATTCAATCAGAAATTGCTAGAAAATTATTGGAAATTCAAAAAATCAAAATTCTAGTGCCATTATGCTTCTAATGTCATCCTCTATCATGGGTTAAAATTTCAAAGCATTTTGAACTGATTTGACCCTTATTTGGAGGAGAGAGAAAGCCTATAGGGGGCTTAGGAGCCTTAAAAAATTATGAAAATGCCCCTAGAGATGACTAAGCTGTCTCTTGTACTCTAAAATGTGCCGATCGAACTGGGAACCCTCGCTACTAGCCTATTAGTAGAGACCCTCTTCCGGGGGGTTGAAATTTTGGGTATAACACAAAGGCCACATCTCGACCTAGGCGGTTCCCCGCACCGAGGCAGTTTACCGACATCGGCCGACCCCTTAGTCAAGCACTCGTGAAGCTACAGGAGTTGGACCTACTACAGCCTCTCACACCTTGTCCCGGGCTTACCCAGTTCGGGGAGTACCTCAATCAGTTTTGCCAGTTCCATGAACTACCAGGGCACAGTACTCACGATTATAGGACATTGAAGCAGAAGATTGAAGATCTCATCAAACAAGGGCTCCAATTTGTCAAGTAGGCTAGAGTCTAGTTGCATGTTGCTTTCTTAATTTTTCCTTTCAATTTTGTAAGGAGTTTATGATATTTCCATTTTAATGAGGTTTAGATGTTCGAATTTCAGTATCTTGTCTTTTCAATTTACAATCTCAAGGAAACAAAAAATGTTTGTTCGTTTTGCACCTTCAATCAAGTCATCTTTCAAAACTAATGTTCATGAAACGGTCATTTTCTGGCAATTGAATAAAATGATTTGTCTTTTTGTTTCTAAAAGGATGAACATGCCTAACCAAACACCACAACTCACCCAATAATATCCAAACAATCCACAAAGAGGTTCAAGGTCCACATCTATCGAATTGTTGTCTCAAACCCAAAATCAATACTGGGGGCAATCTTAGTTTAAGTTCGTCATCTTTTGTCTTTTGTTTAAATGTACGAACGAGTTTCCGAGTGAAAATCTGGCAGGAGTGTCTTGAGTGGAAAAACCATGAGCGAACGAGCGTGTCATTTTTACATGACTCCAGTGAGACCACATTCAAAGGTGAGGTAAATGGCATAACTCCGACCGAAGGAGATAATTTGTAAATTTACTCTTAGACCTGCGAAAAGTAACAAAGAACGGATACACAACTATTAGGGATGACGAAGCACCTAGGTACAGCACCACATAGCCAAAAGCTTGTGAACCCTGACATTAAACCCTAGGCACCCCCGCTGAGCCTTTCATATATCCCATTTTCGATATTATGAACTCCACAAAATAACCCAGCCGATGAAGATTTTCCAACCCGGTGACCAAGGGAAGCGAGGAGCCCGAGTCTCAGATGACATCTTCATCCGTTCAAAGAAGCAGCGCCGCTATCGGTATGACGAAGTAATCCGCAAATGGTCCCAGAGTGACACAGGATCCAAAGAGCTCACATCAAAACAGCTCTCGAAGCCCAAAACCGGGAAACACAAGAACCCCGAAGGCAAAGTCAAGAAAGGATAAAACAAAGAGGCAAACCCGAAATGCCTCGAGGAAATCTGAATGACAAAAAGAGGAGAAATGGTGTAAAGGACGATTTCAAAAGTCTAAGTCCAGAAGCTCGAAAGCAACATCAACATGAACCAGCTAGACAACTTCAAGACAAGGAAGATGATTCCGAGAGAAGACACAGGGTACAGTTTTGGTCACCCTTTTAGCTCCACATACCTAAAATATCCCTCCAAGGTCCCGTTGTCTTTCATCACACCCCATGACCACGTTATAAGCTTTAAAGACTTCTGACTTGATAGTTGTGTGTCAAATCACGTGAAAGTAACAGATCAAATGCGTAAATCCATCAAATGTCGAATTCAATGGTCTAAAAGTTATGACGATGAGCGAGAAATGAGTGCAAACACCAAACACGTCAAGGGTAGGAAGCACTACATCAAAGCGTAAGCCTTGACCCTATGAGGATGAGACTTGTTCGCACGTTTAATCAAAGAAAATACTGGGGGAAATCGATCGTTCCGATTGATTTCCATGAACTCTAGCTCAGATTGTCCTAAGGAAAAATATTGGGGGCAATTGTTGGTTCCAACAATAGCCATGACAACACCAATTGAAAACCAACGCTTGAGCACCACCATCCCACCACAGGCACACATAAGCTCTTGCCTCCAAATTAAACACCTGAGGCCCACATAAGCCCTTACCTCCACATTAAACACCTGAGGCCCGCATAAGCCCTTACTTTCACATCATACACCACACAGGCCCACATAAGCCCTTACCTTCACACCACTACTACACAGGCCCACATAAGCCCTTACCTACACATCGTACACCACAGGCACATATATGCCCTAATCACCACTCAAAAGATCTCCACATCAAACACCACACCCCACTGGTAGCATGTTCATCTCCTAGGAGATAAATTACAAGTCTGAAATCTTTAGTCAAGAAATGATAATTTCACTTTCCTTTTTAGTAAATAGAATTTTCTTCAAACACTGCCACATTTGGCACCTCCTTCGGCAATTTCTTGTCTTGAGCAATTTTCTTCAAACACTGCCACGTTTGGCACACATTCTAGCAATGCCTTGCTTTGGACAATTTCCAATCCTCGTCATTGCCATGTTTGGTACATTTTTGAACAGTTCCTTTTTTTGGACAAGCTTCTAACAAGCACTTTAGTTGCATTTTACAACTTCTGCATAACACCTCAACATTGCCACGTTTGGCACCTTTTCCAACAGTTTCCTGTTTTGAACAAGTATCTTTCATACATTTTGATTGCATACACCTTATCATCATTGCCATGTTTGGCACTCTAGTAATCATTTTTCGTCATTTGCATAAGATCATCACCTCTGCAGTCTTGCACCTTCCAGCACCAGAGTAGAAGAACTCACCAGAGTAGAAGAACTCATCCGAGTAGAAGAACTCACCAGAGTAGAAGAACTCACCAGAGTAGAAGAACTCACCCGAGTAGAAGAACTCATCCGAGTAGAAGAACTCACCAGAGTAGAAGAACTCACCCGAGTAGAAGAACTCGTCCTAGTAGACGAATTCACTTGAGTGGAAGAACTCTACCCCTCACCAATTTTCAATCACCTATAGGCAGTCAACGCCTTAGAATAGCTTGACATCTTTTCATTCATTATAGGTAGTCAACGCCTTAGAATAGCTTGACATCTTTTCATTCATTATAGGTAGTCAACACCTTAGAATAGCCTGACATCATATCATCCGTATAGGTAGTCGACGCCTTAGAATAGTCCGACATTACTTCATTCTTACCTTTAGGTGGTCGATGCCTTAGAATTGCTCGACATCCTTCCACTTTACTCGTAGGTAGTCAGCGCCTTAGAAAAGCTCGACACAACTTATCGGAATTCAATTGCATGTGGGGTCTTTTAAGATCCAAAATTTTGTGGTATCACTCTAGCATCAACCAGCCTCTTCATTTCCGTTACAAAGTCTAGTTGACGGGGGGCAATCTGTTATACCCAAAATTTCACCCCCCCGGAAGACGGTCTCTACTAATAGGCTAGTACCGAGGATTCCCAGTTCGATTGGCACATTTCAGAGTACTAGGGACAGCTTATTCATCTCCAGGGGCATTTTCGTAATTGTTCAAGGCTCCAAAGCCCCCTATAGGCTTTCTTTCTCCTCCAAATAAGGGTCAAATCAGTTCCAAATGCTTTGAAATTTTAACCCATGATAGAGGATGACATTTTAAGCATAACGGCGTTGGAATTTTGATTTTTCGAATTACCAATAATTTTATAGCAATTTCTGATTGAATCTGACGAGAAATTGAATTTAAAAATATTCCAATATCCAAAAATTCGATTCCACTTTAGAAAAATCTGAAATATCATCCTTTACCCATGTGTAAAATTTCATAATCAAATTCCTTTTGGAAGCCCTTGAGCTAAAACGTTGGTAAATCTTAGTTTTTACCGGATTTTTCTATCTTTAAAGAGGCCTATATAAGGAACCTTATCCTATGATCAAATTAGAACCTCAAGAACCCGAGACTCTTGAAGAAGGCAGCCGTCTCATTCTCTTCACGTTTTTACACATCCAAGCACCAAAATCACATCAAAAGTCCCCCGAAATCACCATCTAAACAAAAATTTCAACTCCCAACACATCAATAATCATCAAACATCAACCAAACCACCTCTAAAATGTGAAGAACATCATCAACAATCAACAACCAGAAGCTCGGGTCAAACTCAATCCGGAACCGGCATCATCGGAACCTCCGAAGAATCCCAACATGAAGAATCATCTTGAATTCGAAGGTAAAACAGGTTATAATTCTACTTTTCTAACTCCCCACGACCTTATTAACTCTCTGTTAAATTTTGGGCTCAAACCAACCCTTTTCGGGTTCTGTATTGCTAATTACTTTTGCTTCTACCTTGTTATTTGTTAGTCAAGTTTCGTGCATAATTTGACTTCAAATTGCAATCTTTCAATTACTAACGTATTGTATACCTTTCAGGTTACACGTGCATAATTTTTTAGCTGAAAACACAGTCGGGAACCACCATAAAACCCCTGTCCGTGGGTGGTCCGGGACCACGGAAGGGTTGTTCGTGGCCACGGACGGCGGCAGGTGTATCACCCCAACCCGAAATCTAATAACCTGAATGACGATCGCTCCCAAATAAACTTAAACTACAGCGGAATAAATTACAATAACCGGGCGGTATTACAATGCCGTTAGCCACCCTTGTGACCAACAAGGCTAACTCCAAATACAAATCTCCAAAAGTCACGGTCGGAATACGAATACAACCCGAGATACTAGGAATCAAACTCAAAGGTACAATAATTAAGTAAAACAAATAACTAGTGATAAACTCCCATAGCTTGATCTACCCCATCTACACTCGGTGTGGTAATCTCTGCAACTTCAGGTACTTGAAAAATGGGGGGCAAACAATGCTGGTATGGAAAACGTGCAGCCCATCGGCTACTGGGCCACACCAACTACTTTGTCGAATACATGAAGTTCATTTTTATAAAGCTGTAAACAAGCATTACATGATAGTCACAAGTATCCATACAAGGACAATGATGTCACATAGAACAAGACTTCAGAAGGTCAAGTTAGATGAACTGTAATCATTTGATAGTAGTCGGGTCCACACAGTGGGACTGACAGGTGTATAAGAGTATGTCAATATAGTGAAGGTATAGTGACCTCGTTAAAAGAAAGGTGGGTAATAATTCCCTCAGAAGATAACGTAGTTAACTTCTGTACTTAAAATGGTGGGTATCATACCCTCGAGAGAAATAAAGCCTTCCTCCCAACTTAAAATGTTCCAGTACGGTCCCGGTGAGTGGACAAAGAGTGCACCCAAAACTTCCGTCGTGACGTATATTTGATTAGGAGACGACCTGAGACAGGTACAGCTCCTGTAGCATGCATGGCCAGAACAACTGGGCTCCTCGCTTGTTATAGTATAGAATTTGTTAGATGTCACACAAGGACATTAATCAAGAACACAGTGTGTATTGTCAATTATCACGTTTAGGATAATGACGTTTGTTATAAAGTGAAGTTAGAGAGAAAGTTGAGTACAAGTCCTCGGTATGATAAAGCGCAGGTATTTAATCCACTGGTAATATAGTGTTGTATGCGTGGGACATACACGTTATAGTTAGTAGCATCAACCACATAATGGTAACACAACAGTGCACAAGGGTAATACAACATTTTACAGTAATTATCTTGGTCGTCACAAGCCGGTGTAATCCGGTAGCAAACAGGTTGCAAGAATCCCATACTGTTCACCGTAGATTGCAGTTGTTTATACCCTGGTCAACGCCTGGTCAAGTATAGTCCTAGAATAGGATTAACTGAGAGGGTTAATTTATGTTACCCTTGTATATTAATTTTATTGGATTGTTCAACAATTCCTTAGTTGTTATTTCATGTACGGTTTATTTCTTCATACTTAGATAGTTTCTTAAACTTCTTAACCATATTAAGCATTAAGGTGTTCTTATATTTTCCCAAATCATATAGTCTTAATCAACAACTTACATGGTGTGGTAATTCCTTTTAATTACCTTAAGATTTAATGTATAACTTATTTTGTTATTCCCTTTTTGATTTAATTAAGGTGTTCTTATATTTTCCCAAATCATATAGTCTTGACAATTCGGCTTGAATTTATATTTAACATAGATAAATTTTGTGACTCAAAAATGTGTCTTAGGGTAAATATTTTCCATATATGTTATAGATTATATTTTTGGTATATTTTGCTATATGGTTTCGGTTTTAGATACCCTAGGAGATGTACATATTTTTTGTATAATTTTTAGAAGCTTAACCAAGCTTATGACATAAAGATTAGCTTAGTAAACTTACTCCTAAATAAGGAATGGTTAAGTGCTTGAACTCTTCTTGAATCTCCAAGCTTTCTCCAAAGGAATTTGATGCTCCACTTCGGTTCTTATGCAAGAAGTGAAAGAGTTTTGGAATTAGATCTTTAACAAAGATCTGAAGTTGATTTGTAAGTAGTTTTCCAAGGATTTACCTTAAGCTTTTCTCCTTAGGATTTCGGCTCACTTAAGATGGATGAAGAACAAACTTTCCTTCATGAAAATGAAGAAGAAAAGAACCTAAAAATAAGTAGAATTTGGTACACATAAAAATGTGCTTTAAGGATTTTCAAGCATGAAAAATACCTTAAGGTAACCTTGAGATGCTCCTTGGATTAATGTTGATTTAGAAAACCTCCTTGGAGTATTAATTGATGCCGAACCCTTGTTGTTATGCTAGGAAGAGTTTTGCTTCAAGGCTTGACAAGAAATGATAGGAAATTACCTTAAAGATGAAGATAGAAGTTAAAACTCCATTAATGGACTTAAGAGCGTCAAAGGAAGAAGATGAAAGGAGAAGAGAGGATCTTACCCAACCGGTTGCAAGGAGTGTGGGAAATGAAGTTGCAACTGTGAGACTTAGGCAAGTTTGGAAAGGAATTTTGATTTGTTTATTTTAAATGTTAATTTGACTAGTCTTTCCATTAGTTTATTCCATAGGTTATTGGCTTAATAAATGCCCATGTTCTATGCTCATTTTTGGGCATGTGACAAGACAAGGCAAGGTGGAGAAAATAAAGGAAGCTAAATGACAAGGTAAGTTAGGTAAGGTTTTATTCTTTGATTTTTCAATGTTTAAAGCTTGTCTTCTTCCTCCCTTGTAGGTGGCCGATTTCTAGGGTATATTGGAGCCTCTCAATCTGCAATTAAGAACCATGGACAAGCAAGTGATGGTCACTTGAATTTAACAAATCAAAAAGTAGAATCTAGATCTACTTTTTGCTTTAATCATTCTTATTCTTGTCTAGCTAACATGGCCTTGTTTCCTTGCAAAATTTCGACAGCATGGAGGTCAAATGAGACCTACATTCTTTTGCCATTAAGTATTATAGCACATGGGAAGGTGAGTCATCATGTTCTATGCCTTTTTCAAGTTTTAAATGCAAATTTTATACTAGTTTTTAGGTAGAAAATCGGCCCCTATAGATCCCCTTGTTTGACACTGCATTTAGTTGGTTTAGAGGTTCAATGTATCCCTATTTATGATTCATAATTCGTGGCATGTCAAAAACTACAAGGTAATTGCGTAAAACGCATTTTAGTGACACACGAAGGTGCGTTTTGTGCTCTAAGGATATTTTGGGAAATAAGTTGTCTTCATGAGTTCCAAGTGTTTATAAACCTTTATTATAGTAAATAATGATATAATAAGACGTTACATTTGGTTATATGGGGTTACATCACCCATGACATAATTTCCGGGCTATCGGGACACTCCCGGGGCAAAAAGGAGCATTAAGAAATCCTCCTGAGGTGTTTGTTGAATTTTGAGAACCAGATCATGGGTTCTCTTTAGGATGGTTAATAATTATGTTAGGAACCCTAGGAATGAATTTTATAGGAGTTCGTTCCACCTCGGCACTCCTCCGGGCTTTTCGTGCTTTAAGGGGCGTGCGTGAGCACTCCCGAGCATTTTGCGTTTTTGACTAAATATAGCTTAGGGATTATGTTTATATATTCATATAATGAGGGTATGACCATTTGGTTTGAGTTTTAGAAGGTCATACAAGGTCATGCTTGATCTCATGTTTCTAAGGCGTTTTAGCGTTTATGGTGAAACGACTGTTTTTACGTAATGTTTTCATGCATGCAGTGGCGGAGGCAGCCTTTGCCTGGAGTGAGCAAAACACCCCCTAAATTTGTTAAATTACATAAATTTGTAGTGTAAAAATTTTTTTTTTTAGAAAAATTTAGTAAAAACACCCCCTAATTTTTTATAATTCTGTCTTTGACCCCCTCAACTTGTATTTCTGGCTCCGCCCCTGCATGCATGGGTTTGCATGCGTACGTAAAATGATTTATATTTGGATTATTTTCCATTAAATAATGGTTTTATAATCTTAATTAGATTTGGGGTATTTCAATCTACCCCCTTAAAAGGACTTCGCCCCGAAGTCTCATATCTAAATTTATAAGGTTGTGGGGAAAACAAGTTCTGTTAAGTATCCACAACTCATTTTAGTTTTCAAGGATCAAGTCCCAAGTCTCTATATTCCTAAGTTCACAGTGTACATCACACACAACATGAATACTTTGGAAGGTCATATCTTATACTTACAATGTAGTGCACATAAACACATATATCCATAAGTTAGGGTAACGTAGTACACATTATTTCATATCACTTCAAATAGTGCAACGTAGTGCACATAATCTTTCCATTCATAGTGTAACATAGTACACATCAGTAAGTAAAAATACAAGGTGCATTCAAATACAGTGTTACACAAGAACACATACAGGACAAAGTGTCACAGAAAAGCACAACAGTGCCACAAAATGCACTCTAAACTCACAAATGAAAAAGGCTCTACCCCCCCAAAAGAAGGGGTACGCCCATGTACCCTAGACTAAAGTGTCTAGTCGGTAAATAATGAGGGAAACTTCGCTCGCATATCAGCTTCTAGTTCCCATGTGGCCTCTTCAACATCATGGTTCGAACAAAGAACCTTTACGAGGCTCATAGTCTTGTTTCGAGTATCTCGTGTCTTTCTATCTAAGATTCGTTGCGGTGTTTCCACGTACCGCATTGTCGGTTCTAGTGATAGTGTGTCTGGTTGTAGAACATGAGAAGGATGAGGCATGTATTTCTTAAGCTAAGACACGTGAAAAACATTGTGTACTTTGCCCAACTCTGCTGGCAAGTCAAGTCGATATGCCACAAGGCCCACCCGCTCTGTGATAGCGTAGGGTCCTACAAATGTCGGGCTTAGCTTGCCCTTCTGTCCAAATCTGAATACACCCTTCATGGGTGATACTCGTAGAAATACCTGGTCGCCAACTGCGAACTCAAGGTCTCGTCGTCTCTCATCAGCATATGATTTTTGTCTGTCTTGTGCTGCTTTCATATTATTTTTGATCTGTTGTACCTCTACCTGCACTTGCTCTAAGTACTCAGGCCTAATGATGACGGTCTCGCTAGACTCGTCCCAGCACAATGGTGTGCGGCATGGTCTGCCATATAAAGCTTGAAAAGGTGACATCTGTATAGAGGCATGATAGCTGTTATTGTATGCAAACTCGATTAGGTGTAACCTATCTATCCAGCTGCCCTGGAAATCCAATGCACATGCTCGTAGCATGTCCTCTAAGGTCCGAATAGTCCTCTCTGATTGACCATCTGTCTGAGGATGAAACGCTGTGCTAAGCTTCAATTCAGTTCCAAGTGCTTCGCGAGTGGCTCGCCATCATCGTGAAAGAAATCTGGTATCTCGATCTGAAACAATAGTCTTTGGTACTCCATGATGTCTGATAATCTCTTTCTCAAATAGTTCTGCCAACTTTGGTACCTTCCAAATGTCTTTCATCGGTATAAATCTCGCCACTTTGGTCAGTCGATCAACAACAACCCAAATCATATTTAGTCCTCCTCTTGTAGGTGGTAGTCCCACCACGAAGTCCATAGAGATATCATAAAACTTCCATTCAGGAACTGGCATAGACTGTACCATGCCTCCTGGTCGCCTATGTTCGAATTTCACTTTCAGACAAGTGAGACATCGAATCACATATTCTGTCACATCGCCCTTCATACCACTCCACCAAAAATACCTCTTTAGATCTTTGTACATCTTAGAAGCTCCTGGATGGACAGATGTGGAAGAAGTGTGGGACTCTCGAAGAATATGCTCTTTTATATCTGTGTTGTCTCTGGGAATACACAATCTGCCCTTTAATCTGATCAGCCCATCATCGTGTAGCTGGAACTCATAATTTCCTCCTTCAGATGTACCGTCAGACAACTTCTGACTGATCTCCATCATTCGCTGATCATTCTGTTGTGCGCTACGTATGTCGTCTATAAGACTTGAGCTAGCCACAATGGCGTTTAAGGAATGTGCTCGTCGACTCAATGCGTCTGCTACTACATTAGCTTTTCCTTCTTTATAGTACAAATCGATGTCGTAATCCTTGAGAAATTCAACCCATCTTCATTGTCTCATGTTTAACTCCTTCTGGGTGAATACATATTTCAAACTTTTGTGATCCGAGTATACAGTCATCTGGACACCATACAGGTAGTGGCACCAAATCTTCAATGCAAATACAATTGCTCCAAGTTCCAAGTCATGTGTGGGATAGTTTTCCTCATGTTTCTTCAGCTGTCGGGAAGCGTAGGCGACTACCTTCCCATTCTGCATGAGTACACACCCTAATCCCCTGCCTGATGCATCACAGTAAACTTCATAACCCTTTGTGCCTTCAGGTATAGTCAAAACTGGTGCTGATGTCAAGGCATCCTTCAAATACTGGAATGAGGTTTCACATTCTGTAGTCCATGTGAATGGCGTGCCCTTCTTCATTAAACTTGTCATAGGTTTTCCTATTTTGGAGAAGTCTCTGACGAACCTTCTGTAGTAGCCTGCTAACCCAAGGAAACTCCTGATATCAGTCACTGTCTTTGGTCTGGGCCAGGTGCGAACTGCCTCTATTTTTGCTGGATCCACTGCGATCCCAGCATCTGAGATAACATGTCCTAGAAAGGAAACTCGGTCTAGCCAAAACTCACACTTGGAGAACTTAGCATAAAGCTGGTTCTCCCTTAAGATCTCAAGTACATGTCGGAGGTGGCTCTCATGCTCCTCCTCAGACTTAGAATAAATTAGGATATCATCAATGCATACGACTACGGTCTTGTCCAGCTGCTCTCTGAATAATCTGTTCATTAAGTCCATGAAAACTGCCGGTGCGTTTGACAAGCCAAAAGTCATAACTGTAAACTCATAGTGGCCATATCGTGTTCTGAATGCTGTCTTTTCTCTGTCTTGCTCCCTGATAGGTATCTGATGGTATCCTGATCTCAAATCGATCTTTGAAAACACTTTTGCTCCTCTTAACTGATCAAACAAATCGTCAATTCGTGGTAGTGGATATTTGTTCTTCACTGACACTACATTAAGCTCTCTGTAATCGATACATAACCGAAGGCTTCCATCCTTCTTCTTCACAAAAAGAACTGGTTCTCCCCAAGGCGATACGCTAGGTGGTATGTATCCCTTGTCTAATAAATCCTTCAACTGTTCCTTCAACTCAGCCATCTCTGCTGGTGCCATACGGTACGATGCCTTAGCTATGGGACCGGTACCTAGTAGTAATTCAATGGAGAACTCTACCTCTCTGGATGGCGGTAAGCCTGGAAGTTCCTTTGGAAAAATATCCAGAAATTCTGACACCACTGGCATATCTGGATCAAAATTTGGGTTCTGCTCTACATCCTGAACATAACATAAATATACTTCCTTCTGCTTCCTGACTTCCTTGTACATGGACATAGCACATATCACTTTTATTGATGGTGCTCTAGGGCTCTGGCGGTAAGACACTGTCACTCCTGATGGGCTCTTAAGTAACAGTCTGCGCTCTGCACAAAGAATGCAGCCTCTGTGCCGCCCCAACCAGTCCATCCTGGCTATAACGTCGAATCCTAGACCTCTGAACTCAATCAGGTAAATGGGAAATTCCTCCTCCTTAATACAGATAGTGGCTCCTCTATAAAGATGAGTGCAACTGACCTTCTCCTTAGACGGGAGTGCCACCTTAAAATCAGGCAACTCTACAGCGTCTAGCCCCAACTTCCCCGCAAGCGAAGGCAAAACAAAAGTATGTGAGGCTCCGGAGTCGAACAGTACTGATGAATCCACTCCGTTGACAAGAAAGGTACCAGTGAGGATCGTGCCGCCCTTGCTGGCCTCCTCCTCAGTAAGTATACTTAAGGCACCTTCCGTCTCCTTAGCACAACCTAACAACAGAATCTGGGTAAGTACTTTGACACATGATGGAGGTCGAAAGTCATAACAATAATGCTTCATTGATGAGATGATCTCCTTTCAGTTGTCTAAAGAAAATTACAATGCTAGTATTTTCTAAAAGTCAAACTTAATCTTCCTGGTTTCATGTGGGTGGCGTTTATCACTGTCGAAGGTGCTGAGTTCATTTTAATCCTTTTAATTCCATGGTATAGCAATCTTGACTTTCCAACCATTATTAAAATATCTCCTGACTTCAATATGATTTTCTTCACAAGGTCCACACGCTTCTGCTCGCCATATAGGAACTCTACGTCATCTCCAATTGACAAAGACAATACTGGTATCCCCTGATCGAGGGACCCTTGTGTTTCATCCTTGTCCTGGTGTAGTCCTAAGCGGCCTCCTTCTTCATAGATGTTGATGATACATAGATCAGCCCTTAGATTAGGAACTGGATCTTCTTCTAGCTGTTGAGCTGTATTAACTGGTTGTTCCACAATTTGTAAAAACTCTTCTGGTATTTTTGGTACTTGCGCTCCATCTCCATTTCTTGTATCCTGGTAGGTCTTTGAGTAAGGATTTCAATCCTTCCCTAAGCACATCATTTTCAGCTTCATTTTTTATCCTCCTGGAAATTCGGGAGTGTAGAACCCTCCTGGTCCTGCTCCCAGTTCTTGACATCTTCTGATGATTGCAATTTGTGTTTCCGGTGTTAGGTATCCCTTGAGTAGTATTAATCCTGATTGGATAACCTTACATTGTTCGTTCTCTGGTTCTTGTGCTTTGATAATGTTTTCTTCCAGGGAGGGCGGTGAGGGGATAGGAAAGCATATCTTATAGCTTCCTACGTGGTTTAAAATTCTACTAGTGAGTTTTATTAGTTCTTTCCTATGCAATTAGGCACTTAAGGCATGAAAGCACTCATTCACAACATTCTCTGCACAAAGACATGTTCGTATGGGTTTAGTAATACCTGGGTTGGTAGAAGTACCAGCTTCATCTGAGCGGTCCATAACATGCAGGGCGGGTCCCGATGCTGGGCCTTTGCCCTTAGCTCCCTGAGCTTGGTTTGTTGGTAGAGGGCGAGTATCGCTGGCTCCACTCTTATGGCCGGTGTTTGCCTTTGCTCCTGGGTGGTAGTTTCTGCTCTCCGGGTTTCGAATGCACTCGAAGGCACGATGTCCATATATCTGATAGTGGCGGCATTGGACTTTCTCTACTTGGCAGTCCACGCCGGGGTGATCCTTTCCACATTGTCTATAGTTGAAGTGGCGGACAAACTTTTGGTCCGTATTTCAGCCATGTCCAGAACCCTTAGATGGGTTGGTTTTCTGTGAGTTTGCTGCTCCGTAAATTCCTGACTGGGGGTTCCGAGTAGTCTGGTTCCCCTTCCCTTGATAGGACCCCTGGCCTTTTTGAAAGGGTTTGTTCCTTCTGTTGGAGTTTCCCTGCTTGACATCTTCGCTGCCAAATCCGTCGTTTCTCTTTTGGGAGCTCAAAGCATCCCTTCTTTTGCATGTGATCTCCACAACGGAGGCAGCATGGTAACATTCCTGAAATCTCAAGGTATTAGTTTCCAAATCTCCCATGAGGGAATATAGTAGGTAATCAAATTCCAACTGGTTTCTATTTCTCCCTGTTTTACCTGCAAGCTGGTGGGAATGACTGGTCCCATCCCAAACTGGAGCCGAGGACTCAGTCCCCCATAGAACCGGTCGACCAAAATCTGGTCCGAGTATCCTAATCCGGGTAGTAGTCGGAGTAGTGAAGTAAACTTTGCATAGTATTCATCCACGGTCATCTTACCAGTCTGTTTCAGTGTGTCAAACTCCCTAGTTTTCACCATCCTGGTGTGGGCCGGGTAGTACCTGCCCCTAAGTAGTGCGGTGTAGGCTCCCCAAGTGAAAGCTGGATCGTCCAGGTGGTCGGCCTTCACCATATTCCACCAATCTCTTGCTGCATCTTTCAGGTAAAAGGAAGCGAGCCTCACTTTCTCCCTAGCTGGGACTGTAAGTGTCTCAAATGCTGTTTCCATCTCCATGATATAAGTCTGCAAGTGTACAGGGCCATTCTGTCCTTTGAATACAGTTGGCCTGAGATCCTCCAAACTTTTCACCCAATCCCTCTCTCTGGGTGGTGGTGGTGGAGGTTGCTGCTGCGCAACTCCCACTTGAGCAAATGCTTGAGCTATCAAAGTGGCAATATCAGCCAGCCTGACAGGCGACTCTTCAACTGTCTGTCCGCGGTGTCCTCCTCTTCCTAACATCTGCAGGATGTTGATGGATATTAGATACTGTGGTCACAATCTTTATCTTGGATAGTAGTCTAAGTAAAAACTAACTTAAACTCTTTTCTATTCTATCTCTCAACCCGTAACCTAAAGCTTTAGAAATCCTAATCTCGGTGTATTCTTGTATCCAGAGCGTAACTACACTCTGATACCACTTTTTGTAACACCCCAACCCGAAATCTAATAACCTGAACGACGATCGCTCCCAAATAAACTTAAACTGCAGCGGAATAAATTACAATAACCGGGCGGTATTACAATGCCGTTAGCCACCCTTGTGACCAACAAGGCTAACTCCAAATTCAAATCTCCAAAAGTCACGGTCTGAATACGAATACAACCCGAGATACTAGGAATCAAAGTCAAAGGTACAATAATTAAGTAAAACAAATAACTAGTGATAAACTCCCATAGCTTGATCTACCCCACCTACACTCAGTGTGGTAATCTCTGCAACTTCAGGTACCTGAAAAATGGGGGTGCCCCCAAAGGGGCTCAGCAAACAATGCTGGTATGGAAAACGTGCAGCCCATCGGCTACTGGGCAACACCAACTACTTTGTCGAATACATGCAGTTCATTTTTATAAAGCTGTAAACAAACATTACATGATCATCACAAGTATCCATACAAGGACAATGATGTCACATAGAACAAGACTTTAGAAGGTCAAGTTAGATGAACTGTAATCATTTGATAGTAGTCGGGTCCACACAGTGGGACTGACAGGTGTATAAGAGTATGTCAATATAGTGAAGGTATAGTGACCTCGTTAAAAGAAAGGTGGGTAATAATTCCCTCAGAAGATAACGTAGTAAATCCTTTGTACTTAAAATGGTGGGTATCGTACCCTCGAGAGAAATGAAGTCTTCCTCCCAACTTAAAATGTTCCGGTACGGTCCCGGTGAGTGGACAAAGAGTGCACCCAAAACTTCCATCGCGACGTATATTTGATTAGGAGACGACCTAAGACAGGTACAACTCCGGTAGCATGCATGGCCAGAACAACTGGGCTCCTCGCTTGTTATAGTATAGAATTTGTTAGATGTCACACAAGGACGTTAATCAAGAACACAATGTGTATTGTCAATTATCACGTTTAGGATAGTGACGTTTGTTATAAAGTGAAGTTAGAGAGAAACTAGAGTACAAGTCCTCGGTATGATAAAACGCAGGTATTTAATCCACTGGTAATGTAGTGTTGTATGCGTGGGACATACACGTTATAGTTAGTAGCATCAAGCACATAATGGTAACACAACAGTGCACAAGGGTAATACAACATTTTACAGTAATTATCTTGGTCGTTATTTCAAACAACAGGTAGCACACAAGCCGGTGTAATCCGGTAGCAAACAGGTTGCAAGAATCCCATACCGTTCACCGTAGATTGCAGTTGATTATACCCTGGTCAATGCCTGGTCAAGTATAGTCCTAGAACAGGATTAACTAAGAGGGTTAATTTATGTTACCCTCGTATATTAATTTTATTGGATTGTTCAACAATGCCTTAGTTGTTATTTCATGTGAGGTTTATTTCTTCATACTTAGATAGTTTCTTAAACTTCTTAACCTTATTAACAATTAAGGTGTTCTTATATTTTCCCAAAGCATATAGTCTTAATCAACAACTTACATGGTGTGGTAATTCCTTTTAATTACCTTAAGATTTAATGTATAACTTATTTTGTTATTCCCTTTTTGATTTAATTATAAATCCTTTAATATATATATATATATATATATATATGTACATATATTTATTCATGTTTTAAATTGTCTAGTTGACATAATAACTTTATAATTTCTCAACTATATTTATATGTCATACATGGACATAATATCCTTATAGTTTTTATTATTCTCCTTTTTAAATATAAATCATATTTATTGGTTACCTTTAAATTCCTTATAACTATATAAGCCATAGTTTTAATTCCATAACCCCTTTAATCAAAATTCTTTCTTCTAATTTCTCCAAATATCCACATAGGACCTATATTTATTTAAATCTAAATTATTACCCTTATATTTCGGTTATTTACAAATCAACCACATTAATCGATAAACTTTACATTTAAATTCTAATCTCATTATATTATATAGTTTAAATTCCTCATTTAATTATATTACAAAACCACCACTATTATTTTGGTATATAGCTTTTGAATATTATAACTTTTGAAAATTACAACTTAGCCCCTCTTTAATACCCCGGACCTAAAAATGGTGACTGAATTATTCTAATACGATTATTAAAGCCTAATAGTGCCTAGAGAGTATTGGTAAAGAAAATAAAACCAAAAGAAAAGAGAAAATGCGTAAAACGCGAAAAACGCTAAAATGCGCATTAAATGAATAAAGAAGAAATATGATCTCGTTAGGGTCCGAGATGGACTCCTAAGGCTTAATTATGCCTAATTAATATGCGGGAATAATTCCTGAAGAAAACGGATCCAAATAATGGATTAAAAATGCAAACGGAGTTTTAAAACACGCTTTTCGAGAAAACCCAAAAACGCAACTTTAAGTGGCCAAACGGACCCGTAAAAATTATAGTTGATTAAATAACTATAATTAAGTATTAATGGAAGTTTAATAACCATTAAAAATAAAGAAACGAGAAAAATCCAAAAAATGGGCCCGGTTAGTGAATAGTGCCAAACTGGGTAACTTAATGAGCGTTTTTTTGAAAAAAATGAAAAACACTACCAGCTAGTATTTTGTGTGGGGCCGATTTTGATTAGTATACACACACACATTTAATTAGCTTGTTAGCTTATTATGTCACAAGATGACAAGGGAAATAAAGTAAAAAGGAGGGAATAGTAAAAAGGGGCTTTACTTACTCTCTCACCTCCTTTCCTTTCTTCTTTTAGATTTCCCCAAGCTCTCTGTACTACCTTCTTCCTCAATTGAGCTCCTCTGCCGATTTCAAAGAGAGCACACAGCCATCATCTTCAATCTCCATTATCTTGCTCATTTCTCCACCGAATCTCAAAAAAATAGTACCGCAAGATTCCTCTCGGCAAGGGCTTCGTTTTCCACCCAACAAAAGCTTGAAACCTCCATATTCACCTCCATGGCAGTTTGGCCTTTTGAAGCTTGAAGGGGTGCTCTTGACTCTCCATCATCTCCTTAATGCTTTAAGGTAAAAGTATAAGCAAGAGTTCATCATTCCTAGCTTGTTCTTGCAAAGTTGGAATTTTTGCCCACGTTGAATTTTTCCCCCATTTCAGCCGGTTCTTCCATGCTCTTGTGGAGTGTTGGAATTCCATCAATTTGATTGCCAAGCTCTCCTTTAGGACATTCTAAGGTAATCTCTAAGTTAAACCCTAAAAACTAGCTCTTGAAATACTAGTTTTTGTGAGGATGTGTGAATTAAACTAGCTTGTTATATGTGGTTTGGGGATATGATTGTAGATAGCAATCTATACCCTCTGTTTGGTGTGGAAACAAGAAGAGAAAGAGAGAACAAGAGAAGGAGGAAGAAGGGAAAAGAAAACTGAAACTAACAAGGTAAAGAGCTCACCTTGAGTTGGTTTATTTTCTTGCAAAACAATGTTCAGTGTTGAATTAAAGACATTGTATTAGTGTAGTTAGGATACTACAATTTGAACGAGGAATGTGGCTGTTTTAATGATGTTTAAGTGTGGGTAATAAGTCTTGAGGCTAACTGGTATATATGTGATAACAGAGGGGAATTTAGTGTGTAGTAGCAGTGATTTTTATGCTTATATAACTGGGATGTAAACTGAGTTTTGTGAGCTGTTGTAGTGTGGTGAGAATGCTTAGAAAGTAGGTAAGTTCTGTCAAAATATGTCTAGGAAACAATGGGCTTGAGTGTGTTCAGGCATGGAGTTAGAATGGTAAGAAAGAAAGGATTGAAAACTGCATCAGAAACAAGAAACTAGAAACTGTAACAGATGAAAATTACAGTGAAATGGGTTAAGTAACAGATGAATATATAGAGTGGATTAGAATAGTTTTGAATGCCTAATCAATGTCAAAACATGCTAGAATATATGTAGGAAGAGTGGGGAAGAAGTTGGTATAAGTTTGGAGTTGTAACATAATAAAAAACAAGAAGAAATTTCACTTCTGCAAGTGGTCCGGGTCTGTAAACAAGTACAGAAACCCGGACCAAGGCTAAAACACGGCAGAATGTTGTAACAGAGGAGTGGTCCGGGTTTACAAACCAGGACACAAACCCAGACCACCCCTAAAATACACCCGAGAGTGACCAAAAGTATTGGTCCGGGTTTGTAAACCCGGACACAAACCCGGACCACCCTAGAAATCCACCAGAAAGTGTTTTTAAGTGTCCTAATGATGGGGAAGTGAATGGTAATGGTCTTAGGTGATGTTTAGGACTTGTTTGGTGACCTATACAGGTCCTAGGAAGTGTAAACAAGTTTGAGAAGTGAATGAGAAAGTTGTGAACTAAAATACACTTGATTAAACCTAAGATAACGGGATAACGGGGTTATGTACGGGAGTAGCATTTAATTATGTACCGTATGAGTTTAGTATTAATAATAATGTTTGGAACATTATCAGAGGATCGTATGTGAACCGAGCATGGTGAGATGACACGGTAAAAGTAAAAACCCCGGTGAAAGGTATGATTTTCTCATACTCCGCGTGCTAACCGAGTTACGTTGATTTGTGTGTTTGTGTGCCGGCTTAATCAAGACTAAAGCATGAAAATAATCTCTTGTTTGATTATGTATGCCTTGTTGTATGTTGTATGAGCTAACATACTTGTATGCCGGTGTGGTCTAACATAGTGCGTAGACTGACTCATAGTGAGTATTGATTGACTAGAAACCCGTAGATCGGGTAGTCTCATAAACAATGGAAATATGCAAACACACACAAGCTATCGATTAAAGTATAACGATAACGCAAACTTATGAACTCCCTAGAATCTGAGGAGATGTACGGGTTGAGTAAATACCCGATAATGGATAGAAAACCATATTAATACAGTCCACGAAATAAATAAGAGTGGAGCGATAAATGAACCTCCATCGAGAGGATTGAAGCTAGTTCAAAGTTGTGAACCGATAAGAAAGGTAAAAGAGACCTAAGGGACTATGTAACTCCCTTGAGACACGGTCGACCTCCTATATAAGGATTGTACCCGGTAAAAGAAAATAACCGAAAGATAAGTATATGGAATGTATGGGTAACCCTTGAAACTAAGATTACCCGAATTTAAGTAGTGTTCCCTAATCATTAGGAACATCGAGAGATGCTCCTAGACTAATATGCCTAAGTATATTATAACTTCGAGAGAGGAGTGAATGGGAAAGTGGGAAGTCTGAGAGTAGTCGGACCTATATGAAAGTAGTAGGAACTAAGAGTGAGTTCCGGGAGCTAGTATAACTAAGCTCTAAAGCCATGAGTTTTGGCTTAAGTATGTATTAAGAGAAACAAGCGAGAAGAGCGTAGGAGACCTGTAGTGTCTCGAGA